>JARQOC010000005.1:54217142-54272121 GCA_033576535.1 Allobates femoralis | reverse complement strand
TGGGAAACGCTAAATGTGTGGTCAGAAAGGTATGAGGAGATCTAGGACAGGGCAAGGTCTTTGACCCCAAGAGAAGAGAGGATCTGTAGTAGGAGGGAGTGTAGGTTTTTGTTATCCCGGATAGAGGGATTATAGGTAAGGACCCAACAAAGAGATGTGCCTTGACATTGGCTGCTGAGCTCACATAAATCTGACCTTTTTATGCTCTAAGTGTCTCAATTTTGAAATGTATTTCCTTAGCAGTAATGCATGTATAAATTCCTATATTCAATGTGTGCATACCTTAGCGCAGAGGTTCCCAGCCTTTCTGACCTTGAGAGCCACATTTAGTTTGAGACCGGTTCATGAGCCACATCCAGCTCCCACCCCCCTCAAAGTTGTGACAGAGCCCCTATTATTGATATAATGACAAAACTTTTCCATAAAAATCACACTGAGGCAGTACACCAAGATCCAACGGTTTCCTACCTTAACCCCATTCAAATTTGCTCTACTATGTAGAGCTAGTCACAAAAGTCAGTCTGGAGACCTGTTCTGATTAGATAGACCTGCTTATACACCAAACTAAAAGACAACCGCGAGCAACAGGCCCACAAGCCACAGGTTGGGAACCCTTGCCTTAGAGTTTTAGAGTATAGCCGTTTATTTATTAAGCATATTTCATGTTCAGTTTGCACTTGTTCACATTTGTTTAAAAAGTGCTGCCAGGTTTTTTTTCATTTTAAATGATGTGGGGTGAAAAAGTAGTGAGCATGTGAGACCACCACTCCTGTATAGACAGACAATGGAAGAGTGGTCACACATGCTCACTTCCACTCTCTTTCTGGTGATTACCGCGCTTCCTACAGTATGATCAATAGCAATCACACCTATCTCTTGGGTTCAGTCATCTACTTTGTCTATAGGACAACCTCTTTATGGGAGATATGAAATGAAGGACTACAAGTAATTGGGAGATCTATGCAAACCGGAAGTGGAGATGTTTGACCATCGCAGTCGATTAATGGTTCTGCTATTGTCTATCTTTTTAGCAGCAAATAACCAGACTCCTGCCATCATCTTTTATTTATTTTATTTTTTAACACAAACATAAAAACTCCAGAATGTTGAAAAGAAGCATATTCAGACTGATCACGGTAAGCAGGATTCCATGTCTGTATGTTACATCACACCAGGAATATTTACAGCGGGATATCAGATACTCATCACATCACAAAAATACATTTTCTGCCCAAAAATTGAATTTACCCAAATAAATTGGATCTGGGCAATAAAAAGTTTATGACTGGTAAGAACATTTTTGCAATTAATTCATCTGCCATTCATTTCCATGCAATACATTGTGCCCGATTATCTGATGTTGTGGGTTTTTGCTTGTTATTTGCAGTATGTGTTAGGGAATGATCGTGCGTACATCACATACTGGATCTTTCAGGGTCACATTTTCAATCGACACACAAATCAGTCAGATAGCTCTTGACTGACGCAGCCTTGGAAGTGACCATACAAGCTCTTGGCACAAAGTACTGTAATATTGCATTATGTTTTGTTTAGGATATAGCGCTCTAATATTACTTAAGAAAGTCCCCTTGACTTTCCTTATCTTGATTTGATCAGTCAGAGTGGGGATTCACTAGTAACCAGAGGGTCCCACAACCAGCAGACTTATTAAATAGGTGTGTTTATTTAAATGGGTCCCATGACCCAACATCTGGGTTGAGCTTCTATTAACACTGATTCAGAGATATGCTTTACTGCCACCCACATGGACCATAAGAACCAGCCGTTTAGAGAAAATGTCTATAGTAAACTGATGTGGGCATGCTCTGTGACCTGCGCATAGGTCATTGTACAGGGTAGGGGACAGAGTTGAGCTGTGACCATCACCTGTTGAGGATGGTGGATCCCATTGTACACAGAGGGTGGACATTAGGTGACCTATGACCATCTGTTGAGGATGGTGGATCCCATTGTACAGGGTAGGGGAACAGAAGTGAGCTTTGACCACCATCTATTAAGGATTGTGGATACCATTATACAGGAAAGGGGACAGAAGTAAGTTATGACCATCACCTGGTGAGGATGGTGGGTCCCATTGTAGACAGAGGGGGGACATTAGGTGAACTGTGACGATTACCTGTTGAGGATGGTGGATCCCTTTGTACAGGGGAGGGGGACAGAGGTGAGCTGTGACCATCATCTGTTGAGGATGGTGGATCTCTTTGTACAGGGGAGGGGGACAGAGGTGAGCTGTGACCATCATCTGTTGAGGATGGTGGATCCCTTTGTACAAGGGAGGGGGACAGAGGTGAGCTGTGACCATCATCTGTTGAGGATGGTGGATCTCATTGTACAGGGGAGGGTGACAGAGGTGAGCTGTGACCATAATCTGTTGAGGATGGTGGATCCCTTTGTACAGGGGAGGGGGACAGAGGTGAGCTGTGACCATCATCTGTTGAGGATGGTGGATCTCATTAGACAGGGAGGGGGACAGGAGTAAGCTATGACCATCGCTTGTTGAGGATGGTGGGTCCCTTTTTACACAGAAGATAGACAGACGTGAGCTGAGATTATCAACCGTTGAGGATGGTGGATCCCATTTTCCAGGGAGGGGGACAAAGGTCAGCTGTGACCACCACCTGTTGAGGATGGTGGATCTCATTGTACAGAGAGGGAGACAGAGATAAGCTGTGACCATCACCTGTGGAGGATGATGGTTTCCATTGTACAGTGAGGGGGACAAAGGTGAGCTGTGACCATCACCTGTTGAGGATGGTAGATCCTAAGTAAAGATGTTTCCGTTAAAGGGAATCTGTCAGTAGGTGTTTACTATGTAATCTGAGGACAGCAGGAGGTAGAAGCCAAAACACTGAATTCATATATGTGTCACTTAATAGGCTGGATGCTGTTGTTTTCATACAATAAATATTGTATCACCAGTACATTATCACTGCCCTGGTTACAGCTCACAAAGCTGCGACATCAACCACCAGTGATTAGCAGCTCACTTTGAATATACAATGTGTACAGAGCGCTGAGGTGTGGGTGGAGTTAGCTTTCTTAGCTTTGCTACATCTAAGGACATGATTGTGTCAGAACGGCTACTCCATGTAAACTAAGTGAATCATCTTGGACAGATTGCACACCTGGTGACAGATTCCCTTTAACTATAAACCTATCTGTGATGATGATTCTGATCGCTACAGAAAAAAAATTAATAAAGGCTTGTAAAAAAAATAATAATAATAACTTAAATTTAAAAAACCCAGATAATTTTCCATTTAAAATCTCTATCATAGCAAGAATATCCGGCAAAGGTCCTGAATGTTAGACAGATGAGAATGGGAGAAATGTCACCTAGTAAAGAATAGAAGAATAGTGCTCCCACACAAGAAGCCATCAATTCTCACATTCCTTGTGATTTTGTTCTATTCCAAATAACTTGAAAAATAAAGTTTTCTATACGGACCATATAGATCAGTCCGGGGTACTTGTATGGTCTGTATAGTTCACTAATGGGAAATTCAGGACAAGTTCGTCCTTTGTAATACAGATCAGTAATGGACTTATACAGGGGCGTAACTTGACGCTCAGGGACCCCAGTGGAAAAGCTCCAATTAGGCCCCCAATTATTGCAAATCTGCAATATCAATAGTCTTTTTCTATGGGCCAAAGGGAGTTTTGGGCCCCCCTAGACTCCAGGGCCTGGGTGCGATTGCACCTATTGTAGTTACGCCCCTGACTGTACAACAGCTTTAAAAAGCAGAAAAAATGGTATCAGATTTACAAAATGAGGAACACATAATAAAATCAGGGAATCACTGGATAAAAGGAATTCAATGAGTGCAATGAACGACGTGGAGGAGTTATCACACAATCACTTGTCACACATATGTACAAACCCATATCTATAACTGTGTCCATACAAGAAAATAACGCAAATATATCAGAAGTATCCTCACCTTCGTCCACATACACAGTGGTCACATCCGCGCCTGTGTTTCCATCATGGATAATAAATTGCAGCATCATGCTCCATTTTTGTTGGTAAAAATAATAAAATCTGCAACTGAGGTTACGAACGCAGCTGTCAACAGGGGCTCCTAAAGGGAATCTGTCAGCAGGTTTATGAAACCTCATCTGAAAGCAGCATCATGTAGGCAAAGAGACCCTGAATCCAATAAGGTATCTCTTAGATTACTGGCTGAAGCCGTTCTGACACTATCAAAGGTTTCATTCTCAGGAACAGCAGAGCTGAGAGAGCTGCCCCCACCCACACCAGGCTCTGTATGTACAATGTCTATACACATAGCTGCCCCGCCCACACCAGGCTCTGTATGTACCATGTCTATACACAGAGCTGCCCCGCCCACACCAAGCTCTGTATGTACAATGTCTATACACAGAGCTGTCCCCACCCACACCAGGCTCTCTATGTGCAATGTCTATACACAGAGCTGTCCCCACCCACACCAGGCTCTCTATGTACAATGTCTATACACATAGCTGCCTCGCCCACACCAGGCTCTGTATGTACAATGTCTATACACAGAGCTGTCCCCACCCAAACCAGGCTCTGTATGTACCATGTCTATACACAGAGCTGCCCCCACCCACACCAGGCTCTCTATGTGCAATGTCTATAGACAGAGCTGACCCGCCCACACCAGGCTCTGTATACACAATAGACAAATTTCAAAGAAAATTCAGCACACTGGGTCCATATTTCTTCAAAATGGATATTCCTTTATTTAGTGCTCATATAAAAAAATTTAAAAGCAACATCTTGCGGGGACAACCCGGTCAGACAATGTTTATACACAGAGAGATGCCCCGCCCACACCAGGCTCTGTATATACAATGTCTATACACAGAGCTGCCCCCACCCACACCAGGCTTTGTATGTACCATGTCTATACACAGAGCTGCCCCGCCCACACCAAGCTCTGTATATGCAATGTCTATACACAGAGCGCTGCCACCGCCCACACCAGGTTCTGTATGTACAATGTCTATACACAAAGCTTCCCCGCCCACACCAGGCTCTGTATATACAATGTCTATACACTGAGAGCTGTCCCCGCCCCACACCAGGCTCTGTATGTACAATGTCTATATAAAGAGAGCTGCCACCCCCCCCCCCCCCCCACACCAGGCTCTCAATAGAGTGAAGTGTCAATCACAGGACGGGCATGTCAAACTGCCATGTTCATGACTTTCAAGTCCTGTAATAGTAATCACCAGTTAATAAGCCAATAGTTTACATAAAGAATAGCACTAACCCCGATAAGAGAAGCACAGTTGATTTTTGTTTTTTAACCCTTGCAGCATGCTGTCCTCAGCTTACATAGCAAAAACTCTGCTTACATATTCCATTGAAACTGTCAGTCATCAGAACAAGCAACCATAGGCACTGTATGTAAAATCCACATCCATGATCGTAGTATTTCAGATATTGTATTCATTGTGCTTCCTCCCCTTTTTATGCCAATTTCTAAGGCTGGCAGGTTCCTATTAAAGTACCATAAAGTAGGGGCAAAGACCAGGAATGTGCCACTTACTATACTAGGTGCTGCAGTTTTGATTAAAAACAGTTCTATTTCATGCAGATCTACTACCCTGTCTCCCCTAAAATAAGTCAGATGAGTGAGGGAGAATATTGCATCGGGAATATTGGGGCCTGTAAGGGGATAGTGCGGATATTTGGGGCTACATGGCAATATTGGGGCATGCAATGGGATGATAGAAAAATAAAACATCCCCCGAAAATAAAACATAGTGCATTTTTTGGAGCAAAAAGTAACATAAGAGAGTGTCTTATTGTCAGGGAAACGAGGTAGTTCTCTGAATTCAGAGCTCTGTATAACCCTGACCACATCACTGATTGGCTGCTTTTTTTGTGCATAGGCAGAAAGCTTCCAAACAAGGGTGGGGCAGGGTTGGACTACCTAGTAGCAAGTTTACTAGTCCGTTAGTGATAATCTTCTGCTGATAAAACAGTCATGTTAGCAAACCTACAGCAAACAGCCCGGTAAGAATCAGGGTCTGGGTCTCTATTATTCTGCACTCATATTAAGTGGCAACAACCCGATGATAGATTTCCTTTAAATTTTATGTAACTCAGGGCCCAATCATGATCATTTATATATTTTTTTAATCACCTTTCATTTTTTGGACCCGATTCATTATTAATTTGTGCCTTATTTCAAGATTCCAGTTTTTCTTTTGTATTGTGATCACCTGTTGTTTTTTCTCTTTTTATTTGTTATCGTGGACGGGTTTTGGGTTCCCACATGTTTTCGAATAATTTGTCAATAGTGAATTTTTTGTTTTGTAAAAGATTTGCTAAAAATTTGCGCAAATGTAGCCCAATTTCCTTCCCTCAGTGTAATCGTAAGGAGGAAGGATATTTTTCTATGAATTTTGTGACATTTGTATCAAACGGGTTAAAGGCAAAAAAAAGCATTTTTTATTTTGCCCAATTTCGAACCATCTGAATGAAAACCACAAGACACACAAAGAAAGGTGGGTTAAAAAAAGAAGAATTTGTCCTTTTGTCCTGTGGTGTTCGATGACGTTTTTAAAATGTGTCAGATGGTATCAAAACAGACTTTTTAGCAAAAAACTCATTATCCGTCCAGGTCCTAGTATCATGGAACAGCTCCCTGTTGTATTAACCAAAATTAGAATATTTAGGTCCTATTCTTTCTGCAAAACCATATAAAGGACCAAAGCACAGTTAAAAGTACTCTTTATTAATTAAAATACTAAAAGACCAAATGGTCATTCAAAAAACAAAAAAAGTGAAGAAAAAACACAAATGTACACAATTGATAAAGGATATAGCCACTCCTCATGGCACCCTATGTGCCTTGTTAGGCCGGGTACACACCACGGCAGCATCAGGTCTGGGGCTGTCCAGACCTGATCTGGACATAGAACTGGAGGGCCAAATATGCCCTCTGGTCCGATGTCCAGCCGGATTCTTCTTATAGCAGCCGCAGCTGCTGACAATTCAAGATCACGGGGAGCAGGGGCGTAACTAGAACTGGCAGGGCCCCATAGCAAACTTTTGAACGGGGCCCCCTCCAAGACACGCCCCCTCCAAGACACGCCCCCCTCCAAGACAAACCCCTTCAAGACACATCCCCTTACAGGCCCCAGCAGTATATACAGCAGCCCCAGTGGTATACCGCAGCCTCTCCAGTGGTATATACAGGCCCCAGCAGTATTACAGCAGCCCCAGTGGTATACAGCAGCCTCCTCAGTGGTATATACAGGCCCCAGCAGTATTACAGCAGCCTCCGCAGTGGTGGTATATACAGGCCCCAGTGGTGGTATACAGGGCCCCTGGTGGTGGTATACAGGGCCCTGGTGGTGGTATACAGGGCCCTGGTGGTGGTATATACAGGCCCCTGGTGGTGGTATATACAGGCCCCTGGTGGTGGTATATACAGGCCCCTGGTGGTGGTATACAGGCCCCTGGTGGTGGTATATACAGGCCCCTGGTGGTAGTATACAGAGCCCCTGGTGGGTATATACAGGCCCCGGTGGTAGTATACAGAGCTCCTGGTAGGTATATACAGGCCCCTGGTGGTAGTATACAGAGCCCCTGGTGGGTATATACAGGCCCCTGGTGGTAGTATACAGAGCCCCTGGTGGGTATATACAGGCCCCTGGTGGTAGTATACAGAGCCCCTGGTGGGTATATACAGGCCCCTGGTGGTAGTATACAGAGCCCCTGGTGGTGGTATACAGGCCCCTGGTGGGTATATACAGGCCCCCCGCTCTCCATTACCTGCAGCAGGCAGTCGCGCTGATCGCAGCCACAGCCTGTCATGTAGTGTGACGCTGTAGCCAGCGATACAGGAAATAGAGCGGCGCCGGCTACAGCCCACATGACAGGCAGATCAGCGCGACTGCCCGCCGGTAATGGAGAGCGGCCGGGGGGACGTAGCAGTAATGGAGGCAGAGGTCAGGGGGCCCCGAGGATAGCGTGTGGGGGCAGCGGTCAGGGGCCCCCTTGTATGACATGTGGGGGCGCTCAGGGGACCAATGGGCCCCCCCTTTCTGTCCGGGCCCCCCCTACAGCACCCAGGGGGGTATGGGAACGGGACTTAGTGGGCGTGGCCCCAAAGTGTCGGGGCCCGCCGGGCCAGTCCGCCCCTGTATGTATCGCAGGCGCAGCTGCCGGTTATAGCAGCGGCTGCATAGCGGCGCTGGGTCCGGGCCCCCCACAAGCACCGGGCCCCAAAGCGACCGCTACGGCAGCTATGCCGGTAGTTACGCCACTGGCGGGGAGCTAGCTGCGATCATGAACTGTCAGCAGGGGACAGCTCCATGGTGCGTCCGGCTCCCGGGTGTGGCTCCGGTGCGATCCGGCGCAATAGACCCTCAAGTTAGGGGGCGCTGGATCGCACCGGACCAGGAGGATCCAAGTGTCTCAGATTTTTTCCCCCGGACACAAAAATGTAGCATGATTCTCCCAGATAAATGAAAGCCTTTGGTTGTGACAGAATGACTGCAGACAGTAATTTAAGTTACACATCGTTAGGGCAGAAACCTGCTAGGCGAGATGCTGCCAGATACTCACATGAGTCTCGCATGTCTCACAAAGCATGGCCTTACCCTCTCCGAACGAGAGCGCGTCAGTTGCTTTTGTTTTAATGCAGCTTCACACACCCTTACCAGGTGAGTCATGCGAGACTCATGCGAGTATCTCACATGGATCTTGCATAGTGTGTTTTCACCCTATGTTTAAAAATCTGTTTGCCTGCAACATGCTTCAATCAGATGAAATTGCGAAAACCTGCTGACAGATTCCCTTTAAATCTTATAATTCTGCTGCCTGCAGTCACCACCAGGGGGAGCTAACTGGATACAGACAATTACAAGCTCAATAATTGCTGTAAATTAGGAGCAATGAGCTCCAGTGGTGGCTGCAAAAAAAGGTTACGGCGTGTAATCCCACAGGTGCTGGGGTCTTGTTAAAGATTGGATACTTGTTTGCTGTCTCAATAACACAAATCTTTGACTTCTTTGTTGTGAGCAATGTCACAGTCCTTTCGGTTGCACAACTCTGATTTATTGGACTGATCATATTATGGCATCAGTAAACATACCTCTCCTGGTACGAGGTAGCCTATTAATCAGCAAAAGCTGAGATTGTTTTGTATTCTGTTAATGATTGTCACCAATATTCTGGGGCCACACGGCGACTTTGGCTGCAAATGTCATGACTAAAGATCTGTGTTGCTGCTGCTCGGCAGCGCATCAAGAGAATGTGATCGCAACACAATCGTGACAAGCAAGTCGTAAAACATAGGACCCACTTTTATATTTGGCAAGTTGCACGTTGCCGTACCCCAGTCACTTGATTACACCCCGATGTAACAGTGTCACAAAGCTATCTATGGCCACGAGACTCGTGTGGGGTCAAAATCACTGTTTAGCCCCAGCGTTATAAATATACAGATGTAGCAGAACTTGTCTTATTAAAAAGGAAACGGAGACAGCTTTCAATGTGATCTGAAGATGGAGAGATCAATGCCTAAATGTCAACTTTCCGCAAAGGCCTGGACAAATTGGAGACCTCCGGTGTTTTCACAGCAGTTGAAAAATTTCCTGGGCACCGATAGTCTCTAAGAACCGTGCGGTTCAATAAGAGGTTGTTCACAATCAGTTTCTTCCGGAGTCTTTGAAGTAGAAACTGAGCTTAAACTCTCCAATTCATCAAAAATTCACAAAACATTGATTTTCCGCACAGTTCTCATTCCAAAAACTCAGCAAAAAAAAGAAGCATTTTGTGAAATGGTGAAAAGCTCATAAGATTTCTCCACCTTAAAAACTTTGTGAACATAGCCTAAGGCTGGGGTCACATTTGGACGGCACAATCGGGTAACCGCATCCATTACTGGATCCGGTATTACCGTGTGCCTTCACATTTGGCATCACATTGCAGACCTGGATCCAGTAATGGATCCAGATCTGCAATGAGAAAACATTGTGGCACCAAAAACCGGATCCGGTGCCGCGATTTACATCATGTATCTTGCGGTACCGGATCTGGTTGCCATAGGCGGCCACTATAAAATGGAACCGGTTTTTCAACCGCTCCGAAAAATGCAGGCTGCATGATTTGTACCGCAGGCTGCAAAAACGGATGCGGTAACCAGATTGCATTAAGTACAATCCGGCTTTTCTATTGCAGCCTATGGCTGAGGAACCGGATCCGGTTTTGACAATTTTTAATGGTCAAAACCGGATCCGGTTTTGAAAACAAAACTGCAAATGTGACCCTAGCCTAAGCCATTGCTCTTATGTCCAGTCATATATTCAAATGGAGGACTGCCTGTAGAAGACGTAGGCCACATGCGCACACTGAGTATTTGAGGAGATTTTTATCTCAGTATTTGTAGCCAAAACCAGGAGTGGGTGATAAATACAGAAGTGGTGATGTGTTTCTATTATACTTTTCCTCTGATTGTTCCACTCCTGGTTTTGGTTACAAATACTGAGGTAAAAACTCACCAAGTACTTAAAGTGGAGTATGTGGTCTAATAGAAACTCACCTGACCCCTTAGGTCACGTGCACACATTGAGTATTTAGTAAGTTTTTACCTCAGTATTTGTAGCCAAAACCAGCAGTGGGTGATAAATACAGAAGTGGTGATGTGTTTCTATTATACTTTTCATGTGATTGTTCCACTCCTGGTTTTGACTACAAATACTGAGGTAAAAGACTCACCAAATACTCAATGTGCACATGTAGTCTAAGGCTTCAGACTTTAAGGCCATGTGCACACTTTGAGTATTTGTTGAGTTTTTACCTCAGGATTTGTAGCCAAAATCAGAAGTGGAACAATCAGAGGAAAAGTATAATAGAAACACGTCACCACTTCTGTATTTATCACCCACTGCTGTGTTTGGCTACAAATACTGAGTAAAAAACTCACCAAATACTTACGGTGTGGACATAGCCTTAATGTCTGAAGCCTTGAGTCTTAAGCCACGTTCACGCGTTGAGTATTTGGTGAGTTTTTTACCTCAGTATTTATAACCCAAACCCAGGAGTGGAACAATGAGAGGAAAAGTATAATAGAAACACGTCACCACTTCTGTATTTATCATCCACTCCTGGGTTTGGCTACAAACACTGAGGTAAAAAACTTACCAAATACTCAACGTGTGCACGTGGCCTTACTGGGGAAAGCAACATTTGTATGCCCTGTTAACTCTTCATATAAAATCCCAGGTAGATCCCAGGTCATGGTATCAACGTGACTTCTGCCAAATGACTAAGTCACCTGTTCTGCATTGCGTCCTGCTACATGTGTATGTTACTGGCTGGTCTACCTGCTATGTAGTGCTATATGTGACGTCTGCAGGTAGACAGGTTTCATCATAGGACATTTTTGCTCCAGACAAATAGGTGTCAGTGACAGTAATGTCATCCAGCTCCGTGCTGAAATGATCCGGACTTCCCCCATTAGATGATTCTTTGATAACGCTGTAATTAAGAGCCACCCCGTAATTCGCCGGCTTCTCTGTTCGCTTCTTATTGCACTTGCAGAGTTTCTTGAAAGCCGCTCTGAACTTCTGAGACATTAGATTGTAAATCACGGGGTTGATGGCGCTGTTCAGGTAAATGCAAATTCTACAGAATAGCACAAACCAATTTTCAAGGTAAGGACGAGAGAGGAAAGAATTGACAACGACCAGCGTCCTGTATGGCATCCACAGAAAAGCAAACAGAATCACCACCACAGCCAACATTTTGGTGACCTGCGGAGATAAAAAGAGAGAAAAGAGAGTAAGTATTGATGGAGTATACATAGAGGTACTGCGCATTAATGCTGCTCCTGTCATGTATATAACAATAGCACAAATGAAATAAAAACATACATACAAAAAAATGATAGTACCAGACCTGATAATCATACAAAAAAATAAAAGAAAATTGAGTTAGCGTTTCTTTGAACAATTTATGAAATCTTACCTTCTGAGAGAGAGATATGTCTGTGACGATTGCCACCAAAAGATTTATTGAACAGTGATATTTAGCACATATATAATACTACTCCATAGAGTAAGTGATACATGTACTTAAAGGGAACCAACCAGCAGAATTTAGGGCTATACAGTGAAGCCCAGTGCCTTACAGACACAGGGATGCTGAATGCAATCATACCTTTACTTCCATGATTATGGAACATGATTCCATGTTTGATTGCAGACAAAAGTGCTATAAAACTCCTGGAAAACAGGGCAGCAGATGATTGATGTGTGCAGAACTGAGGTGGTTGTTTTTTTCCTCCCCAATGGGCATGCCTTTCGGCTGTAAGCCAAACCCTTTCCCCCTCTCTCTTATCTGCATTCCAGCCACCGGGTGCCTGACAAAATTGAAAGTAAGAGATGAGAGAGGGGACGGAGGGTTTGGCTTACAGCCGAAAGGCATGCCAACTGATGTGTGCAGAACTGGGGTTGTTTTTTTAACCCCCTCTATCATCTGCTGCCCTGTTTTCCAGGAGTTTTATACCACTTTTTTCTGCAATCAAATATGGAATAATTCAAGTAAAGGTATGATTGCATTCAGTATCCCAGTGACTGTAAGGAACCTGCTTCACTTTATAGCACTAAATGGTTGGTACCCTTTGAATCTCATAGGAAGCCTTTGAAATAAGATTAGCTGGAGTGGTGCTTCAAACCTAAATCCCCTGCCCAAGGTCTTATACTCAGCCTCCGGTATTATCTTCTGTTATTGCCGCCATTCTTGTCAGGCTTGGTGGTGAGTTGTGACTTGCCGGCAGCTCCAGGGTTTCAAGAAGCGCGCTGGAGGTCAGAACTCGATACAAGTCTGAGAGCCTCACTCTGTCCTCCTTCTGGTTGTCATAGACTTGTGTTGAGTGCTCATGACTCAATTTGTATTGACTGCTTGTTACCAACCGAAGATGGTTCCACGGGACTGGAGTTGTGTTAAAAAAGGATGAAAACACTGGAGGGCGAGTATAAAATGATGGTCAGAGGATTTATATTTAAAGCACCACTCCAGCGGTGAAAAATATAGAAATGCATATGTCTCTATGCCACTTCCCTGCACACGGCTTTATTTATATTTTTAACATTTTGACTAGCTGTCCTAGGGATAAGGACAGCCCCGGAACACATTTCGGCCTCATAGTCTTCCTATGGGGCCGGAAGGCAGCTATATGCCATCCGGTTTCCATCTGTCCGGGAGGATCTGGGAGAATTCGGATTTTTCTCGAGGACACAAAAAGCAGCTTGCAGCATTTTTGTGTCCGGGGCAAAAATCTGCACAAATGAGATCCTCCCAGACATGTGAGTCTATGGCGCCGGATCCGACATAATATTGGTCCGTCTCCCGGACACCGGGTGCTGAGGTTCAGCCCCGGCTGGCGCTGAACTTCAGCACCGTGGAGAGCTCCCCTAGGAGATTTCAGGACCGCGGGCTAGCAGGTCAGCAGGGACAGCTCCTGAAAGCTGTGATCTGCCAATTCCGGCAGAAAACATGACCGGAGGGCATATTTGGCCTCCAGTTCTGTTATGTCCGGGGCTGTTAGGTTCTGTCCGGTGCTTCCAGCAAAACACCGGACAGAACCTGATGGCTCAAAACCGTAGTGTGAAGCAGCCTAACATTTTGACTAGTTATTTTTGGATTTTAAGTACAATTATTCCACAATGTTGCTCTATGCATTAAATTATATATACCGCTCATTCACCTGCCACCGCTACACACCTCGACTGACACACAATAAAGCAAGTTCAGCGTAATCGTAAATCTGAAGGAACAGATTGGAATGAAGCATTTCTCCTAAGTGTACAGCATCATACCCCAACAATAGATGTAAACAGCGGTTTGTCAGAACTCGACGCACTGTAATCACTCACAGATACAATAAATCTCCGGACGTCTACTTAGCGCGCTCCAGTCCGGCCGCATCGCTTATTACCTTCTGCTGAGTTTTTATAATTTGGGCACATGGCCAAGAAGCGCTCAGTTATAATGGAAGCTTTTTAGCCAAAAAATGTATTGAAAATTAATTTTACCCCCATTTTATAACAAAGCTTAACAGGTTTGTTACAATGTAGGTGTCCAAGCCTTTAAGCAATGTACATCCACCTGTGAAATTAGGGTAATCCTGCTACATTGCTTGAATAAAATGTGTATTTTTGGCTCCTTTTATTACGGACTGGAGATCGGCAGTGATGCTTAACCAGTTCTGTTATAATATTACAATGGAGAACAGGCTATGTTTATAGAGCACATTTCACACAGTTCTTTTTAGGCAGTGTTCACACATGTAAGGTTTTGCTGCAGCAAAAAGGCAGCAAAAACTTAGGGGTTTTTAGTAACTCTTGATTTCTTGGCAGGTGAAAACCTTTGTTTTTTGCAGCATTTTTACTGCATTTTTACCGTGTTTTGCTGCATTTTTGCTTGCTGCAATTTTTTTTCTGTGTTTTGCCCATAGAATAATTGCTCTCAGTGAAAGAAACAAAATATTTCTTTTTTTCCATTGAGAGCAATTTTCCTTTTTGCAAGTGGCTAAGGCCCCTTTCACATCAGCGTATTTCGCTGATTGTGGCAGATTTACCGCATCTACCGCCTAACGGCCGCACTTGCAGCACCGATCCGGCAAGCCCCATGCATTGCCTATGGGGATTGCAGTCCAGTGCAGCAAGTGCGGTTTTGCCGGATGCGGCAGATTCGGCACTTGCGGCCGCGAAAAAAAAACGCTGCTGACCGCGTTTTTTTGACTGAAAATCAATGGAGACAAAAGCGGATCAGTGTCCATTCATTACAAAACAAAATCGGATTGCAAAATATGCAAGTGTGAAACCAGCCTTACTTGTTCTCCAAGTTAGTTCTTGTTTGGATTAGTACTTGTTCTTAGGAGTAGTACTTGTTTCATGGATTCATATTTGTTCTGTGGCTTAGTACTTGTTGTATAGATTAGTATTTGTTTTATGGCTTAGTACTTGTTCTATGAATTATTACTTTTTGGGTTACTACTTGTTTTATACATTTACACTTGTTCTGTGGATTAGTAATTGTTTTTTTTTCAATTAGTACTTGTTTTATTGTATGGATAGGTACATGCGTGGCACCCCAGGGGTTAATGTGCCACAGTAACAACCAAGGGTTAACTCCCCACACAACACTTGAAACTGCTCTAGCACCTCTAGGCCAGAAGCAGCTCCCTTATATATTCTGGTCTGAGGAGGAAATTGTTAGTTGACAGTTGACAGTTCAGTTTAGTGCAGAGAGCACTAGGAGGAGGACCTGTAAATGGGAGCAGTGGTGAGCTCCTGACAGGGACCACTGACTATTTTCAGGCCTGAAGCCAGGGTCTGAGGAGAGGAGTAAAAGAAACAGAGTAACATATCTGGGAGACTGCGTTACCTCATAACTCGTCCCAGAGGAGCACAGAAGCTGGATACCGGATCTGAATCTGTGATTGAAACACGCAGCACAGAAAACACCGGGATAGTGGAGGTTGTAGATCTACACTGTACCTCAGCGAAGCAACACGGCGGGGTCAGAAGCACACGGAAAGACTCAAGTTGCCTAGCAAAGGGGGTACCTGTGAGGAGAGACAGGGCCAGCAGCCTACCTGAAGCGGCAGCAGGGTCACACACAGCGCAGCAGTGGGAAGCTGAGGACCCGGACAGGGTGGGAGCAACCCAGCCCCGGTACAGACTCCATGGACAGTACTCTACTGAATACCATCACCAGTAAAGCCTTGGAAAACTTCAAAAGCGTGAGTGTGTGTGATCCTTGTGCTCAAACCCTGCGTGCCCTCACAAACTACCATCAACTCCACTACTACCCCTATCCTGCAACATTCATAGCACCATCTATAGACTATTACTACCACTGCCCCGGGGAACCTAGCTCTACCTGCGGAGAGCCATTACATCCCCAGCTGCCCAACACCATCCCCGGAGGTTCTGCAACAGCGGTGGTCCCCTCACTGACCGCAACCCATGGGTGGTGTCACGACAAACACCCCAGTAAATATTACCCCCATTACTTGCGGAACCCAGGACACGGTCCGGACCAAGACCACCGTGATATCCCTAGCAGTACCCCGGTCCAGTACAGAGTAGCCTGTCCCAGTGGGCTCCACACATGTTCTTGGATACGATTTGTTTTATAGATTAGTATTTGTACTATGGATTATTACTTCTTTTTGCTACTTGTTTTATGTATTTATATTTGTTTTGTTGATTTGTACTTGTTGCATTAGGATTAGTGATGAGCGAGTATGCTCTGCGCTGCTCGGTACTCGCACGAGTATCACTGTACTCGGGCTACTCGGCGAGCACCGAGTAATCTCGCGATACTCGTGCTGTGCTCGTGGTCCTCATCCCTGCATGTTGGCGCTCTTTAGAGAGCCAGCCCACATGCAGGGATTGGCTGGCAGACCACTGCAATGCCACAGCCCTGTTAGTTGTGGCATTGCAGTGATTGGCCGGCCTGCACAGCGTGACCGAGCCTTTATAAGACCCGGCCGCGCTGTGCTCTGCACACAGCCATCCAGACAGTGAGTGTAGGGAGAGTGTCTGCTGCTGCTTAGGGACTGATTTGCGGCCCTCATAGGTAGATCCGGAACAGGGCTGCAAACTGCTGCTGACCACAACAGTCCTTCTCAGGACTAATCTAGGAGGATATAGGCAGGGTGATCCAGATCGTAATCCAAGCTTTTCTGTGACCATAACAGTCACCAGACTGTTGTACTTACTACCTTGATACAGGTTAGGGACTAAAATCCTACTCTCCTGTGACCATAACAGTCACCAGACTGTTGTACTTACTACCTTGATACAGGTTAGGGACTAAAATCCTACTCTCCTGTGACCTGAACAGTCACCAGACTGTTGTACTTACTACCTTGATACAGGTTAGGGACTAAAATCCTACTCTCCTGTGACCTGAACAGTCACCAGACTGTTGTACTTACTACCTTGATACAGGTTAGGGACTAAAATCCTACTCTCCTGTGACCTGAACAGTCACCAGACTGTTGTACTTACTACCTTGATACAGGTTAGGGACTAAAATCCTACTCTCCTGTGACCATAACAGTCACCAGACTGTTGTACGTACTACCTTGACACGGGTTAGGGACTAAAATCCGACTCTCCTGTGACCATAACAGTCACCAGACTGTTGTACTTACTACCTTGATACGGGTTAGGGACTAAAATCCTACTCTCCTGTGACCATAACAGTCACCAGACTGTTGTACTTACTACCTTGATACAGGTTAGGGACTAAAATCCTTCTCTCCTGTGACCTGAACAGTCACCAGACTGTTGTACTTACTACCTTGATACAGGTTAGGGACTAAAATCCTACTCTCCTGTGACCTGAACAGTCACCAGACTGTTGTACTTACTACCTTGATACAGGTTAGGGACTAAAATCCTTCTCTCTTGTGACTATAACAGTCACCAGACTGTTGTACTTACTACCTTGATACAGGTTAGGGACTAAAATCCTACTCTCCTGTGACCATAACAGTCACCAGACTGTTATACTTACTACCTTGATACAGGTTAGGAACTAAAATCCTACTCTCCTGTGACCTGAACAGTCACCAGACTGTTGTACTTACTACCTTGATACAGGTTAGGGACTAAAATCCTACTCTCCTGTGACCTGAACAGTCACCAGACTGTTGTACTTACTACCTTGATACAGGTTAGGGACTAAAATCCTACTCTCCTGTGACCTGAACAGTCACCAGACTGTTGTACTTACTACCTTGATACAGGTTAGGGACTAAAATCCTACTCTCCTGTGACCATAACAGTCACCAGACTGTTGTACGTACTACCTTGATACGGGTTAGGGACTAAAATCCGACTCTCCTGTGACCATAACAGTCACCAGACTGTTGTACTTACTACCTTGATACGGGTTAGGGACTAAAATCCTACTCTCCTGTGACCATAACAGTCACCAGACTGTTGTACTTACTACCTTGATACAGGTTAGGGACTAAAATCCTTCTCTCCTGTGACCTGAACAGTCACCAGACTGTTGTACTTACTACCTTGATACAGGTTAGGGACTAAAATCCTACTCTCCTGTGACCTGAACAGTCACCAGACTGTTGTACTTACTACCTTGATACAGGTTAGGGACTAAAATCCTTCTCTCCTGTGACCATAACAGTCACCAGACTGTTGTACTTACTACCTTGATACAGGTTAGGGACTAAAATCCTACTCTCCTGTGACCTGAACAGTCACCAGACTGTTGTACTTACTACCTTGATACAGGTTAGGGACTAAAATCCTACTCTCCTGTGACCTGAACAGTCACCAGACTGTTGTACTTACTACCTTGATACAGGTTAGGGACTAAAATCCTACTCTCCTGTGACCTGAACAGTCACCACACTGTTGTACTTACTACCTTGATACAGGTTAGGGACTAAAATCCTACTCTCCTGTGACCTGAACAGTCACCAGACTGTTGTCGCTGTATACAGGCAAAATGCGCAAGGGCGTTGGCAAGGGCGTTGGCAAGGAACAAGGAAGTGGACGTGATGGTGGTGCAGGCAGAGGCCGAGGTCGTGTGCAAGCACTAATTTCGCAACAACAAAGTGACGCATCTACTCGCTCGCACGTCCTGTCCCAAATTCTTGGGGCCCGCAGCAGTACACCACTCTTGAACCAAGACCAGTGTCAACAGGTTGTTACTTGGATAGCGGATAATGCTTCAAGTCAGATGGGCACCTATACAAACACCCTGTCTTCCACACGGTCAAGTGTCAGTAGCCATGATACTGCACCGCACATTTCCCAACCTGATCCTCCTTCCTACCACCAGGCCGAGTACACGGCCACGGACATTGATCCCACAGTAGGACACTCGGAAGAGCTGTTCACGTATCCATTCGCAGAATCTGGCCTCTCGCCAGCTCCTGTTGAAGTGGGTGATGAGGAGATGGTATGTACAGATGCCCAAATATTTGAGCAGCCACGTTCTCACGAACAGAAAGTTGGCAACGTGTCTGAACAAGGTATGGACGATGATGAGACACAATTGCCAGGAAGTCAGGAGGAGGATCAGGGTGCGGAAGAGCGCTAGAAATGTTGCCTTTCCGGCTGGTGGAGACGGAAGCATTCCGCGACCTGATGGCGGCTGCTGTCCCACGTTACTCGGTCCCCAGCCGCCACTATTTCTCCAGATGTGCCGTCCCCGCATTGCATAACCACGTGTCCAACAGCATCACGAGTGCCCTGAACAACGCTGTTTCAGCCAAAGTCCACCTAACCACAGACACGTGGACAAGTGCTTGTGGGCAAGGCCGCTACATCTCCTTGACGGCACACTGGGTTAATATTGTGGAGGCTGGGACCCAGTCTGAGCGAGGGACGGAACAGGTCCTTCCCACACCAAGGATAGCGGGCCCTATCTCTGTCAGGGTTTCACCAACACTCTACAGCTCCGGAATGTCATGCTCCTCAGCCTCCTCCTCCTCCTCCTGCCATCCTCATCCACTGAACCCTCCACACCAGTCCCAAGCTGCAAGCACTGCAGCACTGCCTCTGCGAAGCGGCAACAGGCTGTGCTGAAGCTAGTCTGCATAGGTGGCAAACCCCACAATGCAGAAGAGGTGTGGACAGCTCTGAAACAGCAGGCAGATCACTGGCTCACACCTCTGAACCTAACGCCAGGAAAGGTCGTGTGTGACAATGGCCGGAACCTGGTGGCAGCTTTGAGGCGAGGCCAGCTGACGCATGTTCCATGCGTGGCCCATGTGCTCAACCTGGTGGTTCAGAGGTTTATAAAGTCATACCCAGAGCTGTCTGAACTGCTGGTAAAAGTTCGCCATCTGTCTGCACATTTTCGCAAGTCACCTGCTGCTTCAGCCGGCCTTGCCATCGGGAAATGGGTCAAACTCCACACATAACACCTGAGGAGTGGAGATGGATGTCCGACCTATGTACCGTCCTCCAAAACTTTGAGGACTCCACCAAGATGGTGAGCGGCGATGACGCCATGATTAGCGTCACCATACCACTACTCTGCCTTCTAAAACGATCTCTGCTGAAAAAAAAGAGGAAGCATTGCAGGCGGAGCGCGATGACTTGGAGCAAGAAACAGTAGTGGGTGTGGGTGATAACACACAGCCCATCCTCATCTCATCACAACGTGCAGTGGAGGACTATGACGAGGAGGAGGAGGATGAAGACATGGAGCAACTCTCTGGCCAAATTGAGGATATGACATGCACACCAGTCATACCCTCGATTCAGCGTGGCTGGCCAGAGGACAGGGAAGATGAGGAGGAGGAGGAGGAGGAGGACAGCATGTTCAGTCATCGTGTTGGTCTGGATACTGAAGTGATGGCTGTTAAGAGTCTGGCACACATGGCTGACTTTATGGTAAGCTGCCTGGCTCGTGACCCTCGCGTTCAGAACATCTTGGTGGACAATCAGTACTGGTTGGCAACACTGTTAGACCCACGCTACAAGGAGAACTTTATGTCTCTCATTCCTGAGGCGGAGAGGTCAGCCAAAATGCAGCAGTTCCAGAAGGCCATAGTCACGGAAGTAGGCAAATCATTCCCCTCACAAAACGCTAGCGGCATAGGTCAGGAATCGGTGGACAACCAAGGCGTACGGCCGAGAGGGGCACAAGTCCAATCCGCAAGAGGTAGGGGAACAGTCTTTACGATGTGGGACAGTTTTCTCAACCCCTCATGTACCACAGCCCCTGAGGTGCGGGGTAATGCCACAAGAAATGCTAAGTTTGGCCAGATGCTGAAGGAGTACCTTGCAGATCGAACAACTGTACTGCAAGATTCCTCTGTGCCTTACAATTATTGGGTCTCCAAGCTGGACACGTGGCATGAATTGGCTCTCTACGCCTTGGAGGTCCTGGCCTGCCCTGCCGCTAGCGTTTTGTCAGAGCATGTTTTCAGTGCCCCAGGTGGAATCATTACTGATAAACGCACCCGCCTGTCAACTGAAAATGCTGACAGGCTGACTCTGATCAAGATGAACAAGGGTTGGATTGGGCCACACTTCACCACACCACCAACAAATGACAACTGAATTTAAATTTTGTTATGGGAATTTGCCATGTACCTCCACTCACCCATGGGTACACACTTCTGGACTTTGGCTAATCGCTGGACTGCTCCTCCTTCTCCTCATGTGCCACCATGATGACCATTACAATAGTTAGGCTGTTGTTTCAGGTATACCCCCAGTGGTAAATTTTTTCGCCCATTCTTTTAGAATGGGCATTACAACGACAGGAGACCTGCTCCTTTCAATGGGAAAAATGTTTTGAGGCCCTCATGCACGTCTCTATCCAGGGACAATGTGGAGCCTCCCAATTTTTGGCTGCCCTGCCAAAGGACTATACTACAATACACCCACTTGAGGGTTACAGGCCCTCCTGCACGTCTCTATCATGGGACAATGTGGAGCCTCCCAATTTTTGGCTGCCCTGCCAAAGGACTATACTACAATACACCCACTTGAGGGTTACAGGCCCTCCTGCACGTCTCTATCATGGGACAATGTGGAGCCTCCCAATTTTTGGCTGCCCTGCCAAAGGGCTGTACTACAATACACCCACTTGAGGTTTACAGGCCCTACTGCATGTCTGTATGCATGGGTCATTGTTGAACCTCCCAATTTTTGGCTGCCCTGCCAAAGGGCTATACTACAATACACCCACTTCAGGTTTAGAGGCCCTCCTGCACGTCTCTATCATGGGACAATGTGGATCCTCCCAATTTTTGGCTGCCCTGCCAAAGGGCTATACTACAATACACCCACTTCAGGTTTACAGGCCCTTCTGCACGTCTCTATCATGGGACAATGTGGAGCCTCACAATTTTTGGCTGCCTGCCAAAGGGCTATACTCCAATACACCCATTTCCTTACAATGGGCACTTCAGGTTTACAGGCCCTCATGCACGTCTCTATCCAGGGGCATTGGTGAACCTCCCAATTTTAGACTGCCCTGGCAAAGGAAAATACTAGAATAGACCCAGTTCCTCAAAATGGGCACAATATGTCAAGACAGGGCTTCATGTACATCTCTTCTCAGGGACATCGGAGTGCGCGACAATGTTTTCACGTAAAATCTTTCATGTAATCACAAAAAGTAACATACACCAGCTGTATCTCACTTTTGGGTATGTGCCCTTAACATTTCCACCCTGAATATTCATTTTGGTGTCATTTTGGAAGGTTTTCTGGTGACTCCGTAAAATTGGCGTGAAACTCGGACAACATTGTTCACAGCTGTGACTTTTGAGTGAGAAATGCTTCCAGGGGCCTTCCCCATGGTGTTGCCATGTCATTTGAGCACTCTTCTGAGACTTTTGTGACATTTTTAGGGTTTCTACATGCTGCCGGGAGTCGTTTCATAAAAATACTTGGGTCTCCAATAGGATAACATTGGGCTCGGTACTCGGGCCGAGTTCACGAGTATCTCGGGATGCTCGACCCGAGCTTCGAGCACCCGAGCATTTTAGTACTCGCTCATCACTAATTAGGATTTGTTCATTGGATTAGTGCTTGCTGTATGAATTAGTACTTTGTCTCTGGATTAGTACTTACTTTTTGCATTAATGCTTGTGTGAATTAATACTTGTTATTTGGATTAGTATTTGTTCATTAGATTAGTAATATTTCTTGGGATTAGTAATTGTTTGCTGGATTAGTATTTGCTCTATGAATTAGTACTTGTTCTATGGATTAGTACTTGTTCTTGGGATTAGTACTTGCTCTATGGGTCAATTAATGTTATTTGAATAGTACTTGTTTTAAGGACTAGTACCATACTTGTTTTTTTGGATTAGTATTTGTTCTGTGGATTAGCACTTGTTCTATGGATTTGTTCTGTGGATTAATACTTCTTCTGTAGATTAGCACTTGTTCTATAGATTTGTTCTGTGGATTAGTACTTCTTCTGTGGATTAGCACTTGTTCCATGGATTTGTTCTGTGGATTAATACTTCTTCTGTAGATTAGCACTTGTTCTATGGATTTGTTCTGTGGATTAGTACTTCTTCTGTGGATTAGCACTTGTTCTATGGATTAGCACTTGTTCTATGGATTTGTTCTGTGGATTAGCACTTGTTCTATGGATTTGTTCTGTGGATTAGTACTTCTTCTGTGGATAAGCACTTGTTCTATGGATTAGCACTTGTTCTATGGATTTGTTCTGTGGATTAGCACTTGTTCTATGGATTTGTTCTGTGGATTAGTAATTCTTCTGTGGATTAACACTTGTTCTATGGATTTGTTCTGTGGATTAGTATTTGTTCTGTGGATTAGCACTTGTTCTATGGATTTGTTCTGTAGATTAATACTTCTTCTGTGGATTAGCACTTGTTCTATGGATTTGTTCTGTGGATTATCACTTAATTTAATTTAAATGCATTTTGTTAATGTACTTCTATGAAAGGAAAAAATTACAATTTCCTTTTTAATCCACAATTCTAAAACTTTGAACTTGAAAAAGTATGGTACATGTGCATTATCGTGTTGTGTATAATTAGAGGTAATTAGAGAATTAAGAAGATTATTTTTCTATTAATTCACAAAGTTATATTTGTTTGCTGGAATAATTGATGCGCTTATAAACTCTTCTGTGCTGCAATAATTCTGCTCCTAATGACAAAGGACTGGGTGTCCATTAAGACTTTGTTTATAAAAATAGAGAGATATTTTGATATTATTTTTGGTATATCACTAGATAAACTTTTTTTTTGTTAAATAAAAACTTTGTAGAGTAAACGGTCGAGTGGTTTTTGAACCATGGCCAAACAGTCAAACTATTCTACACAGTTTCCTATTCTAAGTATAACTGGGGATGGAATGAAGGTATTCATTCATTATTAAGTTTTAGAATTTCAAACTTAATAATGAATGAATACCTAAAATAGTTAAAGATTGATTCACACCTCGTATAATCAGCCTGAGAAGAATCATTTGGGAATTTTCATCTTTTTTTTCACCCATAATCTGATCAATGTCATGCCATGATGCCAGTTGGATGTGCAACAGCCGGCAGTAAGGAGACCAGGCGCTCGCACCGGACACTCTGACTTGCGGGTCCCATAGCAGCTGCATGGTCTGCCACTATTAGCGGTGACCCAATGTGTGTGTCATATATTGTATATGGTAACAGTATAAAAGACACCAAGAATTAAAAGGTTTATCCACTACTAGGACAACCCCTTTTCAATCATAATGTTCCTGCGAAGTAAAATTATAACAGCTATACTCATTTCCGATGCTGGCGCGATTCCAACTGTGTTAGCACTGGCTCTCCCAGGGCTTGTGTGACATTGTTATGTCATGTGCTCTGTGTAGCCAATCACTGCTGGCTTCACTCTCTCCTCCTTGGGACAAATCTAACAACCGAAGGAAGTGAAAGTGGCAGGTGTTCTGTGGCTTCCTCCAGATGTCATGTTTTAATGCCCCGTTACACCTGGTGACATCGCCGGCGATTACATAGGTCACACCCCTACGTCACCGATCGGCAGCTACATCGCCGCTACGTCGCCTAATGTAAAGGGGCGATGTCGGCGCCTCTGACAGCTCGCCTGGTTTCACATCAGTGATGTGCAACCAGGCGGCCGATCTGGGGCAATGTGTCCACATCGCCCCATGTAAGCGGCCGCCGGCGAGCTGACAGGCGATGGGAGCCATAGGCTCCCATTGTCCTGCATCGCCGCTGGGGTTTTGAGACACCCCGGCGGCGATGCCACCTCTCAGCTCGCCGGACCATCGCCGGAGATGTCTCCCCGTGTAAACGGGGGGCGGTGACGCTGGCGGGGCACCAAAAGCTGTGCGCGCTCCCGCCTGTCGCCGCCGACATCTCCGGCGTTGTCGGATGGTGTGACGGCACCCATAGAATCCCATTCTCAAGGTTGGTGTAGCTGCCAGTGTTGTAATAATTAGATTTCCCTTAATCAGAAATGTATAATTAATTTTGCGGATTTGTTATAACTGTTATGGGGGCACAGTTAGCAGTCGCCCGTTAGCTCTAAAAAGAGGGAAACTATGGACAGGATTTCCATTCATTTCTCTGACTTTTAGAACTTACAGGAGCCCTAAATTTTTGTTCAGGGATGTGGATTTGCATGCCGCCCTTGGCTGAGTCCTTGGAGTTAAGCTGTCCTGGGGTATGTGGTGGCAAGGATAATTGTCAGGTAGCTAGGTCAGAATCAGAAGTTAAGCATAGCAACAAGATCATCAGCCAGGAGCATGATCAGTAAACAAGCGATGGTCAGCATCTTCAATATACACTCGAAACACTGGAGCAAACAGACTAACAGAATAGCACCTGAGCTCAGGGCCGGCTCCAGGTTTTTGTGGGCCCCGGGTGAAACAGTCTCAGTGGGCCCCTTTAACACATACTATCATTCATGAATATAATATAGAAGCGCAGACTGTGTATATGTAATATAGAGGCTCCTGGGTGGGCTGTATATATAATATAGAGGCTGTGGGCTGTATATATAATATGGAAGCTGTGCTGGGCTATATATACTATTTGGAGGCTGTGCCGGGCTGTATATATTATTTGGAAGCTGTGGCAGCCCAGCACAGCCTCCAAATAGTATATATAGCTCAACACAGCTTACATATTATGTATACAGCACAACAGCAGTCTCCATATACCTCAGCAGCATCGTCCGTATACCCCAGCACAGCCTCCATATACAGCCAGCACAGCCTCCGTATACCGCCAGCACAGCCTCTGTATACCCCAGCACAGCCTTTATATACCCCAGCACAGCCTCTGTATACCCAAGCATAGCCTCTATATACAGTCAGCACAGCCTCTATATGCAGTCAGCACAGCCTCTATATACCCCAGTACAGCCTCTATATAAGTCAGCACAGCCTCTATATACCCTAGCACAGCCTCTATATACAGTCAACGCAGCCTCTATATACAGTCAGCACAGCCTCTATATACAGTCAGCACAGCCTCTATATACCCCAACACAGCCACTAAATACAGTCAGTACAGCCTCTATATACCCCAGCACAGCCTCTATATACAGTCAGCAGAGCCTCTATATACCCCAGCACAGCCTCTATATACAGTCAGCACAGCCTCTATATACCCCAGCACAGCCTCTATATACAGTCAGCACAGCCTCTATATACAGTCAGCACAGCCTCTGTATACAGTCAACACAGCTTCTATATACAGTCAGCACAGCCTGTATATACAGTCAGCACTGCCTCCATGGTAAGATATAATCCCCCATCCTGCTGCTCACATTAAAAAAACAAACTGATCATACTCACCTTCCATCCGATCCCCAGGGCTGTGTCCTCCTCAGATTCTTCCCCACCACATCCTTATAGCAGCAGCTCCCGGGACTGTGGAGCTTCCTCCTCCTTCCTGCAGCAGTGTGATGAGCTCGCAGGGTGATGACTCATCACTCTGCTACAGTAGGCAAAGGAGGAAGCTCCACTGCTCCCTGGAGCCAGCACATGGCTCATCTGCATTGCATGCAAATTAGCCATGTGCACTGGGAGCTGAGCGGAGCACTTAGCAACTTGCAACTTGTTAACAGGGCTGTCTGTCTCTAATGGGCCCCTGGCTCTCAGGGCTGCCTGTCCCTGATGGCCAGTGGGCCCCCCCAGTTGTTCAGGGCCCCAGCACTTGCCAGGGTATGCCGGGTGCTGACACCGGCCCTGCCTGAGCTAGTACAACTTTATCTGTCAATGGATAGCAGAATCTCAGGAGCTTAAACAGTTTGCAAGCCCAGCCAGGCTAAATAGAAGGGAGCAAACACTACAGAGGTTAACTCCAAAACGGAGTCCACTCTCAGTGGATTTGATCTGTATGAACTTTGTTGGGTATTTTGTTTTCCCTGATACATAATATGAAGAGGCATTGTCTTTATGAGAAACTCTTTCAGAGCATACAAAACATTAAATGGGTTTTCATACTAACAAAGTTAATTTTAAAGTTAATTTTAGTCATTAGATATAGAAATGATAATAATTTCCACAAATGGATGTTTACATAAAATGTTCCTGTGCTGAGATAATCTTTTATATGTGTCCCTGCTATGTACTGTGTAATGGATGTGTCTGAGTGTAAAGGGACATGGTCTGATCATGCCACATCTCCTGTGCTGAGATAATCTTATATATGTGTCCCTGCTATGTACTGTGTAATAGATGTGTCTGACCGTACAGGGGCATGGTCTGATCATACCACATCTCCTGTGCTGAGATAATCTTATATATGTGTCCCTTCTATGTACTGTGTAATGGATGTGTCTGACTGTACAGGGACATGGTCTGATCATACCACATCTCCTGTGCTGAGATAGGGTAGGGTCACATTGCAAACATGAATTGCATTCACCGCATCCGGATCCGGATGCGGTGAATGCAATTCCGGTCACACACATTTTTTGTCAAAAATGTGTGCTGAATACCGCACTGCGGTAACCGGATGGCTCAGGATGTGTAATCCTGAGCCATCCGGTAACTGCATAGGTTGCGGATCCCGGCTATTGCCAGGATCAGCAAACTTTAATAAAGAGTTAAATTGCTGACCTAAATGACTGTTTGAGGTCTGTAGGGGGACTTAGACCCCCCCTACAGACCGGCCGCCCACTTCTATAGTCTTCTGCAACAATTCCTCACCGGGCACGGGCTCCTCGGAGCCCGTGCATGTCATCCAAAGTGGCCCCCCCGTATCACTATACAGGGGTGCATACACCCCTCTATTACATTTTTGCTGTAATTATGTGTAGTACAGAATAGATTTTTACATTCGCAATGTAAGTATATACTTACATGCTGTGGTAGGCAGAGTGAAGGGAATTCCATGGGCGGGGCTGTGTGCAGCAGCCTCCGCCCGCTCCTTGTTGATGGCCGCCCCCTCTGGCCGTAATCCAGTCTTGTGAGGGCGGCCGCGTCGTTAAAGGGGCGTGGCTAACCGCGGCACATAGTTAGCCACGCCCCTTTAACGACGCGGCCGCCCTCACAAGACTGGATTACGGCCAGAGGGGGCGGCCATCAACAAGGAGCGGGCGGAGGCTGCTGCACACAGCCCCGCCCATGGAATTCCCTTCACTCTGCCTACCACAGCATGTAAGTATATACTTACATTGCGAATGTAAAAATCTATTCTGTACTACACATAATTACAGCAAAAATGTAATAGAGGGGTGTATGCACCCCTGTATAGTGATACGGGGGGGGGGGGCCACTTTGGATGACATGCACGGGCTCCGAGGAGCCCGTGCCCGGTGAGGAATTGTTGCAGAAGACTATAGAAGTGGGCGGCCGGTCTGTAGGGGGGGTCTAAGTCCCCCTACAGACCTCAAACAGTCATTTAGGTCAGCAATTTAACTCTTTATTAAAGTTTGCTGATCCCGGCAATAGCCGGGATCCGCAACCTATGCAGTTACCGGATGGCTCAGGATTACGCATCCTGAGCCATCCGGTTACCGCAGTGCGGTTCCCAGAAACGCTGCGAAAACTGCTGCCTGCATGATTTTAAACGCAGGCAGCAGTGCCGGATACGGCCACCGGATGGCTTGTGAAGCCATCCGGTGTTTTGCATAGGCTCCTATGAGGAGCGTTTCCTGGTCCGGTTTGGAGCTTTTTGAAAGCTCCAAACTGGATCAGGATTTATAAAAAAAAACGCAGATGTGACCCTAGCCATAATCTTATATATGTGTCCCTGCTATGTACTGTGTAATGGATGTGTCTGACTGTACAGGAACATGGTCTGATCATACCACAACACAAAAGTATAGTTAGAAATTATGTGCACATGCACTTTTTGTATTGCGTGCTAACCTTAGGCAGCGCTGGCTTCTTGGCTTTTTTATTCACAACACAAAAGAGTATACAGACAATACAGCACGGGATTGCAAATAATTCTTTTTCGGAATTAAAACATTTCTCTGCCTGTTTTTAAAAGATGTTTTACATCAAAGAAAAAATTATTTGTGCTGTAATGTCTTTATACTTTTTTTTACTTTCCCTCGGGTCCAGGAGGTGTGGTATGATCAGACCATATCCCTGTTCAGTCAGACACATCCATTACACAGTACATAGCAGGGACACATATATAAGATTATCTCAGCACAGGAACATTTTTATTAAACATCCAATGGTGGAAATCATTTTTATTCCAAGATCTATTGATTAAAATGTACTTTGTTTATGCGAAAACCCCTTTTAAACATTGGAAAGTAATAATAATGATATGTATTCATTCATATAGCACCATTAGTTTCCCGCTGCTTTACAGTCAGTGGGTACTTAAAGTATTCAGACCCTTTACATTTTTCACTTTGTTTCATTGCATTCATTTGGTAAATTCGAAAAAGTTCATTTTTTTCTCATTAATGTACACTCTGCACCCCATCTTCACTGAAAATAAAAACAGAAATGTAGAAATTTTTGCAAATTTATTAAAAAACCTGAGATATCTCATGGCTATAATAAGTATTCAGACCCTTTGCTCAGTATTGAGTATTTGCACCTTTCGAGCTAGTACAGCCATGAGTCTTCTGGGGAATGATGCAACAAGTTTTTCACCCCTGGATTAGGGGATCCTCTGCTATTCTTTCTTGCAGATCCTCTCTAGTTCCGTCAGGTTGGATGGTGAATGTTGGTGCACAGCCATTTTCAGATGCTCAATTGGGTTTAGGTCAGGGCCTTGGCTGGGCCAGTCAAGAATCATCACAGAGTTGTTCTGAAGCCGCTCCTTTGTTATTTTAGCTGTGGCTTAGGATCATTGTCTTGTTGGAAGGTGAACCTCCTGCCAAGTCTGAGGTCCAGAGCATTCTGGAAGAGGCTTTCAGCCAGGATATCTCTGCACTTGACCGCATTCATGTTTCCTTCAATTGCAACCAGTCATCCTGTACCTGCAGCTGAAAAACACCCCCATAGCATGATGCTGCCACCACCATGTTTCACTGTTGGGATTGTATTGGGCAGGTGATGAGCAGTGCCTGGTTTTCTCCACACATAACACTTAGAATTATCAGCAAAAAGTTCTATCTTTGTCTCATCAGACCAGATAATTTTATTTTATTTCTTGCATTTTTTTTTTTGCAAACTGTATGCAGGCTTTCATTTGTTTTGAACTGAGGAGAGGCTTCCATCAGACCACTTTGCCATAAAGGCCTGACTGGTGGAGGGCTGCAGTGATAGTTGACTTTGTGGATCTTTCTCCCATCTCCCTACTGCATCTCTGGAGCTCAGCCACAGTGATCTTGTGGTTCTTCTTTACCTCTCTCACCAAGACTTTTTTCCCACAATTGCTCAGTTTGGCTGGACGGCCAAGTCTAGGAAGACTTCTGGTGATCCCAAACATCTTCCATTTAATGATTATGGAGGCCACTGTGCTCTTAGTAACCTTGAGTACTGCAGAAATTCTTTTGTAACCTTGGTCAAATTTGTGCCTTGCCACAATTCTGTCTCTGAGCTCATTGGGCTCCTTTGAACTCATGATTCTGATTTGGTCTGAATGCACTGTGAGCTATGAGGTCTTATATAGACGGGTGTATGCCTTTTCAAACCAAGTCCTATCAGTTTAACTAAACACAGCTGGACGCCAATGAAAGAGTAGAACCTGCTCAAGGAAGATCACAAGGGAATTGACAGCATATGACCTAAATATGAGTGTCTGAACAAAGGGTCTGAATACTTATGACCATGCAATATTTCGTTTTTTCTTTTTTAATAAATTTGCAAAAATGTCTACATTTCTGTTTTTTCAGTCAAGATGTGGTGCAGAGTGTACATTAATGAGAAAAAAATGAGCTTTTTTGAATTTACAAAATGGCTGCAATGAAATAAAGAATTAAAAATGTAAATGGGTCTGAATACTTTCCGTACTCACAGTACATCAGCAACACCATCCCCATTGCAGTTCACAATCCAAAAACCCTATCATCATGACTTTGGAGTGTGGGAGGAAATTGGAGAGCACCCACACAAACACAGGGATAACATACAATCTCCTTGCAGATGTCTCTGGTGGGATTTCATCCCAGGACACCAGAGCTGCAAGGCTCCAGTGCTAAAGAATGAGCCACCATACAGTGCTAGCCAGTGAGCAAGACAACGTGTATCTACAACAGCAAGAGTAGATATCTGGACATGTTGAATGGTTTTAAAAACTAATGTACGGTACATTTATAGCTGGTGCAGTAGCGATCTTCCAACCATGTCTGCAACCATAACTAAATTGTTATAGAAAATGAGATGCTGATATCGGCTGAATCTGTTGGAGGTGATTAGCCTTTGACTCTATGACTGAAGTCACCATAAAGGCTCATAAGAACACCTTTCAATTGAAGTGGAAATTTGATTAGAAATACATTTAATTTATTAAAATAATCCAAAATAAAGTCCTTAAAAATCAACATGTTCTCAAACATAAAAGCTTCTAGTAAGCTCACAGCCATGGACTTGCCATTCGCTTCAACATGTTCAATGTTTATGTGTGTTGTACTTGGTAATATGCCAAGATTGTGCCTTGGAGATGTTCATGTGAAGCATGAAAAACATCCCAACAGATTTTCCAGTAGATAGGTGGTCCATCTTCAGATGTGGAATGATTAGAAATGGTTTCATCCAGTCTAATTATGACCATACATAGAAGATAAAAGTATGATGATTATAGAGCAACACTTCTGCGAAAGATTGGCTTATGATTATACAGAACCTACTTTGGAAACCATCAAAAGGAAGGTCTTCCGACAAGACTTCAACCTGCAGTGAACCTCAGTCTATTGAAACACCGCAAGACCAGCTCTATCCTCTCCTAGTGTATCCTCAACCATCCTCTCTCTTCATTTACTGTATACTTACCCATCCCTTGTAGACAGTGAGACCTCGCGGGAAAGGTCTTCTCTCCTCACCTAATCTATCCTCACCCATCCCTTATAGACTGTGAGACCTCGTGGGCAAAATTTTCTCTCCTCACCTACTGTATCCTTACCCATCCCTTGTAGACCGTGGGCCCTCGTGAGCAGGATCCTCTCCTCCTCACCTATTGCATCCTCACCCATCCCTTGTAGGCTGTGAGCCCCGGCGAGCAGGGTCCTCTCTCCTCACCTACTGTATCCTCACCCATGCCTTGTAGACTGTGAGCCCTCGCAGACAGGGTCCTCTATCCTCACCTAGTGTATCCTCACCCATCCCTTGTAGACTGTGAGCCCTCGCTGGCAGAGTCCTCTCTCCTCCTTTACCTATCTGTGCCTTGTATTACTCATAAATTTTGTACTTGTCTATGTTTGCCCCTTTTCACATGTAAAGTGCCATGGAATAATAATAACAATATTAATAATAAAAATAATACTAATACAAATTTAACGTTTATTTTTATTCTGCTTAGAGTCAAGTGCATATAGTCGACTCTCTTGTGCAGATTGATAACTCACAACAATTTCTACTTGGCGAAAAAATCTGCATATGTTAAAGGCAGGCCTCACGTATCCTAATCATCAGTTTTTCCAAATTGTGCATTCCTAATGTTGTTGGATTGATGTAGATGTTACTATTTAGTTTGAAATACTGTATACAACATATCCACATTAATACTGGCCATTCATAGCAGAGTAATTGTACCATGTCTCACATGGCTGTTTTTTTTAATCTGGGAGAATGCAGGAAAAACGTGCATCTCCCTGGATTCCCCCAGATTCCCCCACAACGATGCAACTGGATGCACCTACACCGGTATTCTCACTGATCAGTCTCATGGATTAGTGATAATACTGAAGCGGGACCCCCCCATTGCTTACCTTTTTCTGCAGGATCCAGTGGTAAATGACATGCTGCATTTACAGGTAAAAAAAACCAGGTCTAGAATTTGGATCCAGAGGGGTCTGGAATCCACCAGATCCAAGTTACATAGAGCCCCGTTTTAATTCAACCCGGAGTGCCCCGGATCTGGGTGTTCACTGTTTTTGACATGGACACCAAAAAATGCAACAGGTTGCCATTTTGGTCTCATTGCTAAAACTGTGGACACCCGGATCAGGGAGAAAGGGGAAGAGGTGGCTCAAGTGGTTAGCACTAGAGCCCTTGCAGCGCTGGGGTGCTGAAGTCCTGAGTTCAATTCCCACCAAGGACACTAAGGACAACATCTGCAAGGAGTTTGTATGTTCTCCCTGTGTTTGCATGGGTTTCCTCTGGGCACTCCAGTTTCCTCCCACATTGTAAAGACATACTGATAGGATGTTTAGATTGTGAGCTCCAAGAGAGACAGCATTACTCATGTATGTAAAGTGCTATGGAATTACCGTATATACTTGTGTATAAGCCGACTTTTTCAGCCCAAAAATTGGGCTGAAAAGTCCCCCCCTCGGCTTATACACGAGTCATATACTTTTGTGCGAGGTGGGGGCTGTGTCCGGGAGCAGGAGGAGGCTGGAGGAGGTGGGGGAAGGCTATAATATGAGCGGCTCGTGACGTGGAGCCGCTCATAACTTATTCATGATATGCACTGCATCCCCCGCCCATCCGCGGGGGAAGCAGTGCATATCCCATTATAGGCTCCCCATAACAATACGGCGCCCCCACCACAGTAAAGCCTCCCCATGCTGCCGCAGCTCAGTGTACAATAAATAGTGTTATTAGCTCTCACCCTCGGTCCTGGCTGTGCATCTTCCCTCCTCCCTGCGTGTCATGTGACCGGCCGGTGACATCATCACGGTGAGCCCCGGTCACAGAACAAGCAGGAAGGAGGGAAGATGCACAGCCAGGACCGAGGGTGAGAGCTAATAACACTATTTATTTTACAGTGAGCAGCGGCAGCATGGGGAGGCCTTACTGTGAGGGGGGGGCGGCAGCCTGTGTAACCCTGTGCTGCTGGGGGCAGCCTGTGTAACCCCTGTGCTGCTGGGGGCAGCCTGTGTAACCCCTGTGCTGCTGGGGGCAGCCTGTGTAACCCCTGTGCTGCTGGGGGCAGCCTGTGTAACCCCTGTGCTGCTGGGGTCAGCCTGTGTAACCCCTGTGCTGCTGGGGGCAGCCTGTGTAACCCCTGTGCTGCTGGGGGCAGCCTGTGTAACCCCTGTGCTGCTGGGGGCAGCCTGTGTAACCCTTGTGCTGCTGGGGGCAGCCTGTGTAACCCCTGTGCTGCTGGGGGCAGCCTGTGTAACCCCTGCGCTGCTGGGGGCAGCCTGTGTAACCCCTGCGCTGCTGGGGGCAGCCTGTGTAACCCCTGCGGCACTGGGGGCAGCTTGTGTAACCCCTGCGGCGCTGGGGGGAGCCTGTATACACTGTGCTGGAGTCCACCCTCGGCTTATACGCGAGTCAATAAGTTTTCCCAGTTTTTGGGAGCAAAAGTAGGGGGGTCGGCTTATACACGGGTCGGCTTATACACGAGTATATACGGTAATAGCACTATATAAATGAATAAATATTATTATTATTATTATTATTAACTGGATGCACCTGCAATTTCCTGCAGACTCATTGAAAGTCAAAGGGGCCAAAAACATGTGGGTGCATCCAGTTTAAGCTGGACTCACATAGATTCTAAAAAGTGGCCGTGTGAATCCAGCCTAACCATTTTAGGAATACGGCTGATTTGGTTCATAACATACCCTGAAATGCTCACAATTTGACAATTTCACTTATATGACAATGGGGTTTTGATAACTTCATTGACCTAAACTGGCACAAAAATTAATGATGAAATTAGAAACAAATGTTGTCTGATAATTGCGTTAGAGTATGAAAGAAAAAAACAAAGCCCAGCACATCGTGAATAGCTATAGGGACTTATATATTTTAGATTGGGGAGTGCCTACATTTTGCTATTTTTCCTTGGAGTTCCTAAGCATGAATTTCAAGGAGTACGTAATTCACTAAGGAAAGAAAAGTGTTTACATACAAATTCTCTTCTTCCGTCTAACGTATACAGTGAAAATTAAATATGCCAGTACAGAGGGAGGTCATGTTAACTATAGCGCTCTGTAATCTATAAATAAGGAACCACCGTAACCACTGTAAGAACAGAAATAAATGAGTAGAAATAGAATATGAAACTATTTAATGGTGTGAATGGATGGATGAAAGGGTCACATTCTGTACCTTCTGGTCTAATTCACTTTTGCAGGACTGACGCCTAATTGTTACTCATCCTGTTCCCATAACAGCTTTAAGGATTTGCATCAAAACGGTGGATAATAAAGGAGTGCAAATAGGGTTCTATCCTAATAAGAGATTGGAGGTGATTTATTGAATTCACTCACCTGGGCAGGTTGTGTGACACACAACCAGTGTAAATCACATGTATGGCTGCTGCAGAATCCACAAGCCACGTGTACAACGCAGCAACAATCAGAACCAATGGATATACAAGAGAACGTACGCCGCACTGTTTGTTGGTTTCTTAAGGAAGGAGTGAGGAGTACACTCTGAAATGCATCGAAAAGCCACCACTTTGATATATACACTTCTCCAATTCAGCTCTCCTTCAGCAGCGTGGAATACGTCCACTTGTACATCCATTGTTTCTAGCTATAAGGATTTAGCTTAGTTTGCTGCTTAACTATGTGGACACAGAAATAGTTTCCGTTTCACTCTTCCATGTTTTATTAAGACTTTGTAAGCTAGGATAAAAATAAAACAAGTAACATGTTTCCAACATACCACAACAGATGAGAACCTTGGATAAGGAACTTTCCTGAAATAATTGGTGTAATGTACCCCAGGGGTTAATGTGCCACAGTAACAACACCAAGGGTTAATTCCCCACACAACCCACTACACTACACTAGCGCCTCCAGGCCAGAAGGGGAAGCTAAAGCTGCTTCCTTATATATTCTGGTGTGGAGAGCTGCTGTATACAGGGGCTGCAATACCACTGGGGCTGCAATACCACTGGGGCTGCTGTATATAGGGGCTGCTGTATACACCACTGGGGCTGCAATACCACTGGGGCTGCTGTATACAGGGGCTGCAATACCACTGGGGCTGCAACACCACTGGGGCTGCTGTATATAGGGGCTGCTGTATACACCACTGGGGCTGCAATACCACTGGGGCTGCTGTATACAGGGGCTGCAATACCACTGGGGCTGCAATACCACTGGGGCTGCTGTATATAGGGGCTGCTGTATACACCACTGGGGCTGCAATACCACTGGGGCTGCTGTATACAGGGGCTGCAATACCACTGGGGCTGCAATACCACTGGGGCTGCTGTATACAGGGGCTGCAATACCACTGGGGCTGCAATACCACTGGGGCTGCTGTATATAGGGGCTGCTGTATACACCACTGGGGCTGCAATACCACTGGGGCTGCTGTATACAGGGGCTGCAATACCACTGGGGCTGCAATACCACTGGGGCTGCTGTATATAGGGGCTGCTGTATATACCACTGGGGCTGCTGTATACAGGGGCTGCAATACCACTGGGGCTGCAATACCACTGGGGGTGCTGTATATAGGGGCTGATGTATACACCACTGGGGCTGCAATACCACTGGGGCTGCTGTATATAGGGGCTGCAATACCACTGGGGCTGCTGTATATAGGGCTGCAATACCACTGGGCTGCAATACCACTGGGGCTGCTGTATATAGGGGCTGCTGTATACACCACTGGGGCTGCAATACCACTGAGGCTGCTGTATATAGGGGCTGCAATACCACTGGGGCTGCTGTATATAGGGGCTGCAATACCACTGGGGCTGCTGTATATAGGGGCTGCTGTATACACCACTGGGGCTGCAATACCACTGGGGCTGCTGTATATAGGGGCTGCAATACCACTGGGGCTGCAATACCACTGGGGCTGCTGTATATAGGGGCTGCTGTATACACTACTGGGGCTGCAATACCACTGGGGCTGCTGTATACAGGGGCTGCAATACCACTGGGGCTGCAATACCACTGGGGCTGCTGTATATAGGGGCTGCTGTATACACCACTGGGCTGCAATACCACTGGGGCTGCTGTATACAGGGGCTGCAATACCACTGGGGCTGCAATACCACTGGGGCTGCTGTATATAGGGGCTGCTGTATACACCACTGGGGCTGCAATACCACTGGGGCTGCTGTATACAGGGGCTGCAATACCACTGGGGCTGCAATACCACTGGGGCTGCTGTATATAGGGGCTGCTGTATACACCACTGGGGCTGCAATACCACTGGGGCTGCTGTATACAGGGGCTGCAATACCACTGGGGCTGCAATACCACTGGGGCTGCTGTATATAGGGGCTGATGTATACACCACTGGGGCTGCTGTATATAGGGGCTGCAATACCACTGGGGCTGCTGTATATAGGGGCTGCAATACAACTGGGGCTGCAATACCACTGGGGCTGCTGTATATAGGGGCTGCTGTATACACCACTGGGGCTGCAATACCACTGGGGCTGCTGTATATAGGGGCTGCAATACCACTGGGCCTGCTGTATATACCACTGGGGGCTGCTGTATATCATACTGCTGGGGCCTGTATACCACTGCTGGGGGCTGTATACCTGTGCTGGGGTCCACCCTCGGCTTATACGCGAGTCAATAGATTTTCCCAGGTTTTGGGGGCAAAAGTAGGGGGGTCGGCTTACACACGGTCGGCTTATACACGAGTATATACGGTATTTAAGAGTTTCTCCTCCTCCTGCCTTTTACCTTACATCTCAACTCTTCCCAAGTTTGACCCCAATAAATTATCTTTCCATTTCCTTTCTCCCTTTTTCTACCCATCCTACATCCCATATTGATTCGATTATATTAAAAGTATTCAATTCATATTACTAAAATGCTTACCTTCCTTTCCTGTATTACCTTTTAAAATTAATAAAACTCTGGGAATCAAAAATAAAGCAAACTAACACAACATGTCCAGAATAAAGAAAACAAACAGCTTTTAACAGTCCATGCAACCGCAGGGGTACACCTGCTCAGGAGAAGGGTTCAGCCTTTCAGTATTGCCACAGCTCTGGGGGTCTGCTCACCTCCTAACACAGACAGAGTGAATCCAGAGACCTTCATTTTACTTCCTGAACCACAACCTATCGTGGAGATATGTGAACAACCGTCCCACCCAACTCTGTTCACCCTCGCAACACTTATCATGGCTGATTAACTGTCTCAGTATCTAAAATGCTGGAGCATGTTTCTGGGTTCACATCACTGAGGCTGCTAACCTCAGTGAAAAATATCTTCTCTCCAGGATTTCCTCAGATACAACCTATTAGTCAGAACAACATATCAGCATCTGAACCATCAGGGAATGAACTCCACAACACCTCTCAAGGTGTTTTATGGTAATTGACACCAAGACATCTTAAAGTACTGAGACTTTTCCATATAGAGTGGATGCGGGAAGTTTTATACAGCTCACCACCATCCACAACTGGATCAGCGATTACTCCAATCCTTGTACTTTTACCTATGAGGTTGCTTAACCCAGCGATGTAACTAGAAATTATAGGGTCCATAATACAATGTACAAGGTGCAATGTAAGGACATACATTGGGGAAACCAAACAAAAACTACAAACAAGGATGAAGCTCTATAGACATACAAAAAAGAATGAGCTGGACAAACCTGTAGGAATACACTTCTCTAGACCAGTACACAGCCTGGCAGACTTAAAGTCCTAATTATTATTATTTTTTATTATTATTTATTTATAGAGCACCATTGATTCCATGGTGCTGTACACGACAAAGGGATACATACAAATAACTTAAAAATACTATGAACAAACTAACAGTGACAGACTGGTACAGAGGGGAGAGAGGACCCTGCCCTTGCGGGCTTACATTCTACAGGGCAATGGGGAGGGAGACAGTAGGTTGGGTCTGCTCTGGTGATTGTGGAGCGCAGGGTCCAGTGGTTGTGGAGCGCAGGGTCCAGTGGTGGTGGAGCACAGGGTCAAGGGTGGTGGGGTGCAGGGTCCAGTGGTGGTGGAGCACAGGGTCCAGTGGTGGTGGGGTGCAGGGTCCAGTGGTGGTGGAGCGCAGGGTCCAGTGGTGGTGGGGTGCAGGGTCCAGTGGTGGTGGAGCACAGGGTCCAGTGGTGGTGGAGCACAGGGTCCAGTGGTGGTGGGGTGCAGGGTCCAGTGGTGGTGGAGCACAGGGTCCAGTGGTGGTGGGGTGCAGGGTCCAGTGGTGGTGGAGCACAGGGTCCAGTGGTGGTGGGGTGCAGGGTCCAGTGGTGGTGGAGCGCCCATAAGGTCATTTTAAAATTAACAGAGAAAAATCTGGGAATTCAAGCTGATAAGGATGTTTCAATCTGTACAATGGGACTCAATTTGACACCAGGATTCATGAGTCATTACATGGGCCCATGTCACACCTCCACAAGAAGGTCTTCAGATCTCTAAAAGACCACTTCCACCTCATCTGCATTTATAACAAAAACCTTAATTTGATTTCCTTGGCCTATCTCTAGCAAGCATCACCTCATGTCATGGTGTAATATCTATTTAAATAGATATCCAAGTGAAATATCTATTTAAATGTTGCCATTGTTATATTGCCTGATGTAGGGGCCTTTTGAGCTCTGAAAGCTTGCAGATATCATTTCTCTGGTTAGTCGATAAAGGTATTACTCCTTGAATACTTTTCTCATTATTTTGTGACATAAGTATTTACATTGATTTCTCTGGCTAAGGCTGCTTTCACACTGGTAAATTTTGTAATCCATGGGCATACAGGAAAACCCTCCAGGAGAGACATCAGAACTGGCGGTTTTCATACTCTTGCAGTGACTCTGGTGCCAGAGGTAGACTGGGTATTAAGGGGCTAATGTCAGCTGACAGCAAGCTCGGAGATAAGTAATGCAGCGGCATCAGATACCTGACATTACTAACCAAGTCAGTAAGGACAAATATAACCACATCAATAAATTATGTTTTTGAAAATTAACTCCAATACATTCCTTTTTCAACATTGTTTAAAAAAAATTAAAAAAAATAATTAAATCCATTTTTTTAAAGTCATTCATTCCACCTAACCCCCTCATAAAGGTTGTAAAAAATAATTGAAAAAATAAAAAGAAACACATATAATTGCTGAAGTAGTCCCAACATATGGGGGCAAGATAATTGAATGTATCCCCCATATGGTGGGACAGCAGGCACTACATGGATCCCGGCAGTGTGACAAGCTGTGACTTCCCTGAGGTTGCCTCAGGTTACCCAGAGGGTATCACGCAGTAGGAAATCCCGCTGTGTGACCTGAGATAACCTCAGTATCATCAGCTGCAATATCGCGCAATATGTAGTGAGTTTATCTTGCCGGTATTGTGAAGCAGCAACGTCAGGGAGTGCAGTGCAGTTCTAACTTGCGGGCCAGCCCCTGTGTGACCCCTTGAGCTTGAACAACAGTAATGTGTGTGATAGCAGTGCTTGTCACACGGTCACAAGTACCTGTCTGCTCTCACAGCATATGGGGGATGCTTTATGTGAAACTAACCCCCTCCCCCCATAAGCTTGAAGGTCTTGTGCCCACGGTGCATTATTTTGATGCTTTTTTTGAGAATCTGCATCAAAATCTGCATGTCTATCCTGAAGCCAGGCAAAGTGTATGAGAGTTCAGAAGTGTTGTGTCAACATTATTTTTTCTTGCAGATTTGGTGCAGATTTTGGGGCAGAAAAAATAATTCTGAACCCCATATGCAAGGCAAAAAAAAAGAAACGGCACAGTACATTTGACCTGTCATGCACTTTGCTGGCCTCAGGATAGATATGCAGATTCTCAAAATCTGTGTCAAAAAAAGCGTCAAACAACATACCGTTGGAACAAGGCCTAAGAGGGTCCATGGAGAGCTGCAGTTAGGGTGAAAGGGCTTGAGTATTCCTTTTGACTCCTGGTTACCTCTACAGAGACTTGTAGGGCAGGGGTGAGCAACTATAGACCTCAAGGTCTGCAAACAGTACAAGTTTTCAGGATTTCTTTAGCATTAGACAGGTGATGATTCCAACACTTTTGCAATGCTAAGGAAATCCTTACAATCTGCACTATTTATGACCCTTGAAGACTGCAGTTTCTCAACCTTGTTCTACAGGAGTGTGGGTAGTGCCTTGTATTTCCATACCTCACACCTTCAGGTTACAGGCCTGTGGCTTATTCGCAAGTATGTGAAGGGCAGTATCTAAGCACCTATTAATTAGAAGAAATAGTCCAGCACACAGAGTGAAGTAAAAAAAATCTTTACTGTAGTAACTTTTTAAAAAAGCACATGACATGATGAAATTGTTCACATTTATAATACACAGTGATAATTTTAAAATAGCCTCTATTTAATGCAGACTATATTAAGTCTAAAAGACGCATATAAATATGCAAAGTATATAGGTAAGTTCCACAAGGATCAGCAGACTTCATTAACATGAGGTACATGCCATCAAGATAATGGAGCAAAATCCATTAAGGGCATAGTCCATCAAGGGCTTTGAGGTGTAGCCCAAAGGCTGCATTCCTGCTAATCCAGAAGGGGAATGCGCAACTGGCGCTAAACTTCAGAAGGGGAAAAATAAAATTAGCAAAAAACAAACTGGCCTCTCTATTCTGAGAACTCAAAACAGTCCTTATCTGGCCAATAGGGCAGCTCTAGGATGGGTCAGTGACCCAACAACAGGTCTTTTTTAGGGCAGTCCTCTTTAATTGGAGCAAAAACTCTCTAGCATCTTTCTCATCGCTGCCTGGGATGGACGTGGCTGTTCCACACTGTAGTCCGCTGCCATCTCTCTCGGGAGGTTCATAGGCGTTACTCCTCCAGGGGCATTCTCCTTCACCACCAGCCCCCCAGCACACCCAGACATGGCCATCAATAGAGGAATTAGGGATGGCCACCCCCTTTAGGAGAAATGGGAGGATTTTGGACTATCCCGACAGGCCATTCAGGATCTCTGGGCCCTATTAGTTTCTCTAAAGCTGGCTAACAAGATCGGCCCTGGCCTCCAGCCGATGCAGCATCCTCTGCATGTTGGCCCTTGCTGCCAGTCTTGGAATTTGTCTGCGGTGGTGACTCGACTTATGCATACTGCAAACTACTGCTTGCAGCCCTTCACCTTAATAAAGTTGACTAACTCCCCAACGTACAGGGTGCGGGGTCTTGAAGGTACATGGTCACACAGCAGGGTGGACCGGTTTATGTAGCTCCTGTCACCAGTCCCGTCTTCGGCTAAGAACCTAAACCCCTTTTTCTGGTAGAATATTGCCACCTGGACCTGGGTGCATTGCTCATCAATGGCATTAGCCTTAGCCTCTTGCAACCACTCTTAGGCGATGGTATCAGAGTGCCTCATTTCTTCCAGAAATGAGATGAGCTGGGGTGGTTCAGCCCCATAAGGATAGTTGCTGGGAGGGGGTAGGGGTCCCCACATCTGATTCTCCTAGCCAAATGCCCACAGCACCCCTTACACAAGACAGGGAAATAGGAGCTTCTGCCACTACTTCATTCTCCTGGATTTGCCGATCCACTGGGTGCGGGACTGGCTGCATGTGTAATTGAGCCAGACAAGCTGCAAGATCTTTACTCTGACCTGTGCTGGTCCTTGTGGCATACCAAACAGATTATGTCCTGACTCTGAGCTGCATTCCAGTGGGACCTCTTCTTAAGGCATGGGGAAATAGTACTGGATTCTGACCTTGCTGCATATCAGGCCCAATGCGGGCAGCACGGTCATACTCCAGTTCATATATAGATGAAGTGATCTCTGCGGGTTGCAGGGGAGAGGACCCTGCCCACGAGGCTCACAGTCTACAACAGATGGGTGAGGATACAGTAGGAGAGGGTAGAACTGGTTGTGCGGTGGTTTAGTGGACTGAGGGTTACTGCAGGTTTTAGGCTTGTTAGATCAGGTGGGTCTTCAGGGTCCTTTTGAAGGTTTCCATGGTAGGTGAGTGTCTGATATGTTGGTGCAGAGAGTTCAAAAGTATGGGTGATGCACAGGAGAAATCTTTTATGCAGTTGTGGGAAGAAGAGATAAGAGGGGAGTAGAGAAGGAGATTTTGAGAGGATCGCAGGTTGTGTGTAGGTAAGTAGGAGACCATGTCACAGATGTATGAAGGAGAAAGGTTGTGGATGGCTTTGTATGTCATAATTAAGATTTTGAATTGGTGCCCCTGTGCAATGGAGAGCCTGTGAAGGGACTGGCAGAGAAGCAATGCTGGGGAATAACAGGGAGACAAGTGGATTAGTTGGGAAGCAGAGTTTAGGATTTATTGGAAGGGTGCAAAAGTGCTAATGGGGAGGCCAGAGAGCAGGAGGTTGCAGTAATCAAGGAGGGAGATGATGAGGGTATGCACAAGTGTTTTTGCAGTTTCTTCGTCAAGGAATGTGCAGATCCAGTCAATATTTTTGAATTAGAGTCGGCAGGAGGTGGCAAGGGCATGGATAAGTGGCTTAAGGGACACAGCAGAGTGAAGTATCACTCCCAGGCTCTGATCATGTGGGTTTGGAGCCAGTGAGCAGCCATTGACTTTGATCAATAGGTCTGGTGGTGTGCTAGAGCAAAATAGGGGAAAGATGATGAATTCTGTTTTGTCCATGTTCAGTTTTAGAAGTCACGCAGAAAAAAAGGATGAAATACCAGACAGGCATTGTGGGAATTTGGTTAGTAAGGAGGTGATATAAGGTCCAGAGAGGTAAATCTGTGTGTCATCGGCATGGAGGTGATACTTAAAACCATGGGACTCTATGAGCTGTCTCAGGCCAAAGGTGTAGAGGGAGAAGAGCAGGGGGTCCTAGAAATGAACCTTGGGGACACCGTCACTGTGGGTGAGATGAGGAGGTGGAGTGAGACAGATGCTGAAAGTCCAGTCTGTTAAGTATGAAGATATCCAAGATAACGCCAAGTCTGTGATACCAAGTGTAGTAGTAGTATAATATTGGTTGTAGTATAGTAGTAGTAGTAGTAATAAGGTGAACCTGTAGATGTAATGATAGGTCATGTTTTATATGCTCTGTAAATATGTAGGTGTGATGTTGTTAGTCACCATTAGGTGTCACTGGTCCTGGGTATCTTATCTGGAAGAAAGGCCTAGGATCCAGACAGAGATGGGCTGGAATAGTTAAATTGAAGAAGCCAGCCCTGGAAGGAAGGGTATATAAAGCTGGTAATTTCCAGCTGTGTGGGTTGTAAAGTCAAACTGAGTGACTGGTAAAATAGTGGAAACTAAAATCGAAAAGGAGCAGAGAGCCAGAAGTAACTGTGGTGTGGTATGAAGGAGATCTAAGGCATAAGAATTGGGCAGGAGGGAGCTGAGATGACCGAAACTGGATTGCAGTTAACACCAGATAGATGAACTGAGGGACCAGAGTGCACTTCTCCCCGACCAGAAGGCTAGTGTGAAAGGTGTGGGCAATGACTAGTGGGGGGTCACTAACACCAAAAGAAGGCTTGAAGAGCTATCCTGATGAAATAGCTCAGCCGAGTAGCGTAGATCCAGCACGAAAAGCCAGTGTGGCCCGAGAGAAGAATAGCCAGGGGACTGTGAAGAGTCAAGCCCCTCCAAGGATCTTAACCAGCAGTGTGCCTTTGTTTGTAAGCGTAACAGAAGAGTCCTATTGTGTAAAAATGTCCATGCCTTGTGATAAACCATCTGTAGACCCTGTCATGAGCAAAGTAACCATTATTTGAACTGTGTCATCAGCTAGCTGGCTGCTAGACCGTACAGGTACACTAGACCATCTGAAGCTGGGCTGTGACTGGGAAGAACTACCAGCGCTCAAGTTAGACCTGCATACCCACCCAACCCATTGTGTCTGTAGTGGAGAGCTGGGGTGAAAGAGAGAAACCCTCATCCACGACTACCGGGCCTGACCCCCGCCCAGGCCTCCCTCTTACATGGCCACCATACTGAAAGCTCAGTTACCGTGAAGACCTTACCTTTATACCTCTCAGCAGCCTCTGGCTTTCAGTTACAGGGTTTGTGCACATGATCACATTTTTGGTCTGTGTGAGCTATGACAAAACATCGGATTGAGCTCAGATGAATGTTACGCTATGGGGTCGTGCACAAGTCGATTTTTACCTGAGACCAAGTCTCATGTATGAGGAAAAATATCTTAGCATGTTCAAGCTCATACAGCTATAGGGTTCAATTACAGATTGTTGTTTGTACACTTGAGTCAGCCCTAGTTAAGTAGCAGCTAAAGATCTGAGAAGACTTTCCGTGTGCGTATAATCCTCAAAAGTTAATAATTAATATGTAAAGTGTGAGATCTAGCGCTTACTGTAATGGTAATTTTATGACCCACTAGAATTTAATAACCAAAAATGTATAAAAAAATATCAATTTATTTTCATCATCTTCTAAAAACAATCAATGTTTATATAATTTTTTGGTGTAAAAACTTCAATTTGTTAAAATTCGTTAACTGTTTATAAATAAAATTCTGCTGTGTTTCCCTTGATGGATTCAATGGTTTACGGGGTCTTCACTTGTGGGTACTGTGTAATTCTTTCAATTTGGTGCCTTTATCTGTAGGATATAACGTATAATAAATCTGATTGAGCATGCAATCTTTGTATGGATTTGCTTAATTAGTGGTACACCAGAACTCACCTGGTGTTTGCTATTGTTGCTCAGAAAAAACGTTTCCTATCGTGGTCATCAATGGGAACCTATTGATACACCTTTTAATTAGTTTGCTTATACAACTATGCACTAATTAGTTATAGACACTTAATAAACTTTTTTGTATTTTGTACACACCTTGTATGTTTCCTTTTTATCTTTGGTTCAGTTGTTTGTGTGTGTAGGTTTGCTTCTGTCACTGTTTGGAAAAACACGGTATAATTACATTTTCTTTGCTGCAGTTTTCCAGCTTTAATTATTATTGTGATTACCTTTATTCGTCTTATCAAGACCCTGGTGCTGTATTTGTTGAGGTTACACTTTTTTTCAGTTGTAATCTGTAATTATAGATGTAATGTGCATATTAAAGATTCACCGCTACAGAGTTGTTAATGTCTTATGCTTTCAACTAGTTAACATGGGCTAGTGCTATAGTGCACATAGTGAGCATTCACTACTGCCAAACTATTTTCTGGCTTGTGCCTTCAGCTGATTAACACATGGGCTAATCCTGCAGTTTGTATCATATATATTTATACTCACTCTTTAGCATGCTTGTATGTATTCGTGTCCCCTGGAGCACGTTAAACTTTCCCCGCGGTGCTGACAGGCAAGGTTCACGCTCACTGCGGCCGACAGTGACGCGCCCGGCTTCCGGGTTCGCTGACGTCAGTGGGCGTCCGCGGTCATGTTGCTAGTTATGTGCATGTGATTCCAGCTAATGCTGGGAACTATCTCTGCGTCCGTCGGTCAAGGCTAACAGTAGGTGTTGTTTGCACAGGATGGGCGGGGTCTACGCGTTTCAGGATCCTGACGAAGTAGGGCGACGCCTATGAAACGCGTAGACCCCGCCTATCCTGTGCAAACAACACCTACTGTTAGCCTTGACCGACGGACGCAGAGATAGTACCCAGCAATAGCTGGAATCACATGCACGTAACTAGCAACATGACCGCGGACGCCCACTGACGTCAGCGAACCCAGAAGCCGGGCGCATCACTGTTGGCCGCAGTGAGCGCGAACCTCGTCTGTAAGCACCGCGGGGAAACTTTAACGTGCTCCAGGGGACACGAATACATACAAGCACGCTAAAGAGTGAGTATAAATATATATATGATACAAACTGTAGGATTAGCCCATGTGTTAATCAGCTGAAGGCACAAGCCAGAAAATAGTTTGGCAGTAGTGAATGCTCACTATGTGCACTATAACACTAGCCCATGTTAACTAGTTGAAAGCATAAGACATTAACAACTCTGTAGCGGTGAATCTTTAATATGCACATTACATCTATAATTACAGATTATAACTGAAAAAAAGTGTAACCTCAACAAATACAGCACCAGGGTCTTGATAAGACGAATAAAGGTAATCACAATAATAATTAAATCTGGAATAACTGCAGCAAAGAAAATGTAATTATACCGTGTTTTTCCAAATAGTGACAGAAGCAAAACTACACACACAAACAACTGAACCAAAGGCACCAAATTGAAAGAATAACACAGTACCCACAAGTGAAGACCCCGTAAACCAATGAAACCATCAAGGGAAACTCCACAGACTTTTATTTATAAACAGTTAACGAATTTTAACAAATTGAAGTTTTTACACCCAAAAAATTATATAAAAATTGATTGTTTTTAATAAATTGTTTGGTTATTAAATTCTAGTGGGTCATAAAATTACCATTACAGTAAGCGCTAGATCTCACACTTTACATATTAGATATAGGGTTCCAAACAGTGTTATAGAGGCATAGAGTTCCCTCCACTATGACTCTCTAATATGTCGAAAAAAGATATACAGGGATTACTGTTGTAAACCACCAGCTAAACAGGATAACTCATTGCATTTTTATGTAATGCGGCTATGAATCTCGAAGTCGGGCTCACTTTTGCTTCTGTTTGCTCGCTGTGATGGCTCTCGATGTAGTGCCGCTTTGTCCCGGGCTGTGATAATGGATTTGTTTCATCGTCTTGTGAGCAAACACAGACCTTTGTTCTGCAATATGTAAATTACCTTCATACGGGCTGTAGCAGATTTTTTTTTTAACTGCAATTATGTTTTTCTTTCATTTTGGCACTTAGCGGCTTCTACTCAATGGCTCAATGTTATGTATTCTCCCTTTCTCCGATTCTGCTGGTTTCAGTAAAGAAATTGGTTACTATGGAAATCACAAATTCAATTTCAATTTTTTGTTTGCTACAAAAGACATTGAATACAAAATTCTTGTCTGGTAAATACTTGATGTCGAACAGGAGAATGAGCCGTGTATACAACTCCTTTATCAATCATTCATTATACTTTAGGTTTTAGAAATTTTAGGGTTTTTTCTTGCTTTTTTGATGGCTATTGCTGCCTGAGCCCCCACTGTTACATTCTCAGTTGTCCAGCGCTGTGTCCTGCATTACCATTCACCCTCATGCGGTGATGATACCATCTAGTTACCTAAGTTGCTGCATTACTATGTAAAATTCAAATTAACAATAAGCGCTGTTATATATCATGAATTGTCATGTATTATACCGAATGTGTAGTCTTCAAAAGATAAAGCATTGGCACTCTCAGATTTCATTTATATGCTATAAATCAATCCAGATATGTCACTTGAAGCAAGAATCACCAAGATACAACTTGACTACTTTGGACACATCATAAGAAGAAGAGAGCAGTCACTGGAGAAGGATCACTGTTGGTTGGTTGGAGAAACATTTCACTGCTGACACAGACACAGATTGTCCATAGTTTGGTCTTTTCTGTGGTAGCATACTGGTGTGAAATCTGGATGATAAAGGAACAAGACGCCATCAAAAAATGCATTGCTGGAGAAGGATGCTATCAATGCCATGGATGGTAAGAAAAAAAGAAATCAATTTAGGAACAAACGAAGCAAGGATGATCAAGCTATGACTTGTCTAGTTGGACAAATCATACAAAGAGAGTAATCACTGGAGAAGGACATAATGTTCGGAAGAATAGAACATACCAGGTGAAGAGGAAGACCAGCAATCTGCTGACTTGATATTATCAAGATAACGTTGGAGAAGACCCTGGTGGACCTAACTATGCTTGCACAAGAAAGATCTTCCTACAGAGTGTTCATCCATCAAGTTGCTGTGGCACCTCAGGGGTTAATGTGCCACAGTAACATCACAAGGGTTGACTCCCCACACAACACTGGACACTGCACTAGCGCCTCTAGGCCAGAAGGGGGAGCTATATATTCCCTATATATTCTGGTGTCAAGAGGAAGTAGTTAGTTCAGTTCCTGGGAGAACTGAGGAGAGACTGTGGTGTAAAGAGGCTGCATTAGGCTTCTCCACAGTCTGCTACTCGATTCCAGGCCTAGCCAGGGTCTGAGGAGAGGAGTACAAGAAACAGAGGAACACATCTAGGAGACTGAGTTACCTCATAACTCGCCCCAGAGGAACGCAGAGACTGGATACCAGATCTGAATCTGTGACTGAAACACGCAACACAGAAAACACCGAGATAGTGGAGGTTATAGATCTACACTGTACCTCAGCGAAGCAACACAGAGGGGCCAGAAGCACATGGAAAGACTCAAGTTGCCTAGCAAGGGAGTACCTGTGAGGAGAGACAGGGCCAGCAGCTCAGCTAAAGCAGCAGCAGGGCCACACACAAGGCGCAGGTGTAGGAAGCTGAGGACCCGGACAGGGTGGGAGCAACCCGGCCCCAATACAGACTCCGTGGACAGTATTCTGCTAAAGAACATCTTCAGTAAAGACTTGGAAAATGACAAAAACCATGAGTTTGTGTGATCCTTGTGCTCAAACCCTGCGTTCCCTCACAAGCAGCCATCACCTCCACTATCATCCCTATCCTGCAACATCCATAGCATCAATCATAGACTGTTGCTATCACTGCCCCGGGGAACCAAGCTCTATCTGCGGAGAGCCATTACATCCCCAGCTGCCCAACATCATCCCCGGAGGTTCTGCAGCAGCAGTGGTCCCCTCACTGACCACAACCCGTGGGTGGTGTCGCGACAACAATCTCCCCTGTAAATATTTCCCTTTTTACTTGTGAGAACCCGGGACACGGTCCGGACCAAGACTGCCGTGATATCCCCAGCAGTACCCCGGTCCGATACCGAGTACCCCGTCCATCATCACTGCTGCATCAGTCACATAACACTTGTAAAAGCAGGAAGAAGCAGGAAGACCGGAGGACGCAGCGGTGACATAGTGACGGAGCGTAAGAATGACTGATTTATTATTTTACAGTGTGTGGCACCATGGAGGCATATACTGATCATAGGGGGGTGAATATACCAGTGATGGGGGAATAGGTACAGTGAGGGGGGTATATACCAGGATGAAGGGCCATTTACCATGATGGGGGTGCTATATACCAGTGATGGGCGCTATATACCAGCATTACCAGGATGGGGGGCCATATACCAGTGATGGGGGTGCTATATACCAGTGGTGAGAGGCTGTATACAGTGATGATTGCTATATACCAGTGATGGGGATGCTATATACCAGTGATGAGGAATAATATTCCAGGATGGGGGTCTGCTGCATTTCCCACCCTAGGATTAGATTTGAGTCAACAGGTTTGCCTAGTTTTTGGGGTAAAATTAGGGGCCTCGGCTTATACTTGGGTTGGCTTATACTCGAGTATATACGGTAATTAAATCGTTGAGTGGCACTGTTTTTTCTTTTGAAGACTGTGTGCATGCTGCTAATAGTGTGCAACAGATCTGGAGAAGTTCTGCATGTGTGATGCAAAGAATAGGTGATAAAATATATGGGAGAAACACACAGTACATGGGAAAAAAGAACAGTGGTCTAAATAGGTCCAGACATTGCAACTAAGTGGCTGTAGTAATGTCTGAAGATTGCTGTGTGAAATGTTTAGTCATAGGAATTGTGGGTTTAGCATTAGAATACTCATATCCCATGAGTTGTACAGAGAATATAGAACCTCCTATTTTTCTTGCAATAGGGAGCAGACACTAGTAGTCTGGCAAATAGTGATCTATTAGCCTCATATCAATCTAGCAAATTTGAGGAAGTCACACTTGTTAATTGATGTGATACCCCAAGGAACCATTCAAAGACAAAAGATAGCATGAAAGGAGCTCCTGGAGAGGTGTCAGTGAAGTTTATTCTAGGGGAAAGAGACCGGCCCACTAGCTTGAGAGAGGGCAAAGATCACCCCCCCCACCAGGTCCGGATTTAAGAGGTGAGTGGCCCGGGGCCCATTTTGGAGGGAGGCCCATTTTTCAAGGTGTTGCAATATGTAATGCAAAAACACAAAATGAAATGAACACAAGTTTATTTACAAAAATCATTTACGCAGAGTACGGTAATTCAGGTAAAATCATTCTTTTTTTACAATCCAGAGACTTTCCTTGATTTTCGTGCTGCAAAATGACTAATGATGTCACTAAAGTCCAATTCACACAGTATATATGACTCGATGCTCATGATAGCCAAATTTACAAGTCGTTCCTGCTTCATGGATGTCCTTAATTGGTTTTCAATTAATTGGCGTTTTGAGACGGAACGCTCACCATCAAAATTAGATATATCCTTAGAGCTATCTCAATATTTGGGAAAGTGTCCTGCACACCCTTTTCCATGATAAGCTTGTACATGAAAAGTTCAGTGCTGATATCTTTTGGCTCCTCGTCTGTGAATAAATTGGCAAATGTTACAAACTGACACAGTTCATCGATAAATGTAATGTCCAAGTCATCTGAATAAGACCTGATGAGTTGTTCTGCTGTGGCATTAAGCTCTTCTGAAGACAGCTCTTTCAGATGGCTAAAAAAGCTAAATTAGCTTGATATATCTTTATATGCTTGAAGACGTTGGTCATGAGAAGCGATAAACTGATCAATGATAGACAAGCAAGTTTCTGTTCTGTATTTTTCAGGAGGGCTGAGTTGTACTTCTTTCGTATGGCCATAATCCAATTAATTGAGACACACTTTTCGGCGCCTGTGTCGAGTTATCGTCTGAACATACTCAGATGAACCAGACAGCTCTTCGCCTTGCTTCTCATGAATTTTGAAGGCGTCATGCTTTGATACGACATAGTTTTTTTAGCTGGTCAGTGACGTCACAGCAGTGTTTAAATCGAGTTTTGCGTGTTGTAGATTTTTACTAGTAGCATCTGTTCTTTGCAGGATATCATTCCAGAAGGTGGTGTTAATACCAATTTCAAGCTGATTCATTTGTCTTAACAGTCCTTCTGCTTCACACCGTGCACAGCTTTTTTCTTCAAAGTCATCAGCAATCTGTTTAAGTACATCTTTAATCTGCTGATAGCCATGCGTAAGGGCCTTAGTAGCGTCAGCTTTGCAGGACCAACGCGTTGTTGTGACACGTTTGAGAGTCAATGCTGTTGCTGAGTCAATATTTTTCAAAGCCTCAGTCAGGAGCTGATGCTGATGTGCTAAAACTTTGAAGAAGAGGAACAGGTTTTAAAGGAAGTCAAAAAAATGCACAGCACTCGAGCAGCTTTCTACAGCATTTTTAGCAACCAGATTTAAAATGATCCTAAACCCAGAAACTGACCCCCCCTTATCTTTAGACCTGTCCCTGCACCCCCTCTTATCATTCCTAGCCATCCCTTTTGCAGAAAAAATCGCTTTTGTAAAGTAAGAGAAAATGTTATAATAATTTCACCTGTGTGAGTTCTCTCTTTCGGTGGAAGCCGAGATGGGACGGGCCTGTCTGCTGCTGCCTGGTAAATATGCATGTCCCCTTTGCTTTTAAGAGCCTGGCCGCGTCATTAAAGGGGGCGGGCCTCCGGCATGGCGCGATTTAGCCCCGCCCCCTTTCATGACGCGGCCAGGCTCTTACAAGCAGAGGGGGCGTGCATATTTACCAGGCAGCAGCAGACAGGCCCGTCCCATCTCGGCTTCCACAGAAAGAGAGAACTCACACAGGTCAAATTATTATAACATTTTCTCTTACTTTACAAAAGCGATTTTTTCTGCAAAAGGGATGGCTAGGAATGATAAGAGGGGGTGCAGGGACAGGTATAAAGATAAGGGGGGTCAGTTTCTGGGTTTAGGATCACTTTAAAGAGTGTGCAAGGAATCCAGGATGCAAAATTGTTCTTCTTTCTCACTTTGGCTTGCAGGCTGTTGTATTTGCCACTCATTGCAGATGCATTGTCATAACTTTGACTGCGGCAATTTCCCAGATCAAGGTCATATCTCTTCAAAAATTCCAACAAGGCATTGAACATGTCTTGAGCGCCATGGCCATTGTTTGCCATGAATGTTACAAAGCGTTCCACAGGGCCATCTTTCTTCATATACCTCAATACAAGGGTTAGTTGGTCAATGTGAGCTGCATCGGGTGTGGAGTCCAAAGAGCTGGAGTAGTATTTTGATTTGTTAACTCAACAAACAATTTCTCTGAGGACTTGTTCACCCATTAAATTGATAATTTCTTCCATAATTGTAGATGACAGGTAGTTTGTATGACTCTTGCCGCGATTGGCTTGAGTTTTGATATGCTGTGCAAGAAAGTCGTTGTACTGGGCGATGAGTTCAAGAATGCCCAGAAAGTTTCCATTTCTAGGTGATCCAACCAATTCGTTATCTCCTCTAAATGCTAAGCCACACTCGGCAATAAACTGAATAACATTTACTACTTGTTTCAATACTCCAATAGTGCTCCTGAGCCTCGACCTGTTGTGTAAGCTCTTTATCAATTCGCCCAATCGCTTTTAACCTCATATTGAAAGCAATTGTAGAGTTCAGATGTTCCGCTGACTGCTCATGACCTTTTATACGTTCTTGTGAATGTTTCCAATCACAGAATCCATTATACAAAAGCTAAGAAGTCTCAGATGCTGTAATAAAAGCAAATCAATCTGCATGTGAAGCAGTAAATGCATCCTTTAGAGGGACAGAAGCATAACCAATTCCTTGTTATGACTTCTCCATTATGATTTTGACAAAGGAAAATCCCAAGTGTGAACATTCTTGAAATATTGCTATCCTTTCTAGGTTGCTGAACCGAGTGAGCAATGAACAAACTTTCATCACAGTGCTGGATTGTTGACACACCCCTTTTCAGTCAGGATGGATGGCCAAAGTCCAATGTTATTGCCCCCTGGTGGGCCCTCAATGTCACCTTTTTCAAAAGATGTGCCACTGAATAGCGGCCTTGAAAGCATCCGATATAGACAGTTTGGAGGAGGATATCATGGTCCAGGAACTTGAGGAGGCTATTAAGAACACGGTGGGGTCAAAGAGTTCAGGACCCGATGGGTTCACTCCCGTTTTTTATAAGAAGCTTCGGTCTAACCTGGTGCCTCAGATGCTTCGGACTTTCAACTCTGTGGCTTCGGGAGAGAGTTTTGCCCCGCAATCCCTAGAAGCCCATATCTGCGTCATACCTAAACCCAACAAAGACCCGTCTAATGCTGCGAATTATAGACCTATTTTTCTACTTAAAGCGAACCTGTCACCCCCCCTGGACATCAAAAGCTATAATAGCCACCTTCTGCAGCACTAAGGCTGCATTCAGGGAAGGTGGCTATAAGCTTTTGATGCCCTTTATACTATTAAATATGAACTTATATAAAGGCTTACTCTTAAGAAGACCTAAGACCGGGAGGCGGGGTTTCGCGCTCCTAAGACCCGCCTCCTCTTGTCAGTCATGGTGCTCGTCTGCCTGCTGCTGCCTCCCCTCATGAACGCGCGCCTCCGTTCTCGTCTATGGCGCCGCGCATGCGCTGTGCGCCGGATGTCCAGGAAGTCGTCGGGCTGCGCGCGCCAAAGAAGCAACAATGAAATCAACAGAAGAGATAGCGAAGACAATAAAATTGGACGAGTTCTTCACTGCTCATTCAAGACAAGTGTCGGAAAGGAGTAATGACCTTGTAGAATTTGATGATCAACCTGACAATGCTTCAGTGGAATGGGTTGTTGGTCCCGGCAAAGAAAAGGCTGTGTGGAAAAGTCAATATTGGTAATTAAAAAGCACATTCTAAGGATTATTTCTGCATTTGATTTATTAAAATCTTCCATCAAAACCCAAGTTACGAAGGTGGAGGCATTAGTTTTCATTCAACCCTCATACAAAGTGTCAACATACGAACCACACCCATGGTAGGACATGATTTTACAATGAAATTATGCAGCAAAATTCCATTTTGGACAGGAATGACCACTATAAGTTTATTTGAAGTTGTTTAATAGATGCAGGAGTGGTGCCCCTGTAGCCAAGCCACCACTAATGGTATTACATGTATTTAACAAGTGTGGTATAATGCTCAGTGGTAAGAGGTGGAAGCTTTACCAAGACCCCCAAATGCACCACATCGAAACTCCAGGCTAGGGAGGTGCTGGTAGAAGAAACCCACATTCAGGGAAGTTCCCACCTACTGGCTGGAGG
>JARQOC010000005.1:54169245-54217042 GCA_033576535.1 Allobates femoralis | reverse complement strand
AAAACCTGGCAGCACTTTTTAAACAAATGTGAACAAGTGCAAACTGAACATGAAATATGCTTAATAAATAAACGGCTATACTCTAAAACTCTAAGGCAAGGGTTCCCAACCTGTGGCTTGTGGGCCTGTTGCTCGCGGTTGTCTTTTAGTTTGGTGTATAAGCAGGTCTAGCTAATCAGAGCAGGTCTCCAGACTGACTTTTGTGACTAGCCCTACATAGTAGAGCAAATTTGAATGGGGTTAAGGTAGGAACCGTTGGATCTTGGTGTACTGCCTCAGTGATTTTTATGGAAAAGTTTTGTCATTATATCAATAATAGGGGCTCTGTCACAACTTTGAGGGGGATGGGAGCTGGATGTGGCTCATGAACCTGTCTCAAACTAAATGTGGCTCTCAAGGTCAGAAAGGCTGGGGACCTCTGCGCTAAGGTATGCACACATTGAATATAGGAATTTATACATTCACTACTGCTAAGGAAATACATTTCAAAATTGAGACACTTAGAGCATAAAAAGGCCAGATTTATGTGAGCTCAGAAGCCAATGTCAAGGCACATCTCTTTGTTGGGTCACACACACAGATATTTGTGCAGATATTGTTCACAGATCTCTGGTTGCAGTGAAATCATGGACACATGGTTCCATTTTGTGGCTGTGTACAAATGTAACAATCTGTCCATGATTTCACTGCAACCAGAGATCTGTGAACAATATCTGCCCAGATATCTGTGTGTGTGACCCCAGCCTATCCGGGATAACAAAACCCTACACTCCCTCCTACTACAGATGCTCTCTTCACTTGGGGTCAAAGACTTTGCCCTGTCCTAGATCTCATACCTTTCTGACCACACATTTAGCGTTTCCCACTCCCACACTACCTCCTCATCTTGCGCTTTCTCTTCTGGAGTCCCGCAAGGTTTTGTCCTAGCACCCCTACTCTTCTCCAATTATACCCTTGGCCTAGGTCAACTCATAGTCCCATGGCTTCCAGTATCACCAGTACGCTGATGACACTCCGATCTATCTCTTTGGTGCAGACAGCACCTCTCTGCCGTCCAGAATCACAGAGTGTCTATCAGCCATATCCTCCTTTTCCTCTCGCTTCCTAAAACAAACATGGACAAATCAGAACTTATTATCTTTCCTCCATCTCACGCATCTTTCCTACGCGATCTTTCTATCCCAGTTAATGGCATCATGCTCTCACCTAGAACTGAAATTCGCTTCCTCGGAGTAACTCTTGACTCTGCTCTGTCCTTCAAACTGCAGATCCAAACCATCGCCACCTCCTGTAGCCTTCAGCTCAAAAATATTTCCAGAATCCGTCCTATCCTCAACCTGCAGTCTACTAAAATCCTTATAAATCCATTAAATTCTAAGGCTGTCCTTAACTAGTTCAACCATAAAAAATGGAGTATGAGCCAAATTTAGCAAAATACTAAATAATTTTATTAAAGATTACATATACACAATAATAACAGATAAAATTGGAGTATGTCAGTATACCACCAAAGAGGAACCAAACCCTATAAAAAGTTCCCCTAATATACCAAATTCCATAATATTATTTGGGACAGATATCTATATTTAGTAGGTGTTAATAGCAAATAGAAAATTCCAATCAATTCTCTCAAGCATGATAAAGAGTACCACTCCAATAAATATTGTGCAGTGAGATGGAATTTACACCAAACTATATAGAAATGGTCACCAATCGTTCAAAAGAAATCAAAGAGGTGTCTGCTGCAATCAGCAGGAACATCCAATATGGCAAACAATTTATTCTCATAAGAATTCAGGACAGAGAAGTGACTGCACAATTTAGCAACCAAGTGTATGAGCAGACAGGGCAGAAAGGCAAGGCATCAGAGATCAATAATACCTATAGGGAAAAATGACCCAGTCGTGATCCAGTGAAGGAAGCACCCCTAATTGCAGCAGACACCTCTTTGATATCTTTTGAACAATTGAACATTACATATAGTTTAGTGTAAATTCCATCTTATTGCACAATACAGTGGGCAGGGCTGCCACTAGGAATTTCTGGACCCCTCACTGGCAAAATTTTAGGGCCCCCCTGGTCCTCCACCCAGCCTCCATCCCAGCCTACCTCTCCCCAGGCTCCGCCTTCACCCAAACATACCTACATACATACATACATATACATATATATATATATATATATATACACATATCAACACAATTGAGACTGGGCTAAAAACAGAATAGTTATATACACAATAGAGAATACTCAATAGAGACTACTGCTGGCTGTATACACAATAGGGACTGCTGATAGCTGTATACATAATGGACACTGCTGATAGCTGTATACTCAATGGACACTGCTGATAGCTGTATACAAAATGGACACTGCTGTGGACCGTATACACATTAGAGATTTCTTTCTTGTATACACAGCAATATACTGTACTGTGTATATAGGTCCACACTATATACATACAGTGTATAGACTACTAATACAGCATGTGATGGGGACCTGTATGTACAGTATACTGTTGTGTACAGACAGACACAGTCAGACAGAAACTAGGCATGAAGACACACACATGTCATGCTCACAAACACAGGACCTGTATTGATGTCACGTGAAGGGGAGGCATCAGGGGTCACTTGATTGGCTCAAGAAGGGATCAGGGATATGATTAAGTAGGTGGGAGGGTGCGGGATCTGCACTTGTGGATCCTGATTGGTCTGAGAGGGGCCCTGCTTTGACAAAACAGACCCACCCCTGCACATCCATGGCCACACCCCCTGCATGTATGTGTCCCCGCCTGCTGCACATCTGTGGCCCCCACCCCCTGCTTGTCGGCTTGCCAGGCTCCTCTGCTTCAACGGGCCCCTGAAAGGAATCGGGGCAGTTACCCCCTGATGGCAGCCCTGTCAGTGGGTACGGAAAGTATTCAGACCCTTTACATTTTTCTCTCTGTTTTATTGCAGCCATTTGGTAAATTCAAAAAAGTTCATTTTTTTCTCAGTAATGTACACTTTACACCCCGTCTTGTCTAAAAAGAAACAGAGATGTAGAAATTTTTGCAAATTTGTTAAAAAAGAAAAACTGAAATATCACATAGTCATAAGTATTCAGACCCTTTGCTCAGTATTGAGTATTTGCACCTTTTCAGCTACTACAGCCATGAGTCTTCTGGGGAATGATGCAACAAGTTTTTCACACCTTTTGGGATCCTCTGCCATTCCTCCTTGCAGATCCTCTCCAGTTCCGTCAGGTTGGATGGTGAATGTTGGTGGACAGCCATTTTCAGGTCTCTCCAGAGATGATCAATTGGGTTTAGGTTAGGGCTCTGGCTGGGCCAGTCAAGAATGGTCAGAGAGTTGTTCTGAAGCCACTTTGTTATTTTAGCTGTGTGCTTAGGGTCATTGTCTTGTTGGAAGGTGAACCTTTAGCCAAGTTTGAGGTCCAGAGCTCTCTGGAAGAGGTTTTCATCCAGGATATCTCTGCACTTGGCCGCATTCATGTTTCCCTACCAGTCATCCTGTCCCTGCACCTGAAAAACACCCCCATAGAATGATGCTGCCACCACCATGTTTCACTGCTGGGATTGTATTGGGCAGGTGATGAGCAGTGCCTGGCTTTCTCCACACATACATCATAGAACTTTTTGGTGATAATTCTATCTTCATCTCATCACACCAGAGAATCTTATTTCTCATTGTCTGGGAGTCCTTCATGTGTTTTGTTGCAAAATCTATGTGGGCTTTCATATGTCTTGCACTGAGGAGAGGCTCCTGTCAGGCCACTCTGCCATAAAGGCCCGACTGGTGGAGGGCTGCAGTGATAGTTGACTTTGTGGAACTTTTCCCCATCTCCCTACTGCATCTCTGGATTTCAGTTACAGTGATCTTGGAGTTCTTCTTTACCTCTCTCACCGAGGCTCTTCTCCCACAAATGCTCAGTTTGGCTGGATAGACAGGTCTAGGAAAACTTCTGGTGGTCCCAAACCTCTTCCATTTAAAGATTATGGAGGCCATTGTGTTCTTCAGAACCTTGAGTACTGCAGAAATTTGTAACCTTGGTCAGATCTGTGCCTTGCCACAATCCTGTCTCTGAGCTCCTTGGGCAGTTCCTTTGACCTCATGATTCTCATTTGGTCTGACATGGACTGTGAGCCGTGAGGTCTTATATAGACAGGTGTGTGCCTTTCCAAATCAAGTCCTATTAGTTTAATTAAACACAGCTGGACTCCAATGAAGGAGTAGAACCATCTCAAGGAGGAACACAAGGAAATGGACAGCATGTGACTTAAATATGAGTGTCTGTGTAAAGGGTCTGAATACTTATGACCATGTGATATTTCATTTTTTTCTTTTTTAATAAATTTGCACAAATATCTACATTTCTGGGTTTTTTTTCAGTTAAGATGAGGTGCAGAGTGTACATTAATGAGAAAAAAATTAACTTTTTTGAATTTACCAAATGGCTGCAATGAATCAAGGAGTGAAAAATTTAAAAGGGGTCTAAATACTTTCCGTACACACTGAATTTATTAGAGTCGTACTCTGTTATTTTAAACGTGGTTGTGAGAAATTCATTGGAATTTTCTATTTGCTGTTACACCTACTAAATATTGATATCTGTCCCATAGAATGTTATGGAATTTTGTATATGAGGATGTGGCGCCCCTGCGTCCAGGAGGCCACAAAGGGAACTGCAGCCAGGCAGGTAGGACATTGTTAAACACTAACACCCTCACAGCCCACACAACCCACGTGTCAGAGAAGGTTACATCCAGCCCTGAGATTAGAGACTATATGAGATCGGAGGGGTAGTGGATCAGAGGAGTGGGTTGGGCACACCAGAAGATCAGGTGACTGACAGTATATAGTGAGAGGGAGGAGTGAAGGAGTTTAGTAGGCCACAGTGAGCTGAACAGTAAAGACCAAGAGTAAGCCATGGTGCTGAGAAGCAAAGACCTAAGAGCAGGCCAGAGAACAGCAGGAGGTTGAGCTGAAGCTGAGCAGGAGAGAGCCACACGTCCTGTGAGAGCAAGGCCGAGGAGTGCAGACCCGTACTGAGCCAGTGCGAGCCAGATGGGGGGGAAAGCCCGTCCGACGCTGAAGCCACCAGGAGTGTGAGAGAGCCGAGAGGGACGGTGTAACCCGGGGTCCTAGAACTACAGCAAAAGCAACCAACTGCAGGCGGAGTAGCCCTCCTATATACAGAAAGGAACAGAGAGAGAAGGAGCCTGGTATCCTAGTGCTGAGGATTACTGGAGGCTGGGCTAAAGTAGAGTGTCGGCTCTAAAGGGGACCGTAGTTCACCTGGCATCCCCAGACAATACGACGAGGGGTCTGAGTTTCAGATTGGGATCCCTAACCCTAAAGGACAGGCAGCTCAGTGACGTACTAGGACTCACAGAAGCCCGAGTCACCGCCATACTGTCCAGTGTCGCACAACATAGAGAAAGAGAATGCAACAGCCCGGAAAGGGACACTAAAGACTGCGTGAGGGGTCACAGGTAGAGAGAGGCCTGGCTGCAGAAGTAGAAAGAAGGCAGCCTTACAGGAACAGTGACTGCCGAAACCAGCAAGAGCTGTTTCTGACAGTGAGTATATTACACGTTGTTAGGAGCGGGCTAAAATGCATTTGCATTCTCTTGCGCTTTTTAAAAATACCCTTCAAATGCAAAATGTTGCATTTTTGTGCGTCTGAGGATGCTTAGTATATACACAAGCATCCTCAAGCACACAAATAATGCAAGCAGCTCAATGGAGCCACACTGCATTATAGGTGGCACCGCAGCCAAGCGGAGTGTCTGGCCATCCAGATCTCTCTTTCTCCTCACCTTTCTTCTCGATGCTCCGGTCTCCTCCGGTCACTCTGCACATATCAGCACAGTCATGACAACATCGTGCCCCTCCATGCTGAGCTGTAGAATGCAGACAGCGGCAGAAGAGACTATGGAGAAGAATGCTGTTGGCAAAGGTGGCTGAGACTATAGGAGCGGAATCCGCGGGGGGCTACCACTGGTACACATACCTCGTACGCACGCGGCTCTGCTCCATACACCTCCTACGCACGCGGCTCTGCTCCATACACCTCCTTGGCACGCGGCTCTGCTCCATACACCTCCTACACACGCGGCTCTGCTCCATACACCTCCTACGCACGCGGCTCTGCTCCATACACCTCCTACGCACGCGGCTCTGCTCCATACACCTCCTACGCACGCGGCTCTGCTCCATACAGCTCCTACGCACGCGGCTCTGCTCCATACACCTCCTACGCACGCGGCTCTGCTCCATACACCTCCTTGGCACGCGGCTCTGCTCCATACACCTCCTATGCACGCGGCTCTGCTCCATACACCTCCTACGCATGCGGCTCTGCTCCATACACCTCCTACGCACGCAGCTCTGCTCCATACACCTCCTACGCACGCGGCTCTGCTCCATACACCTCCTACGCACGCGGCTCTGCTCCATACACCTCGTACCCACGCGGCTCTGCTCCATACACCTCGTACCCACGCGGCTCCGCTCCATACACCTAGTACCCACACGGCTCCGCTCCGTACACCTAGTACCCACACGGCAACGCTCTGTACACTTAGTACCCACATGGCTCTGCTCCATACCCCTCGTACACACACTGCTCTGCTCCATACACCTCGTACACACACGGCTCCACTCCGTACACCTAGTACCCACATGGCCCCGCTCCGTACACCTAGTACACACTTGGCTCCGCACACCTAGTACACACTCGGCTCCATTCCATACACCTAGTACACATTCGCCTCTGCTACATTCACACTGTAAATCCCTCCTGACCTCACACATAAACTTCACCTAATTGCTATGCTGGCCATCATGATGCTCAGAGTCCTGCATACACTGAGAAGCTGGTCATGTGACCTCTGACTCCACCCTCCATTGACATCATCACAGGTCCTGTCAGCCCAGAGTGTGCAGCTCTGTCGGCTCCCAGGGAGGGAGATCTCCGGAGCTGCAGGAGGCTGAGTGCGCCCTCCCTGCAAATGACCCCCCAGCTGCCCCCTGGATTTGGCCCTGGCTGTGGGGGCAGTGTGCTCAGGGGCCCCTGAGGCTAGGGTCACACTTGCATTGTGACCCTAGCCTGATGCAAATATTTTCGGCTGCAGCACATAGCTTTTAATGCTATGCGCTGGAGCCCATAGAAACGCGATGTTTACCTTGCCAACCATTGGTTGTCAATGTAAACATCGGTTTTCTATGGGCTCCGTTGCTGGCAGCGCACAGCATTAAACGCTCTGCGCTGCAGCAGACAATACTTGCGTCAGGCAAGGGTTACAATGCAAGTGTGTCCCTAGCCTCAGGGGCCCGATGGGCCCCCTCCAAGCAGTCGGGCCCCGGCACATGCCCGGGTGCGCCGGTGCTGACGCCGGGCCTGCCCCCGCCCCCCACTCCCGCTCCTCACCATCATCTGCTGCTGCACCAGGGCCCCCGGGATGCAAGGTCCATCACTGGGATCTATAACAGTCATGAACAAAAGACATGACAATCAGAATACATGTACAAACACAAATGAAAAACCATCAAAAACAGATACAATGAAAAGTAAAGTGTTTTCTTTAGTGCAATGTGGGGAGACAACATATCGTCAGCATATTATAGTCATATGTCATTCAAGGGAAAGAAAAAAACAAAAAGACACAAACCTATTACCTCATGTTACATGATACGGATATACTGAGGCCTTACAGATTATATAAGGAAATGAAAAGAGTATCAATCATAGGAGATAACTGTCAAAGAAATAACATAGCATCATTGCAATGTGGGCTATCAATATAGCAAAAAATCAAGAAATGGAAAGCTATCAGTACCTGGAGTTGTGATAATAGATCTATAGTGTACTTGATCAAGGGGATAAATCCCCAAGGTATCAAAATATGTTAGATGTCTAGAGGAAATAATGGTATGTTGAAATAAACGTACTTAAACAAATAGAAATGAGACTGAAGGTCATTTACCTAAGGTTACTTGTTGCCCCAGGACGAGTTTTGGTCAGAGTGTAGTCTGACCTAATATTGTGTCGTATTTATAAGAAAACCTTGTAAAAATAAATGAAATGTATATATAAAAAAGGGGGGAACAGCACATATATGTTATGTGGAAAAAAATTAGAAAACAGATTTACCTCTGTTTCATAAATATCTATATCAGACCTGGGTGGAGTCCTAGCACAACTGCAAACCTAATGGTAATAATATGAATACAATTAATAAAGAACTCCCTCATTGTTAAAGTGCACTGATAAGAAATACACACCTGAGTGACATCCCAGGTACAGAGTCAAAGGGCCATCGGTGCTATGCAGCACCTGCATGTAAAAGCAGAAAACATAAGCTGGCTGATATAGCATGAAAAAGCCAATCAATCATGCTAAAACATGGTCATTTTTAATTACCCCAAACTAACCACAGTTACAGACCTGTGTATGATGCTATGTGATGTCCTGGGCAGGGAGGAATGCAATGAAATGGCGGCGAACGCCGCCATAAATAGTGTGCAGCTGATATACACAATCGCTTCCTGCTTCCTGTGCCCAGAACGCATGGAAGCGATCGTGAAACGCAAGCCCGCGCATGCGCGGTGCGCAAACCAGTAAGTCGCGGTCCGCGCATGCGCAGTAGGCGATTAGAAATAAACACGGAAAAACAAGCATAAGGTGAGCTGTGAGTGGAGTCAGCTTGTAAGAAAGATGATAGGCTGTATCAAAGTCAGTATCTAGCGTTCTGAAAGAGAGGGGAAAGGGAGAAAAGAGTCATTAATACCCACATTAATAAAGAACATTCTAAATAAGAGCTTGACAGGAATTAACTAAAGGTGGAACCACTGAATAGATATATTCCAAATTTGCTCATTAGTGTAAAACACTAGAATTTTCAAATCGCACACAAAAAAAGGACATACAAGGAGCACATTATAATTATACAATAATCAAATAGTGACATCACATTCCCTATTAAGGCCATTGGGTTTCAGAGTCTGAAGTGTGTGAATCCAATAGGCCTCCCTAATTTTGAGTGTTTTAACCATATCTTGTCCTCGTCTGCCTACTGGAATATGCTCAAGTACCTGAAAGCGGAGTTGGGATATATTGTGTCCGTTTTCTATGAAGTGATGGGGGATAGGTAGCATCACTTGTCGACATCGTATTGTCGACTTGTGTTTGGAAATGCAGTCTCGGATACATTGGGTGGTCTCCCCAACGTATCCAAGACCGCACGGCATTTGATTAAATAGACCACATATGACGTATCACATGTGTAATACCCCTTGATAGAATAGTGTTTTACAGTTCTTGAATGGGTAAAATAAGAACCCTTAGTAACATGTGAGCATTGGAGGCAGTGAAGGCAAGGAAAGGTACCCTTACGTACAGTGCTAAACACAGTTTGTCTGGGTGAGGGAGACATTGAGCCAATTTCTGCCCGGACCAAACTGTTTCGGAGATTGGGTGCTTTCTTATGACAAACCAAAGGAGGTAGGCTAAACTCAGGAATATTAGGGTAAGCCTGTTGTAATAAGGGCCAATGGCGTCTACTAGAGTTGTGAATTAAGCTATGATAGGGATGATACGTATTCACAAATGCTATACGTGGTTTCTTTTCGCGAAAGGAGGCCATAGTGTTAGACTCTGGATTTAATATACCAGGATCAGATGCGATCCTTGTGACCCTTGTAAATTGCGATTTGGGCAATGCTTGTTTTACATGTCTAGGATGTGCACTACTAAACATCAACATACTGTTCTTGTCAGTAGGTTTGCGGTATAAGTCTGTTGAAATATGACCATCATGATGAAGACTGAAAATGGTATCAAGAAAACTCACCTCTTTCCTGTCCTGATGTATAGTGAATGTTAAACCACTACACATCTGGTTGAGGTCAGAATAAAACTCAGTCAGAGTTAAGCTATCCCCCTTCCAAATTAGAAATATATCGTCAACAAACGTTTCCTCAAAATGTGCCATAAATATGTTAGAGTAGGGGGGTGCGACGTTGGATCCCATCGCAGTCCCCCTCCGCTGAACAATGAAACGGTCACCAAACATGACAAAGTTTTCTTCTAAGACAATTTGGAGTGTATCTAAACAGAAGCTTTTTTGATCAACAGTGATATTATCATGTTTGTCCAAGAACCAGGCAACCGCATTAAGACCTTAATCATGATTAATGCTTGTGTAGAGACTATTAACGTCCATAGTAACAAGGACGTAATAGTCAGGAGATAAAGAAAGATTCTTAAGTACGGTCAGGAAATCATTTGTATCCTTCAAATATGATGGAATGGAGGGAACTAGCGGACTTAAAATTCTGTCAAGGGTAATAGCCAAAGGTGATAACACCAACTCAGTGCTAACCACTATGGGTCGCCCAGGTGGTGCCGTCAAGTTCTTGTGAACCTTTGGAAGGGTATAGAATACAGGAATTATAGGATTCTTTTTGACCAGATAATCCACTAGGGTACTATCAATAGAACCTAGTTGGAGGTGCTTATCAATGAGAGATTTAATACGTTATTGGACTTTAGTGGTAGGGTCACGAGTGATGGCTAGATATGTGGACGTATCAGACAATTGGGTATTGATCTCGTCAACATAATAAGATTTGTCAAGAACCACTACGGCACCACCTTTATCGGCAGGTTTTATTATGATATTAGGATTATTGTGAAGAGACCTAATGGCCTGTGATTCCAATTTACTTAGGTTATCTTTTAGAGGGAAATCCCCTTTATTGATGGAAGATACCAGTCGAGCTGCATCAAGACTGAATAACTCAACATAAGTTTCCACCGGATGGTATAATCTTGGTGGCATAAATGTACTAGATGTCTTCAAACCTAAGGATTTAGATGAGAAGGTTGAGGACAGCAATTGTGATATTATCTGTTCGGTCTCCATTCTCGGGGAGAAATGTGCCTTGAGGTGTATTGACCTAGAGAACCTCCTAAGTTCCTGTTCCAGATTGAAGGAGCTAAAGGAGGGCGTGGGGCAGAATGATAAGCCTTATCAACCATTTACTTATCTGTAATGGATTCAGCAAGGACCAGGAGAAGGCAGGAGAGAAACAGTCACCTCATGAACAATTGAGCACTGGCAAAGAGCCAGCCAAATCAGCACACTTAAATATCCCAGTCCAAGCCAACCCTCCAGTCATTATCAGATTCAGGTGATACATCTCTCACAGACAGAGCAGATGGAACACCAGTCTCAACCACACGAGGGAGCTCCAAACCAGAATTTCCATGCAAGGAATCCACAACAGAGGACACTGACTGATGTCCTATATGATTGGCACTGCAGCCATTTCATGGCCCCAATCTTTCCTCTGCCCCGGAATAGCATGCTTAGGCTCTGAAATGGCAATGGATGATGTCCTACCGCTCAACTTTGCCATTCCAATGATCAGGACTTTCAGATGCCTCCTGTAATAATTGCCATGATACCTTTTCTTCAAAGAGATATGATTAAAGAGATTTTCCTAAGGAAATGTTTTATGACATGTCATTAGGATACATTGATGGGATCTGCCTATTGGCACCCCCCACGAGCCCCAGCTGCAGGTGGAGAGCGTCCACTCATACATGATCATTTTCCATTGACATCAAAAGGAATTTTTAGAAAATGCAGGTAATTATTTCCAGGAGTATTTTTATTGTAGGGCACACTTAGCTATGTACATTACTCATGGCTCTTATGTCGGATTATAAATAAAAGAACAGTCTGGCATTCTTGTTAAATAAATGTCAATGAGACCGGATAAAGGATCTCTATCGCGCACTTCTGACGTTCTCATATTAGAACCCAATGTTACTCAAATTTCCTCTTTAAGATATCTATAAAAGCTAAAGAACTCCTTGCCATCAGCCTGTAATCATATTATTTGTGATGACTCAGGATTTGATTCATTATATAAAAGTGGTCAAAACTACAGGTGCATCTCAATGACTTAGAATATCATCAAAAAGTTACTTTATTTCAGTAATTCAATACATAAAGTGAAACACCTATATTATATAGAGTCATTACACACAGAGGGATCTATATCAAGTGTTTATTTATGTTAATGTTGATGATTATCGCTTACAGCCAATGAAAACCCAAAGGTCATTATCTCAGAAATTAATTTAGGGAGGATATAGAGTTAAAAACTGCACTGCTGTATTCCACGAAACAACAAATGGTGAATATAATATTGATTTACCATATATACTCGTGTATAAGCCGACCCGTGTATAAGCCGACCCCCTACTTTTGCCCCAAAAATCTGGTAAAACCTATTGATTCGTGTATAAGCCGAGGGTGGACCTCAGCACAGGTATACAGCCCCCAGCAGTGTGGTATACAGGCCCCCCCCAGTGGTATACAGGCCTCCCCAGTGGTAGTATACAGCAGCCCCAGTGGTAGTATACAGCAGCCCCAGCAGCCCCAGTGGTAGTATACAGCAGCCCCAGCAGCCCAGTGGTAGTATACAGCAGCCCCAGTGGTAGTATACAGCAGCCCCAGTGGTAGTATATAGCATCCCCAGCAGCCCCAGTGGTAGTATACAGCAGCCCCAGTGGTAGTATATAGCAGCCCCAGCAGCCCCAGTGGTAGTATACAGCAGCCCCAGTGGTAGTATATAGCATCCCCAGCAGCCCCAGTGGTAATATACAGCAGCCCCAGTGGTAGTATATAGCGGCCCCAGCAGCCCCAGTGGTAGTATACAGCAGCCCCAGTGGTAGTATATAGCAGCCCCAGCAGCCCCAGTGGTAGTATACAGCAGCCCCAGTGGTAGTATACAGCAGCCCCAGTGGTAGTATATAGCATCCCCAGCAGCCCCAGTGGTAGTATATAGCAGCCCCAGCAGCCCCAGTGGTAGTATACAGCAGCCCCAGTGGTAGTATACAGCAGCCCCAGCAGCCCCAGTGGTAGTATACAGCAGCCCCAGCAGCCCCAGTGGTAGTATATAGCAGCCCCAGCGGTAGTATACAGCAGCCCCAGTAATCCACGGCCCCCCCAGCCTTGCTCCGGTAACCTGTAAAGTAAAATATACTTATCACTGTCCCGCTGCCGTCCGCACCCGCATCTGCCAACATGCGATCCTCCATCTTCATGCGTCCTCTTCCGACTTCCTGTGTTCGGCGCCGGCAATGACGTCATTGCCTGCGACGAACAGAGAAAACCTGTAAAAGACAGAAAAAGTTGTTAAAAAATAAAAAAATCGGATACTCACCTTAACCGACGGCTGTACCGGGACCGGCCGATGCACATCTATTCATGGAAAAGGACCTTTCCCTCTCTCAGCCAATCAGATGGCTGGGAGAGATCTAGCCAATCAGAGGCCGCTATGTCACAATGACGTAATCGCTAGCGGCCACCTGATTGCCCAGATGGAAAGGTCCTCGGTGTACCTGAGAGGACCTTTCCATCTGGCCAATCAGGTGGCCGCTAGCGATCACGTGATTGTGACGTGGCTGCCTCTGATTGGCCAGATCTCTCCCAGCCATCTGATTGGCTGAGAGAGGGAAAGGTCCTTTTACATGAATAGATGTGCATCGGCCGGTCCCGGTACAGCCGTCGGTTAAGGTGAGTATCTGATTTTTTTATTTTTTAACCACATTTTCTCTCTTTTACAGGACTATTGATACACTGTATCTATTGATACACTGCAAATGTATTCGGTACTTGCTACTCCCGAGTAGTCCTAATTTACTCGGCGAGTAGCGAGTACACGAATACCGCTACTATTCGGCGAGTGCCGAATAGTAGCGAGTATACTTGCCCATCTCTAGTGGGGATGGTTTTAGACAACATATGGCATTCTGCAAAATGAAGCTAAATTATCATACGAACAGTCATATTTACTCAATTCAGATGGATACAGCTATGTTCACCCTTTGTTCTATATGCAGTTGTAATAATCAATGTCATTGCTACTACACACGGACAAAATAACATTACTACTATATACTATTACTGAATAGAAACCACTACATATTGACCAATGTCACCACCATACAGTGATCATATATTGGGAAACACCAGTTCTAAACACCTATTTGTATTGTAGTCCTACTCTTTTGTTGGATTTTCTATCTGCCCAGACCGCCATTAACACTTCCCTCAGTCAATTATATCTGCAAAGTCTGCTGTCCAGATGCATTTGGCTTTGGATTTTCCCACAGTTTTGCATCTGTTGCTTCCCCATTTGTACCTATTACTGAACCTACTTTGTTACATAATGCCCATAAATACTGTATTGTACTTAGTGTCATAGCTATATTTAACTCTGTGGCTCTATCCCTGGTGATCTGACCAGATGTCAAAATTGGTCTTCCATGGAATGGCTTTGTGCAACTTACTCAAACTAATGTGTCCTTGTGGAGCCCTGGACTCACCCTTTTACCCCTGTACACAGATGTAGACTTACTCAAGGAACCTGGGTTAAGCCCTTGGAATAGGTTCTGGCCGGTGGAGCAAGACAGCAAGGAATCATCAAGTTCAAGAGTCAAGGGCCAAACCTGTAAATAAAAAAGATAGTGTGAAGCACATGAAGGTGTGGGAGTGGTGATGTGGATCCATTGGACCACCAAAGTGGAGACCGACCTGTAGAGAGTAACAGGCTGGAGATGCCGGTAGTGATAAAACAATGGACTTTAATGAGAGATTTTGCCAGTTCAGGTAGAACAAAGCACATGGATAGGTTACAATCTATGAGGAGCTTGTGTGGTACTCCAGGGGTTAATGTGCCACAGTAACACCACAAAGGGTTAACTCCCCACACAACCCACAACACTACACTAGCACCTCCAGGCCAGAAGGGAGAGCTAAAGCTGCTTCCCTATATATTCTGGTGTGGAGAGGAAGTGGGGAAGAGCAGAGTGGTGGGAGGAGCTATTGTTGTTTACCTCTGAGTGGCAGTGACAGTTAGTCAGTTGGAGTCAGTTCAGTTCCTGGGAGGACTGAGGAAGAAAGACTGGTGGTGTAAAGGGGCTGCCTTAGGCCTCTCCACAGCCTGCTACCCAATTCCAGACCTAGCCAGGGTCTGAGGGAAGGAGGGAAGGAGTAAGAGAAAAAGAGAAACAGGAGAACACATCTGGGAGATTGAGTTACCTCATAACTCGCCCCAGAGGAGCACACAGACCGAATACCGGATCCGAAACTGTGACTGACACACACAGCACAGTAAACACCGGACTAGTGGAATTTATATATCTACACTGTACCTCAGCGAAGCAACACGGCGGGGTCAGAAATAAAGAGGAAAGACTCAAGTTGCCTAGCAAAGGGGGTACCTGTGAAGAGAGACAGGCCAGCAGCCTAGCTGAAGTGGCAGCAGGGCCACACACACACAGCGCAGGAGAGGGAAGCTGAGGACCCGGACAGGGTGGGAGCAACCCGGCCCTGGCACAGACTCCGTGGACAGTACTCTGCTAACAACATCATCTGCAGTAAAGACTTGGAAAACTTCAAAACCAGTTTGTGTGATCCTTGTGCTCAAATCCTGCATTCCCTCACAAGCAGCTATCATCTCTACTACTACCCCTATCCTGCAATATCCATAGCACCATCTATAGACTGTTACTATCTCTGCCCCGGGGAACCAAGCTCTACCTCTTTAATGGAAGTCTTCACACAGAGGCTGGACAGACATCTGTCTGGGATGATTTAGTGAATCTGCTTTGAGCAGGGGGTTGGACCAGATGACCCAGGAGGTCCCTTCCAACTCCACCATTATATGATTCTATGAGGAATGCTTACCAGAAATGTCAATGGGTGACAAAGATACAAGAGTTTAAAACGTGAACAGTCTGCCCATGACTCATATCAGGGAGTCAATACTAAACACGCTAGGAAATAACCATAAGCTCCCTACCTGGATGGCACCACAAGTCAGAGACTGAGGTGGGTTGAGAGTGTGTCCTGTAAAGCCACGTGCACACGTTGAGTATTTGGTGAGTTTTTTACCTCAGTATTTGTAGCTAAAACCAGGAGTGGGTGATTAAATACAGAAGTGGTGACGTGTTTCTATTATACTTTTCCTCTGATTGTTCCACTCCTGATTTTGACTACAAATACTGAGGTAAAAATCTCATCAAATACTGAACGTGTGCATGAGGCAAACAGTGGTAAACTGATCGTTACCAAGCTGTGGAATGTGGAAGATTTAGAGAATTCTTGCCTCATGGGAGGGAGCATCTGAGAAGGAAGCTGTTGTAGCTGTATTACCGTGAAATTATCCTGAAGAATTAAGTAATGTGTGTGCCGCCATGTGTAACCAACATGATGAAACGTCTGACCATGGCATGTGAAAAACATCAAGCACTGTATCTGCTGTCTATGTTCATATTTCAAAATATCAGTTAATCTTATTTTTAATTATAATGGCCTCTCCTAGTTCCTTCACCATATTAAACTTTGAGCAGTTGCTATCGGCTCACAAGGGAGCAGTATTGATAAAATAAAGGTAGGAGCTAATACCACATCACATTTATAACTCATGTTGTTGTTGAGAGGTTCCAGACTACAACCTTACACCTTTGCACAATTAAAAATGGGTAAAGAGTCCCCTTTGTGCCCAAGAAGAATGAATTAAATATATATTTGTGGCGCCCCTGCGTCCAGGAGGCCACAAAAGGAAACTGCAGCCAGGCAGGTAGGACACTTGTTGCACACCAACACCCTCACAGCCCACATACGCACGTGCAGAAGGAGGTAACATCCAGCCCTGAGATTAGATACTCTATGAGATTGAGGGGTGGTGGATTTGGAGGAGTGGGTTGGGCACACCAGAAGTCAGGTGACTTGAGAGTATATAGGAAGGGGGAGGAGTGAAGTTGTTCAGTAGGCCCAGGGTGCCGAGCTGTAAAGATCAACAGTAGGACACAGTGAGCTGAGATGCAAAGGCCAGAGAACAGCAGCAGGTTGAGCTGAAGCTGAGCAGACAGAGAGCCACACGTTCTGGAAGAGTGAGGGCAGAAGGACGCAGAATCTGTACTGAGCCAGTGTGAGCCGGGAGGAGAGAAAGCCCATCCAGAGCCGGATCCCCAGAAGTGTGAGAGGACAGAGAGGGACGGTGTAACCCGGGCCCTAGAACCACAGCTAAAGCAACTGACTGCAGGCGGAGTAGCCCTCCTATGATACTCAGAGACACAGAAGGAAAGGAGCCTGGTAGAGCCTCGTGCTGGAGGACTGCTGGAGGCTGGGCTGAAGTAGAGTGTCGGCTCTAGAGGGGACCGTAGTTTACCCGACATCCCCAAACAACACGACGGGGGGTCTGGGTTTCAGATTGAGATCCCTACACTAAAGGACAGGCAGCTAAGTGACAAACTTAGGACTCACAGGAGCCCGAGTGACCGCCATACTGTCCAGTGTCGCACAACACGAAGTAAAGAGAACGTAATAGCCCAGGAAGGACATTGCAGATTGTGTGAGGGGTCACAGAGAGAGAGACCTGGCTGCAGAGCAAAGGGAACCCGGAGAGGGCGAATGTGCCCGTGTACTTGAACTGTGTAAGAACTGTAAATGAGCTGTAAAGTGACTTGAAGAACTGAGAGTAAAGCTTTGGAAAACCCTGGAACTGCTTCCCTTGTGTTTCTGCATGAAGTAATTCTCTCCATACAGGATACAGCCTGTCAGCACCAGCCAGGAGGAGAGATCCCTGCAGCGTCTGCAAAGTAAGTGTGCTACACACTCCACAATAGACTTAACCCTTACTGCCCGGGCGAACACAGTTCTACCCACTGGAACTATACCACCTAAGCTGCCACTACATCATCCCCGGAGGTTCTGCAGCAGCGGTGGCCCCATCACTGGCCGCATCAAGTGGGTGGCATCACGACTGACAACCCCTGTAAATATTCCCTTTTATTTGCCAGGGCCCGGGACACGGTCCCGACCAGGACCACCCGTGACTTCCCCAGTAAAGACCCGGTCCGGTACCGAGTACCCTCGTCCCAGTGGGCTCGACATATTCGCTTTATGCTGATCCCACAACTTGCACTGTGGCTGAGACCTCGGGTGTGCCTTCTAAGGAAGGGGTAAATAGATCTTGCTGAATGAAGATATGAGGAAAGTTTCAGTAAAGAGTTTATTTTTAGTGATGGTGTCTCTCATAGAACTGTCCAACATCTGGTCCTGGCAAACCAGACTTGTAAACATCACCCAGACACCCAGCTACGACCTCCATCTTTATGTGACGTGCTGGGGTATAAGAGACGAGTTTGTCAGCCAAGATGTCCATTTTTTGTCTTTTCTATAAGTTTTAAAAAGGATTTGCTAATAAAGATTGTTGAATTTTAATCAATTGCCCGTTGTGTCAAGCTGGATCCATCTTCACTTCCTCATTCACCCAGACGCTGTGCAGCAGCGAGGACGCCATGCTCAGTGCCGGACCGGGATTACATCTCAAGGGTCTGCTGAAATTTTCTCTTTACTTACATTGTAAGAGACGAGTACCTTGCCATGGCTACCACCCCACCCCACGTTACATCAGAAGAGAATAGGGAAGAGGTATGTGAGCCTCAGACAGCCATCTACGGGAAGGAAGAGATAAATCTTTGCGGCCTGATGGGTAGAGAGCAGTGGCATAACTTGAAGCTCATGGGCCCCGATGCGAAAGCTCCAATGGGGCCCCCAATTATTACAAATCTTTAACAGCAATAGTCTTTTTCTATAGGCCAAAGGCACTTTTGGGGCCCCCTAGGCTCCGGGGCCCAGGTGCGATCGCAACCCCTGCACCTGTTGTAGTTACGCCCCTGGCAGAGAGTTTAAGCTGTAGGATAAAGGTAGATCAGAGGGGAGGGAGTGTAGACAATTCTCACTAATGGAGGCTGGAAGCAACATATGCTGTGGAGGTGGAATGCTAATAATGCAAATTAGAAAGCCTCTGTACAATTCCATTTTTCCTCACTTATAAGTGTCCATGGATTCTTGAGTTCCGTCATACCACATATTACATTAAGTGAGTCAATACAGATTGCTAAAACTGAAGACGTATTGGAGCCGGGATGTACACAGACAGCAGAGGGGCTCTGTACAAGGACAGAATATGAACATCTTGCTCTTACTTATTACTAGCTTATTACTAGCTAGTAGTAATCTACCAGTATCTGTGCAACTAAATCCATTACTTCAGTCCCTGACTTGAATAGTTATAAGATGGCAATTGTCCTCTAACCTTTGGAGCCCTTAAGCACCTGAACATACGGTTTATCCTGGAAGTTCAGTTTCATATCTTTATGCTTTCCTGATGTTGCAGACTTGGATAGTGAAGAGATTGGAGATACTATCAATCATGATGATGAAAAGGGCACAAATTCTAGTAAATTTAGAAGAAAGGAACAAAGCAAAATAGTTCACTCAGTTCAATCCTTCAGTCATGTCAGACACATTTCACTTTGGGGTACATTGTCACCAATGCTTTGCACTACAGAAGGCTAATGTCTTAGCATCTTAGTCACTCCTGGTGAACAGCGGTCTCTTCAATTTGCAGCAGTGCCGAGATGATCAATATTAGTATGGACGTGATGTGCCCCTGGGCCATGGGGTACTCGGAACCAGGCTGCGGTGTTTCTGGGGAGTCACAGGGGTCGAGACCCAGCTCCATGACCCTGGGTTCAGTATTAGTTTATGGGGAATAGAGTGGTTTAAAAGGAAAGTTATTCGTGACACCACCTGTGGTTTGTGGCTATGAGTAGCCTTTGCTGCTGCAGAACCTCTGGGGACGATGGACGAGCAGCTGGGATAGATTGGCTCCCCACAGGTGGAGTGGATCCCCAGGGCAGTGGATGTTGGAAGTTGTGGGGTGCAGGAGGGATGGTGCGCATTAACAGACAGACTCACGTTTTGTTGGTTCCGCAAATCCTTTACTGGCAATACCGATTCAACCACAGGTGATGTTTCTGTGAGTCCATTTAACTGGAGCAACTCTGGGTTTTCCTCACCCTGCAAGTCCTGAGTCCTCACTGCTGCGCTTTCTCTTGATGGGTCTGTGTTGCTGCTTAAAGCTGAGCTGTGACCCTCTCTCTCTTTCTCGCTCTTGCGTGTGCCAATATGACAGGCAGCTCGAGTCCTTCATTAGCCCCACTTCTCTGGTGGCTGCTCCTGGGCTCTTCACGCTGCTTTGCCTCCAGGCACTTGGTATGGATGGGGTACTTGGAATTCCCCACCCTCCAGTATTGACTACCGGGTCGTTAGACCCTGCACAGCCTCGGACACCAATGTCCGTTTCTTGGTGCTTACTCCTCTGGGGTGAGCTTGACACGGCTCCGCTCGCAAGGCTCTCCTCAACTCAATTAGACCCTTGCCTTAGGTCTCTCAGCTAGGCTTAGCTATCCTGGGACAAGCTTAGCACTGCTCAGGTCCACAGGATGTCTTACTCAGTACTGCTCCATACTGAACTGCACTAACTCCGCCCCAGACCAGAATTTATAGGGGAGCTGCCCTGAAACCAAGTTTTAGATCTCCCCCTTCAGACCTGGAGACAGAAAGATGTTGTGTGCTTTGGTTTTGCCTGGTGTGGATTCCGTCTGTTGTTCTCAAGTATGACACTACCCCCCGGGAAGGGGGGGAGGGATAATGACATAGTGGCATCCGAACTCTGGGGTGCCACAGACATAATTCTCTAATTGATTAATCTGGAGTCCTTTCAGGCTTAAAAATTAACTGGGGCAAATCTAGTATTCTCCCAGTAGATTTGACAGCTAACACATTCAATAACTATAGTTTCTACTCCTTCTTTTGGCATGGTTGTAGAGCCAAGATCCTTTGCCAGGTTTTGCAAAATCCTTAGACAAGTCTGGCTTTACCAGATCCCAGAGTGTATTAGTGGACAGCGCAACTTTACAATATACAGTATGAAGGTGGAATGGGGAGAAATTCCTTAGCATATTCATGGCTATGTTTGACCTTATTACCTGGAGATGACTCACCCATTTCATGTGCTGTTAAGTTAGGTGCCTCAAGTACATGGCCGACCGCCCATCCTCAGGTAGGTATAATAATAATCATAATAATAATAATTTTATTTACCGTATATAGCGCCATCATATTCCACAGCACTTTACAGTTCAGAGGGGATACAATACCATACTATAATACAATACAATACAGACAATATGAGACAATACAAGAGAGAAAGAAAATAAAAAAAACATTCAGATACCATGAGGAGTGAGGTCCCGGCTCACAAGCTTACAGTCTATGGGGGAATAGGTGGGGCACAAAAGGCAAATGGTAAAAAGTGCCATCATACATGATCCAGCCATCAAATGTAATAAATAGGAGATTCACATAACGCTGCATGAACCGGTCACCAGCCAGGATGTGTACAAGTACAGATAAAGTGCTATATACTGCATGGGGGCTGTAGACAGATGGCAAAAGAGGCCAGAATTGGAAAAAGGACATAATGAGACTAGTTACATAGATGAGGTGAGGAGGTAGGCTAAAGAGATGTGTTTTTAAGGGTACCTTTACACGCCGCTACTGGATGGTGGCAACAACCGGGTACATGAGAGAAATGTATCTTGCACCGCCAATTCAACCCGAGGTAGCGGCGTGTGAAGACGGTTGTAGCCACCCGCCAGTGGCGGCACCTGTTTCAGAGCACTGCCCTAAAACAGGTGGTTACCCAGCCGATGGTAGCGACCTGTATCGGCGTGTAAAGAAGGAACAGAAGGGTTGTTTCGACACCAGGCTATGTACCTGGTATGTACCTGGGGCGTGACACAGGCTCCGGGAAACTACCCCCCTTCAGCGATCATTGGTGGAAGATGCTGCGTTGCGATTGGTTGTCGCTGCATAGGGCGGCATATTTAAGGAGCTGACCAGTCACACTACACAATTGATCGAGCGTCATGTATTAATCAGCCTCCTGCGCTGGCTGGCCAATCATGATGCTATTGCATTGTCCAATCATCGTACGAGCGTCTCGTAATCCACATTTGTGGCACGCCTATGTGTTGTCCCTGCTGCACCAGGTCCGCCCATATTAGCTTGTTGTAGCGGTGTGTAAATGAGGTAAGGTGCTCTGCAGAAGGTAACTTGTGGCACCCGGCGGTGTATCCAGACATAAATGTAACCTACCGTAGCGCACCTTGTTGCGGCGTGTAAAGATGGTGCGGGTACCGTTGGCAACCGCTTGTGCGTGCTCGTGCACGTGAAGCACCCGGTTGTTGCCACAATCCAGTAGCGGCGTGTAAAAGTACCATAAGACTCGCCTAAAACCATGGATATTTGTAATTCATTTAATTGATCTTGGTAATCCGTTCCAGAGAATTGGTGCAGCTGATGAGAAATCTTGGAGACGGGAGTGGGAGGTTCGGATTGTAAATGATGTCAGTCTTAAGTCACTTGCGGAACAGAGGGCATGTGTAGGGCGATAGAAAGAGATTAGGGAGGAGATGTAGGGCGGTGCAGAACTGTGGAGGGCTTTGTGGATGAGAGTGAAAATTTTATATTGGACTCTGTAGCGGATGGTCAACCAGTGCAATGACTGGCACAGGATAGAGGAATCAGTGAAGCGTAGGAGAGGAATATGATCCTGGCTGCTTCATTCAGGATGAACTGGGGAGGAGAGTTTAGTAAGAGAGAGACCAATTAGTAGAGAATTGCAGTAATCCAGGTGAGAATGAATAAGGGCGACAATTAGACTTTTTGCAGAGTCAACAGTAAGAAAAGGTCAAATTCTAGAGATATTTTTGAGGTGTAGATGACACGAGTGAGTGATCGGATGTGGGGAGTAAAGGAGAGATCTGGGTCAAATATAACCCCAAGATAGCGGGCATGCTGCTGGGGAATAATGGTAGAACCACATACAGAAATGGCAATGTTAGGTTTTGGATGGAGGAAACGATTGATTACAGATCAATCATTGTGCATTCTCTAGCGCGGTCTGTCTGTAAAACTGGCTTTTCAACGGCAGCCGATTGGTACATATTTACCAATCGGCTGGAGTTTAGTGCTGCTGGCCAATTCGTGTCAGGCCTTTAATTAATCCAGTGCACAAAAGACTATGTTTAATGAAAGGTTCAGCTCTGTTCTTTTTAACACCTGTACTTTTCTCATCAAACACAATGACTAAGGGCCCCATCACACTGAGCGACGCTCCAGCAATCCCAACAGTAATGACGACCTGGGCAAAATCGCTACGTGGTCGCTGGGTAGCTGTCAAACAGGCAGATCTCCTCAGCGACCAGGGAGCCACCTCCACATCGCTGGAAGTGGGAGGACGTTGGTAACTATGATAAACAGCGGGTATCTGGGCAGCGCGCGCTCCCGCTTACAGGCTGCGCTAAGCAGGGAGGACGCTAGTAACCATGATAAACCGAGTATCTAGGCAGCGCGCGCACCCGCTTACAGGCTGCGCTAAGCAGGGAGGATGCTGGTAACCATGATAAACAGCAGGTATCTAGCCAGCGCAAACTCCCGCTTACAGGCTGCGCTAAGCAGGGAGGACGCTGGTAACCATGATAAACAGCAGGTATCTAGGCAGCGCACGCTCCCACTTACAGGCTGCGCTAAGCAGGGAGGATGCTTGTAACCATGATAAACAGCAGGTATCTAGCCAGCGCAAACTCCCGCTTACAGGCTGCGCTAAGCAGGGAGGACGCTGGTAACCATGATAAACAGCAGGTATCTAGGCAGCGCACGCTCCCACTTACAGGCTGCGCTAAGCAGGGAGGACGCTGGTAACCATGATGTATCTAGGCAGCGCACGCTCCCACTTACAGGCTGCGCTAAGCAGGGAGGACGCTGGTAACCATGATAAACAGCAGGTATCTAGGCAGCGCACGCTCCCACTTACAGGCTGCGCTAAGCAGGGAGGATGCTGGTAACCATGATAAATAGCGGGTATCTAGGCAGCGAGTGCTGCCTAGATACCCGCTGTTTATCATGGTTACCAGCCTGTGAGGTCCCTGATCGCTGTTCTCTCGCTGTTACACGCAGCGATGCATGCTGACCAGCGGGAGACCAAGGACCAAAAAATGGTCCTGAACTATGTGCAGCGATCAGCGACCTCACAGCAGGGGCCTGATCGCTGCTACATGTCCCATACAACAACATCACTGGGGAGGTCGCTGTTAAGTCACAAAACTTGTGACGTATCAGCGATCTCACTATGTGTGACGGGGGCTTTACACTAAAAAAAGGTAAATTTCATTCAAATCAACACTGTACAGGAGAGAGATATAAACTGCATAAAAATCTAGAATAAATCTTATCTGCCTAGCATAAAAGGATAGAAGATGTATTAATAGATGTATTGTAAATCATAACATATGACAGGAGTTACTCATCCCGCTAATGATAAGCTCCTTTACACTCTGGAAATAGATGGTGTTATATAAGAAGGTGCCTGCTTCCTTCATGCAAGTGACAAAAGATAGAAAATGAACAATAAAGCAGTTTTAAACACGTAAATCCATTGAACAGCAGTAACGATCATACACTACATACATACAAAAAACAGATTTCAATTACTCAGGTAAAGGCCGGGTTACACATAGCGACATCGCTACCGATGTCGCTGCAACGTTACAGCTTTTGTGATGTTGCAGTGACCTCGCCAACAACGTCGCTGCGTGTGACATGCCGCAACGACCAGCGATCAGATCGCTGATCATTGCGGAATGACCGGAACCATTTTTTGGTCGCTGGTCTCCCGCTGTTACGCATGCATCGGCATGTGTGACAGGGGCAACGACCAGCGACACCCAGTGTGCGCCCGACACCCTGACCGATCCCAGCGACCGTCGGGAGTTGATGCATCGCTGAGTGATGACTGGTGAGATCTGCCTGTCTGGTATCTCACCAGCGATCCCATAGTGATGTTCCAGCGATCCCGATCGTTGGTCTGGTCGCTGGAACATTGCTATGTGTAACCCGGCCTTAACATATTAATGTTAGGTTTGATTACGATTGAAACCCACCTAAAAAAACGCTCTAAAAAAGAAAGAAAATTATGCACAGCTGTATCCAAACAACTTGCTGTGTGTATGTTCCATCACTTATTATTATTGATTTTAAAGACAACCTGTCATCAGGTTTTCCCCTATAAACAGCAGTCACCACCAGTAAGTCCTTATATACAGCATTCCAGAATACTGTAAAAGAGCATTATTATACTCACCTATGGGGCAGTCCGGTCTGATGGGCGTCGTTGGTTTTGGCCCATCGCCTCCTATCTGCTTGCGATTGTTGCTCTCCAACCCTGCTTCGTGAGGATGACACGTCCTACGTCATCCCCACATTGTCCTCCATTGCACTCCTGCACACACACACTTGTCTCTGCCCTACCGAGGGAATAGCAAAGTATGGTAAGATGCAGGGAAAGATCAAAGAAAGCCCTCACACTGACACTGCAATACTTTCTGTGTCCTCGACAGGGCAGACTGAAACAATGGGCGTAATGGAGGACACTGTGTGGATGACGTAGGATGTGTTATCCACACGAAGCAGGGACAGAGGACGACAATCAAAAGCAGAGAGGAGGCCCATGGGAGAATATACTAAAAGTTCTTTTCTATGTTATACAGATCGGTCTAGAGACTTATATACAGTATTCTAGAACGCTATATATAAGGGCTTACTGGTGGTGGCCACAGTTCATTTAAGAAAAACCTGGTGACGGGTTACCTTTAAAGGGAAAATGTCACCAGTTTTTGGGGTTCTAAATATGCCCATCCCCTTTACCATGATGTAATTGGGGTTTCTGTAAACCCTTAATATCCCCAGACATGCCTCTGCATACATCGGAAATGCTAATTGTGCAGTCCAGTCCAACGGGTGTCTCCAGATTGCAATCAGCGCCACCCCACTCCATGGAAACGCCACCTCTTCTAATTGCATGCAAGTGGGTGATGTTGCTATTCATCCACACAGTTCACAAGTCTAGTGCCTGGACAATAGAACCGGAGACCTGCACAGGCGCGCTTCACTGTTCCTTATTGAATAGTAAATGATTCCAATGTTCAGGTGCGAGATGGGCAATCCGCAGCAGATGTAAAGACTGAAATATCGTGCCTGCATAGTGTAATCACTGGCTGTTCAATATTACCCATTGAGAGCACTTCTATAACATTTGTAGGATATCCCCTTTCCAGGTTTCCCTATTTTTAAAGTTGAGTAACGTGTGTTTCCAAAAATATGTCTTTCCCTTTAACATTCAACATTACAGAAGATGTTCTATTACACTGGATACTCTCTAGGCAGTTTGTTCATCCATAGTAAGCCAATGGATCACAAGAGGCCACTTTCCGAGGTTGTATGATGAGCTCCGACGACATCCTGACAAATTACATTTGTTCTGCCATATGAGCATCCAAAACTTTGATCTGCTGCTGGAGGAGCTAAGACCAGGAATTACCTTCCACAAATGTGCTGAGATGTATTTCTGCAGAAGAGCGCCTGTAAGAGGGTGGACTTGTTGTCCTGTGCCCCCCTGAAAACACTGATGATTTAATTTCATATGTGTGTGTGATTTCATTAGATAAAGTGTTTTATGGTCAGTTTCACATCACGGCCTGATCAGGTCCTGGGCTGTCCAATCTAAACCGGACAGTCCCGGACCCGATTTTGAAACTGAACCAGAGGGCAAATATGCCCTCTGGTCCGGTTTGCAGCCGGATGCAGCCAAGCGCAGCTACAGCTGCTGGAATTTCATGAACGCGGCTAGCGGGGAGCTAGCCACGGTCCTGAAATCTCTGCAGGGGACAGCTCCAGGTGCTGAAGTTTAGCAGCGCTCGCTGCTAAACTCCAGCACCCGGCGTCCTGCTCCATAGACCCCAATGTTAAGGGGCGCCGGATCGCTCCAGATCGGGGAGGATCAGAATTGTTCCGATTTTCCCCCGGACACAAAAACGTTGCAAGCAATATTTTTGTGTCCGGGAGAAAAATCTGAATCCTCCCGAACAGATGGAAACCGGATGGCAAATAGCTGCCATCCAGCTCCATCCGGTCCCATAGGGCTGCATTAGTGCAAAATTGGGGCCGGAGCTGTCAGATTCACACCGGACAGCCCCGGACCTGATCTTGCTATGGTGTGAAGGCGGCCTAGGCAAATTGTAATATAGTGGTATTGCATAGTGATATGAATAATGTATTGAATGTTATGTAAAAATGTAATGCATAGATGTAGCAGCATCTTCCGGCCAGCGGGGCTAACATAGCCAGCCCAAACCGAGGCTCTTCCTCCTCCAACTAACTTTCCTTCAGTAATAAGTGCATTTTTAAACCAGCCCCTTTTCCACATATTCTTGTCCTGACATCTGGAACTGCTTTTCTGGAAAACACCTCCGCAATGTCTTCTTTTCTTCTTCTGGTGGGGTCTCCTCTCTAGGTTAGTATGTGGGTCATCCAGACTCTGGAAATAACGATATGCTCATCCCACAGACAAAGGCCACAGCCAGTGGCGTAACTTCAGGCCCAGGCACCCCGATGCAAAAGCTCCAACGGGGCCCCCAATTATTGGAAATCTTTAATAGCATTAGTCTTTTTCTATAGGCCAAAGGGACTTTTGGGGCCCTCTAGGCTGCAGGGCCCGGGTGCGATCGCAACCCCTGCACCTATTGTAGTTACGCCCCTGGCCACAGCCCTCTAAGCCACATGGACCACAACAGACCCTAAGCAACCGAAAGTGCTTTCTTCACTGTCTCCTGCGCATCAGCCGTACCTTTATCTGGACTGTCAATGTGGTGTCCATGTGTGGCTCCCCTGTGGACCGCTCACCACTAGAAGGCAGAGCAACCGGGATCGGTAAATTTAGTCACCCCAAGCACACACCCAACACACTCCCGATCCCAAGACTAGGGACTCTATGCCCAGCAACTGGATAGCGGAGAGAGACAAGTGGAGGGTGGGAAAGTTAGGACAGGACACAGTTAGGGGAGAAAACAACACTAGAAGACACCAAGTTCAGTTAGTCAGTCAACCAAGTAAAGTTGACGAGTCAACTTCAGTCAGAAGGAGAGGCAAGAACACCAACAAATGGGACTGAAAGGACACGGACCTGGCGGCCTGTGCCACCATGAGGCTTGTCTGGGTCCCAAGCTGCAGACCGTAGTAAGAGACAGAAGGAGTCCTAGGGACATGGATAGTGAGCTATCAATCTGTGCACCCGAATTAGCGGAAACACTAAGGGACTGGGACAGAAACCAGGGTGCTGGCTCTGCCGAAGTTGCCAGGATGCCCTATGCTCCAACCACGAAAACTGTCGGGGTGCGGGGTTTTTAAGTCCCGTGACCCAACCTCCGACATAATGAAAAGAAGGCCGCCATGCTAGGGCTAGTGGACCAGGCAGGTCGCCCACCAAAAGCCCGTGGCAGCTGGATCGTAGCTTGCATGCGAAACAGACAGACCGAAAAGCCCATGAAAGGAACGCGAAAGGGGGTGACATGGACGAGCCATCCCGACTGCAATGAAACTACTGGAGCCGCCACTGCACTGTCTTGTAATCTGCCTAGCGACTGAAGTAAACCAGGTTGAAGCTCAAGTTCTCAACACTGTGTGAGACTGTGATTTCTGTACCTGAAGAGAGGTAGACTGATTCGCCGATCCAGCAGCAGCAGCCTGCCTGAGTGTCACTGAACCCTGTCAGCAGCACAGCACCGCTGGCCTACCATTACCCTCATCAGCTCCATAGACTATTAGGTTGCCCTGGGGACCTGCTCTTCCCGTGGAGAGCTAAACCATCCTCGCTGCTACTCCCATCATCCCCAGAGGTCCTGACTGCAGCAGCGGCTATACCGGCTGTATTCCATGGTTGGCGTCACGGCAAAAACTTTTATTTTTGCTTTTATCTTATTTTTGATGTAATTTATATCAACACCAGCCTGCAGAGCGGTTGTGATCGCAGTGTAAGGCATTGTGTTAATATAAAAATTCTTCCAATGGATAAAATTATGATAATTTATAAAAATGTCCATTTGTTGGGTGAAAGCTAAGGAAACTGTTTGCGATGTATGTACAGAATGTAACAATGTGTTGACAAGCGTAAATACAGGCTGTATGTCAATATTCATAATAGCGAGTTTCTGCATATTATATACAGCAAATCCCTCTCCTCTTTTGCAAAATAACACATTATGACCTACTTTATTAATGTTTCCTGGGGTTAGATTTCACATCATCTGAAAAGCACATGATTTTTCTTTCATTCTATCTTTTTGGGGAGAGTAAATTACATTTAAAGCGACTTTTAAATACACTTTGCTATTAAAATAATTATTCAAGAGATTTTATTTTCAGCTGAAACTCAATTATGTTTTGTGGCTGTAATCATTCCGGATCGGTCTTTGTTCAGACTCATTTTCTTGTGTGTTATGAGTAATAAGCGCAGGTCAATTATAGACCTACAGCACTGCAAACAGCACACTAATGTAGAGATGTAGCAAAGTTCAGATCGTCGGGTAACTCATTTTTTTTAAATTTTATTGGCCTTCAGCTCAATCTGGAGCTAGGGTGACTTGATGGATGAACGTTCTGTAGGAAGATTGATCTTGTACAGCCTAGATAGGTCTACCAGGGTCTTCTCTGATGATATCTTGATGGTTATAAGCTACCGAGTTGCTGGTCTTCTTCTTCATCTTGTTCCTTCTATTCTTTCTACCATGTTGACCTTCTCCAGTGATTTCTCTATCCTTATGATGGGTAGATAAATCCTAGCTTGTTTCCTTGCTTTGAATGACATGTCTGGCTCGATTGGTTCCACCATTGATGTGTTTGTTCTCTTTGCCCTCCATGGTATTGATAACATCCTTCTCCAGCTCCACATTTCAAAGGCGTTCATTCCTCTGTCTTGTTCCTTGAACACCCATGTTTTGTATCCATACATTACTACAGAAAAGACCAGATTATGTGTGAGCTGTGTCTGCATCACCAGTGAAATGTTCCTCACCTACTTAATTAGTGGAACAAAATTATCAAAACGAGTGAAAAAGGAAGCAGAGGCGTTACCCATTGCCTAATCACAAGCTAGGGCCTGAACAATTGGTATCTAGATGAGCAACTTAATTCATATCTAACCAAAATTGATGTGAATTTTCAAGATTAAACCAGCACAATAGTGACACGTCCAACAGGACCGTGGGGTACTTGGAACCGAGTCGGGAGGTTTTGGGGAGGTCAGGGGTCGTGACCTGGTTCTGTGGCACTGATTGTGTCAATACAAAGGGAATATTGCATGTGAATTAGTGTGAGGCAACTCGTGGGATTTGGCAATTAGGATGGATGGCTGACACTGCAGTGCAGCTGAGATGGTGTGGCTCTCAACGGGTAGAGCAGAGGACCCCAGGGCAGTTAACACAGTCTATGCTGGGAATAGGATACGGTAGGGTGCAGGACTGACGGCGCGGTAAATAACTGCAGGACACAATGCTGAAAGTTTCTGATGCGCCTCTCCAGAACCTTAGGATCCTTGGAACCGGGCTTTGAGGCTTCATCATGGGGATCACAGGGACTGAGACCCGACTCTGTGGCCTTGGCGGTGTCATTAAAAGTTCGGTGTGGGTGTCTCTCTTAGGGACGTTTATCTGACAAGGGGGGTTCATTGGGGGAAGGGATGGCCGGTCTTGGGGATACTTGTTAATTTTACGTGACACCACCCACAGGTTGCATGTAGATGGCCGCCGCTGCACAAAAGTTCTCTTAGAGGCCAATGGTTGGGAGGCAGCAATGTTTTTAAGCCCTCCATGGATAGGGCTGACCCCCAGAGCAGCTAGAGGTGCCTGGGTGAGTTCGTAGTTGTATTTATTGTGCTTTTGACGCATTAAGAAAGTTCACAGACACAACGGGTGCAGTCTTCAGATTTTTTACTTGAAGTTACTGTGCACCAGCCCACTCAGCACTGGATTCTCGGAAGCAGGGATCCAGCTACTCCCAGGTAGTAGGATGGTGCGTAACCGGTACCCCTTTTCTGTCCTTTCCTGGTCGTCTCACACTGCGCTTGCCTCGCCCGTCCTGCCTTGTGCCTCGCCACACAGATCTCTGAGCCAGTGACTGTGGGCTTTTCTTAGGGGGTTAACCTGCAGTATCTCCCCTTATCCCTACGATTGCCACCTGTTCAGTAGATGTGCGCGGTAATAAACTGCGTTCCCATGGGAGATCCACAGCCTCTGGGTCGCTAGTTGAGTTTGGTCTGTCTTCCCCACTAGTCTTGGGGGTCCCAGTGCCCCTGTTTTTGCTGCCTGGTCCCTCCACTTACATGCGCCTGATAATGGATACGAGCCCCATGGGTGGATTGCTCACTTCCCGTGCCTCTGGGACCCTCTCTTCCTCCAGGAGCCACTTGGGTGCTGTTTCTGCTTCTATGTCTGGACTCAGGAGAAGCTCCCACTAGCTCAAGTCATCTAGACACTTCGCAGGCGTACTTGCTCTAGCTTCCCTCCAACTTGGTGTTATGGTCTCTCCTCAGCTGTTCTACCGCTGGTCACTCTCTCCTCAACTGTTCAACTGTCTCTCCTGTGTTCTAGATCTTTCCTGCTCTATTTATATCCCGTGTCACGTGTCCCACATCATCAACGCGTGTTCTTCCTGACCTTACTCCTTCCCAAGTGCTCCCTCTAACTACTTCACCACCCATCCCCACTACAATGGTTCCTAGTGCGTAGCCTGGGTGTCCTGGTACCGGTCTGCGGTCTATACCCCTCTTACCCATGAGTGGGATACTACACCCTAACAGGGGTGCAGTAACTCTGTGGCGACCGGATCCGCAGGGGCGTCACATTTTCTTTACCTTTACTTAATGGTGATTGTTGCAGACCGGAACACTTGTAACAGATGGTAATGGAGGTCCGGGCAGCGAAGAAGCAATTGGGGATCCACCTAGCAAAGTGGTTGTAGAGGCCTTCCTTGTGTGTGGTGCTACTTGGACTTTGCTGCCTAAAGCTGTGCTGTGGCCCTCTTCCTGTGTGTCTAGTCCTTTACCCATATGGCAGGCAGCTCAAGCTTTTTCCAGTTATCGCTCCTCCGCGGCAGCTCTGGACTCTGCTATGCTGCTGTGCCATCAGGTGTTTAACAGGGCCAGGGGACTTGCAATCCTCTGCCCTCCAGATTTGACTGCCGGGACTTTAATACCTGAACCACCACGGAATCTGGTGTCCGGTTTCTAGAGCTTTCCTCTGGGGCGAGCCCGGTCATAGCTCCAGTCCCTAGGTTCTCCTCAACTCCTCTGGTTCACTAGTCTTCCACTGTATTGGGACGAGCTCCACCGGCTCCAGTCCCCAGAACATCTGTCACTTCCTCCTTCTCCCTAACCTTCTGCCTAATCCCTCCGCCAGGCCAGAATTTATAGGGAAGCTCCCCTGAATCTGGGTTTAGAGCTCCCCCTTCTGGTCTGGAGTCAGGACAAGTGTTGGATGCTGGTGTTACCTGATTAGGGGACCCCTTTTTGCTTCCAGGCATCACATCACCCCCTGTGAGGGAGGCAATGCCACTATGGCAACCAGACTCTTGGGGTGCCACAATAGCAGTCAAAAGACAACTATTTTCTTATGAAGCATAAAAAGGGTTATTATTCATTTTTAAAGCATCATTGATTCCATGGTGTTATACAAGTCTAAAAGGTTCTATACATATTACATGCATAAAATAATGCATACATGGACTCTACTCTCATGGGCTTACAATGTACAGGGTCATGGGGCAAGAGATGGTGGGTTGGGTTAACATATAATAAAAGATTACTCCATATCTCTGGCTCTCACTTGTCCTGGCTCTGCAGGTCCCTGCCTGAACTTATACTCACTCATTCAGTTTTCAGACCTTCCAGCATTGACAAGGTGATCATGTGATTGAATGGGGTGACACACGTCACTGAAGTGCGTGACACTTCACATGGGACCACTGGAGGTTTAGTCAATACTACAAGGTTTAACGAGAAGAATGATTCACACACCTAAGAAAGAGAAGGGAGAACTAGGTGGGGTTGCTACTGAGGCAGCTGAGAGGCAACCCTAGGAGAGGTGAGTATACTCTTTTATTACTATTTTATTATTTTTATATTTGTAACCCATTCTCAGTCATCCGTTTATTATGCTTTAAGGTCTGGAGAGACCTCAGAGAGTCATAAAAGTCTTTTAAAGGCACATTAAATTTGGAACAATTTTTTTCAGATCATATCATACATTGCAGCCAACTTGAGCAAATCAATGCTAACTGAATATCATAAGGGTTCAGGCACCTCTACTGGTATTGAATTGGAAACGACTATGGGCATTCAGTATTTTTTCTTTGCACTAGGTTTGATGAAGGAACACTGGAGTGAACTGTTGACTAGGACTGATTGTGGTTGTCTGCACAGTGAACATTCCTTCTTACACATGTTGTTTTCCTCTACTGTGAAAACATATACAAATCCTTCACATCTTAAAGTACCACTCCAGCAGGTTTTTTTTTTGTACCGCTAAAGTGATACTTTAAATATATGTTTCCTGCCCCTAGTGACATACTCATCTGACACGCTGACTTCATCTATTTACAGTATTGCTCCAGTCGGTCTTTGGCAATTTGTACAAAAGTACATACAACTGGGGCGTGGTCTGGACCTGAGTGGTGATGGCCGCATAATACGGGAGCTCTGAGGTCCCGAGTCTTTCCCGCGTCTATACCCAGCACCCACCGGCTCTCCAACGCTCAGGACAGCACGCAGCAGCGGCGGAACAGGTCAGGAACCGAATGGGCAGAATTAGACCCGCTAGGCGAGCTCCACCACGCCGGGTCACCGATTTCTTTACTCCCGCCCTGACCAGCAGCTTCCCCTCAGCTACAACTAAGATGGCGCTCCTGCCCTTATCCCCGCACCGCAACACGCGGGCTTCCAGGCAAAATTCCTCTGCCTCAACAAGCTCCATACCCCCTTCTCCGGGACTGATGGCGGGGACCCCGGTCACACACGCAGCAATGCGGGATCTCCTGGCAGATCTTAGATCCTCGCTGCAGGAGGACATGCAGGGGATGCTGGCGGGATTGAGAGGTGAGGTGGGTGACCTGACTACACGCACTAACCATCTGGAAACAAAGATGGGTGAACTGGTCAAATCGCATAATGATCTTCTTGATGCACACGCTGTGCTGCAGGAAAAGCTGGAGAAACAGACCCTGAAACAGATGGATCTTGAGGATCGTTCCAGAAGGAACAACGTAAAGCTAAGGGGGATCCCTGATTCAGTTTCTCCTATAGAATTAAGATCACTGCTGCAGACGTTTGTCACCTCAGTCCTGCCTACATTGCAGAACACAGATATAATCATAGATAGGATCCACAGACTTCCCAGACCAGCTAATATTGACCCAGCTCTGCCACGAGATGTTCTGGCAAGAATTCATTTTTTTTAAATAAAGGAGGACTTCCTGAGAGCTCTGAGGAGCGGGGTGGAAGTCCCAGAGGAGTTCCAGCAGATCTCCGTATTTCCGGATCTTTCTGCGGGCATATTGGCGAGGAGGAGAGCTTTCCAGGAAATCACAGCCATTCTACGGGAACAGCACATTGGCTATCGCTGGGGATTTCCACTAAAACTGCTCATCAAGAAGGACAACACAATCTACGCCTGTGCAAGTCCCCAACAAGTGAAGGATTTCCTGAAGAAATGGAAAATTTTCCCCCAACAGCGACGCACGCCGTCTCCTCAGGACGGACCGGATCCAGACGGATCTTCTGTTCCAGCTCAACATATGGAGCCTGCCTGAACTGCTGTCCGGTGTACTGTTGTTGTTATTAATATGCCGGGTGTATAGTTTAATTTTACCTGATTCTTATTAGACTTGGGCCTCTATTCCTATTTCTTCCTAATCTTAATCCTTATTTCACGCTCTACCTTTTGACTCCAATCTAAACTCTTCTTTTCTCTATACTTGTAACTCTTTCACAAGCATTGTCTCTTCTTTCTAACCTATCTTAATCTCACTTTTTCTTCTTTATTTTATCTGCTCTTCTTTGAATCCTCTCTTGGGATAGTGATTGCCCCATAGGTACATTAATAGTACCATACAATACTGACTCCTAGTGCCCCATAATCTAGGGAGCACTCTGAGCCAGATAGGTGCTTGGCACCGCCCACTTGGAAAAGTGGTATTGTAAATAGTTGGTTTACTTCAAACTTTCCTCTCCCCCACCCTCCCCCTCCCTTGCCTCCCCCCCTTTCTCCCCTTCTCAGTACTCTGCTTCTACTCTTTTCTTTAACCCGCTCAAGACCCCCAGATTGGATTATTGTAACTGTATATCACATTAACTGAACTTTAGCATATTTTATACCTAAAGTTGTTCTCTATTTCTGATTCATACTATTAGTCAAAGATGTCTATCAAGTACTCCACAATCAACGTCAACGGACTCAACTCCCCGGGCAAGAGGTCTCTGGTGTGGAATCAAATAAGAATCTCCACAGTGAGGTAATCTTCCTGCAGGAAACTCATTTGCTCCAGCAGGATAATTTTAGAATGTCCAATCCGAACTTCCCACATAGATTTTTTGCAGGTTCTGGTGAGAAAAAGGCAGGAGTAGCGATCCTCATACACAAATCCCTATCAGTATCTCTGGTAGAGGAGATCCCTGACCCACGTGGTAGATATCTAATATTGAGGATATCCCTGAATAATCAGCTGTATTCATTGATCTCGGTGTATGGACCAAATAAGGGCCAGATGAAATTTCATCGATCCCTCCTGTCCAAACTTGATGGCCTTGCAGGGGGACCCATGATTATAGCTGGGGATTTTAACATCCCTCCGTGTGGGAGACTTGACTCTTCCTCCTCCTCTCACTGTCGCAAGGATCTGGGCAAACTAATTGACCAGTATCAACTCCACGATATCTGGCGATACATGCATGGGGAAGAGAGAGACTATACATACATGTCACCTAGACATAACACATACAGCAGAATCGATTATATTCTAGTCAATGATCTTTTACTCCCTCTTTGTCAGCACACAGACATAGGACATATTACCTGGACTGATCACGCCCCCGCCTCTCTCACTGTGACGGATACGTTGCATATCCAACCGACCACATTCTGGCGACTAAACGACTATATCCTATCTATTCCTGACAACTTAAAACAAGTATCTACGCATTTAACTGAATACTTTGAACACAATGACAACGGGGCGACCTCCCCAGAAACCCTCTGGTTTGCGCACAAGGCATATATCAGAGGAGTCTTACTCAAAATTTCCGCTAGAGCTAAACGGAAAACAGAGGAGCTGACCAAATATCTGACTAGCAAAATCGCGCTTTTAGAAAAAAAGCACAAAAGCGCTCACACCCCAGAGATTCTGGTGGAACTCTCAGATGCTCGCCTTAAATTACGGAACGTTCTTATGGGTAAGATCGAACATAATCTTAAAAAGATGAGGGCAAACTTCTATGGAATGGGTGATAGAGCAGGGAAACTCCTGGCCCGCCGCATTAAAAAGCGCCACCTTGCCACCAAAATCGATCACCTCCTTGATCAACATAACACCCCAATCAGAAACCCACTGCTAATCGCTGAAGAGTTTCGCAAATATTACTCTTCTTTATACAACTTCAACGAAGACGGGCACACAATACAACCTACCTCTGAATGCATCAATCAATTTTTAAATCAAGTCAACCTCCCCAGGGTCACACAAGCCCAAGAGGCTCTCCTGAATGCTCCGTTTAAGTTAGACGAAATTCAAATGGCTATTAAATCGGCCAAAACTAACACAGCCCCGGGTCCTGACGGATTCACATACACATACTATAACTCCTTTCAACAGTGTTTGTCACCTTACTTGCTTAGACTATTTAACTACTGGCGTGAACAGGGGCAGATTGCTCCAGAAGGATTAGAGGCTCTCATCTCCACCCTTCCAAAACCGGGGAAAGTAACTACCTCTACTACTAACTTTCGCCCCATAGCTCTCCTTAACGGAGACCTGAAAATATACGCTAAAATACTAGCGCTCAGACTAATGACTGTCCTGCCCTCCTTGATTGGCCCAGATCAGGTCGGTTTTATCCCGGGGAGACAGGCGGCAGATGGAACCCGGAGACTATTGGATCTTCTAGAATTGATGGAAGGAGACTCGTCCCCCAGTGCACTTCTCTCATTGGATGCTGAAAAAGCTTTTGACAGAGTGCACTGGGGTACCTTAAAGAGGTTCTTAACAGATTTGGAATAGTGGGAGACTTCCAGAATTCAGTGATGGCCCTTTACTCCAATCCCAACGCGAGGGTGAGGTCTTCGGGCTTTACGTCCTCGAGCTTCACCATAGCGAATGGAACAAGGCAGGGGTGTCCCCTCTCGCCCTTGATATTTGCGCTGGTGATGGAGCCCCTGGCTGAGAGGGTTCGGAATGACCCAGATATTACCGGGGTCAAAGTTGGAGTCTGTGAACACAAAATCGGCCTCTATGCGGACGACGTAGTGTTCATATGCACAGACCTTTCAAAAACCATTCCAAATATCATAAGTCTGCTGGCAGAATTCTCGGAGGTCTCCTACTATAAGTTGAACTCCTCCAAGTTGCTCTTTTTCCCGGTGAAGATCCCTCCTGATATGGCCTTTCAACTCCAGCAAAGCATTCCTTTTACCTGGTCGCCAGGTGGCTTCCCATACTTGGGAATACAGATTACTCCCACATCTGGGATCGTACTTTGTAACTACGACATTTTGTACAACAAACTGTCTGGACTTGACTCTCATTCTCCACTGGGCCTTTCCTGGATGGCAAGGATACAAATAATAAAAATGACGTATCTCCCAAAAATTCTTCATGTTCTAAGATGCCTCCCTTTGAAATTTCCCCGAAAACTCCTAAATTCCTTGCAGTCTCTGCTTGGCAGATTTGTATGGAACTCCAAACCGCACCGAGTAAGTCATAAAATTCTCATCTTACCCACCAAACTAGGGGGTCTTGCTCTTCCTGATATTGTTTCATATTTCCAGGCAATACATATTGCCGCAGCCGGAGTGTGGTGGAAAGAGGACTCCCACAGCCTATGGCTACAAATTGAAAGGCATTATGCCCCTCGAAATTCCACCAGGCTCCTGCTTGAAAGCACCCTCCTGAACAAATGGAAGGGCCCAAATCTCCTTAAGTCTATGACAGCACTCCTACATATTTGGCATTCACATAGCAGAGTCCTCCTCCTATTCCTACACCACTACATCACTACCTCAGCAGTGGAACTGTTAATTGACTCTCTCTCTCTATCCTCATGGAGAGTGCTTGGGGTGGAGTACTTGCGACAGGTGAGGGAAGGGGCAGGGGTCAAACCCTTTTCAGAATTGACTGCTAGATTTGATCTTCCTCGATCCACGTTCTATCGATACCTGCAACTGAGGCATTTTCTCGATTCTTTGGCCCTTCCAGAGTTGAGTCCAGTTGACGTTGACGGATCCTTGCACAGATACTTTAGATCAACCTCTCAAGAGGATCATGGAGTCTCTATCATATATAACGCACTTTGCCTAGCCAGGAGTACCATGAAACTCCCATATATGGAAAAGTGGGAATCCCGCCTACATTTCACAGCAGACCTTCAACAATGGCGGAATGCAACGATCCAGGCAACAGCTTACTCCAAATGCATCACCCACATTGAACAACTTAAAAAATTGCACATGGACTGGTATCTGACACCACACCGGATCTCTAGATTTTCTAAGTCCTTACCTGCCCCCTCGCCGCTCTGCTGGAGAGGATGCGGCCTTCAGGGAGATACTCAACACATGTGGTGGTTGTGTCCCGTAGTTTCTGACTTTTGGGTCACAGTGGATGGACTCCTCACTGAAATCACTCATTACCCAGTCAATCTAACACCAAGTCTGGCACTGTTGGGCCTAGGGCTAGACGATTTCTCACATCTTCACAAACCAACTATTGCCAACATCTTAATCTCTGCTCGCACTTGTGTAGCACGACACTGGAAATCGTCTACTTCACCAACTAAAGCCGAGTTGGTCAGCTCCGTCAATACTCATTTCCATTATGAACTGTTGCTAGCTCACAGTGCCAAACAGAGAAGCAAAATCTTATCTTGGTGGGACCCATGGCTCATGTCATCCTATGGGCCGGACGTATAAGATTTACCCGACTGCCTTTGAAATGTGTCTTTAGGTTTTTACATCTTACCGTATTTCTCATCTGTGATTGATGGATAGTCTCTCTCAATCTGAGTGATCTTTTCTCTTTTCTTTTTTCTAACCTCTTTTCTTATACTATTTCTTCTCCTTACCTTTTCCCCCCACCTTCCCGCCTCCCCTACTGGTTCTTATCCCCCCCCCTCTCCCCTTTTTCCCCAACTCCTTAAGAATACCTTGTTGTTACCTACACTTACTTAATTTTTTGAAATAATTTTTCAATGTACTCTTTCCATTGTCTCGTAGTCGGAAATATTTTCGACAGCGTTACTGTGTTACTACTTGATGGAAATGTTACCTATGTTTGTAATTTTTGAAACCTTAATAAAAAACTATTGAAGCAAAAAAAAAGTACATACAACTGCACTCTAAAACTAAGTCCACATTGCATAAGGGAATTCAGGTATTGTATTACTGCTATAGGATTATAATATATCGGGCCCCTAATCTGAAAATGCCTCTATCTGTGTTTAAAAATCTACATGTCCGGATAGTAAGGATCCAGCTATAAATGAAGATGGACACACCCTGGTTATAGGGAGGGGTGCCCAGTCAGAAAGAAATGCATTGCAAATATAAAAAAGACTGACCAGAAACTCCAATAGGTGTGAACAGGTGCCAGTGTGGCATGCCTGCGGGGAATTGCCACAGGACCCACCAGTGCAGGGAGGGATGTACACCTTGGCACACACAGCATATGTGGAGCCCACTGGGACTTGGTACTCGGTGCCGGACCGGGGTATCACGGGGTATCACGGCGGTCTTGGTTTGGACCGTGTCCCGAGCCCACAAGTAAAGGTTGGGGGTTATTTACAGGGGATAAAGTCGTGACGCCACCGGTGGTATGTGGTCAGGGTAACTACCGCTGCTGCAGAACCTCCAGGGATGATGGATGGCAGCCTGTGATGTGACGGCTCTCCACGGGCAGAGCCTGGTCCACGGGGCAATAGTAATGATGATAACAGTTTGTGAGGGAGAGCGGGGCTCTAGCGCAAGTATTACACAGACTCACAGTTTTGTAGTTTTCCCGGTCTTTTACTGTAGATGGTAAATCAGGGGAGTATGACTCACCGTAGCCGGGGTGTACACGTCTCGGGCTGTCGCTGCTCCCTGTCACGGTTCGGCGCCCGATGCTGTGTAGGCCCGGTGGTCCAGATCAATAGAGTTGGCTGAACAGATAAGGTTTCGTTGATTCTTGTCGTGTCGCCACCTGCGGGTATTCTGGTGATTTCACGGCGCTGCCTGGGCCTCCAGGGGATGGAATGTAGCAAGATGGGACGCTCCCCACAGGACGAGCGGGAGTCCCCGGAGCCAGAAGCTGCACTAGGTGTTGTGAGGCAGCTTAGTTACTCTTAATACGCGGAGTTGAACAGTTCTGAAAGTAGCACGGACGGGTCTTTTACTGTAGCCAGCAGGTAATACATGGTATACAGGTAACAGGCAACGGACTGGGTGGACTTAGCGATGACCGGTATGGTTTCAGAGCTCCGCGGTGTTCCACCATTCTAAACTTGTTCTAGGTGAGTTGCTGATGTCGCCTTAGTGTGGCAAGTTCGGGTACAAGGGGCTACTTAAATTTCCCTGCCGGTGTGTACGTTCCGGTGTGAGGGGAGCCTGGGTCCTTTTGGTGGGTACTCCGCTGGCAAGACGGCTCTGTTTGCGGCGGCGGTGGGGTACTCCTATAGAGCGGTCCCTCCACTCCTGGTTTGCTAAGCAGTGCTGAACAACTTGCTTGCTTCGGAACCAGTGATCCGGTTGTAGATGGGCGCGGGTGTATTTTGACACGTAGATGTTTGCCCAGAGTCCGGTTGTTGGGGCACCGGGTAATGGCGCCAACCGGTAGGTGGTCTGGGGCCGCACGGAACTGTGCAGAGCCCCGTCTCCTACGTTCCTCCCCGACCACTTCCTTCTCCTTCCTCCTTCTCCTACATTCTTTCTCCTACACTCTACTACACTCCACCCACCAGGACCTTATTGGCCCTCTATGCTAGTGTGCATGTAGGGTATGGAGCTCTGAGGGTAACCATGTCATTGCTTAGTCAGAGAATATTGCATCTTCAGTCAGGGATGCAATACCCTCCTGTGACGCACTCGTTGCGGGGCGCCACAAGTACAGTCCACGGAGTCTGTACAGGGGCCTGGTTGCTCCCACCCTGTCCGGGTCCTTTGGCTCCCTGTTTCTGCGCTGTGTGTGTGTGGCCCTGCTGCCGCTTTAGCTAAGCTGCTGGCCTTGTCTTCCCTCACAGGTACCAATCTGCTAGGCAACTTGAGTCTTGTCCTATGTTCCTGACTCCGCCATGTTGCTTCGCTGTGGTACAGTGAAGATGTGGGACCTTCACTAATTGGTGTTCACTATGCTGTTTGTATCAGGCACAATCTCGGATCCAGTATCCATTCTGTGCGCTCCTCTGGGGTGAGTTTCAAGGTAACTCGATCTCCCAGGTGTGTTCCTCTGCTTCTCCTGTCTCCTTTCCCCAGACCCTGGCTTGGCCTGAAACTGGATAGCGGACTGTGGGGTGAGCCTAACGCAGCTCTTTTACACCCAGGTCCTTCTTCCTCAGTCCTCCTAGGATTTGAACTGCCCACTTCCTCTCTACACCAGAATATATAGGGAAGCAGCTTTTGCTCCCGCTTCTGGCCTAGAGGCACTAGTGTAGTGTTGTGGTAATCTTACCCTTTGTGGTGTTAAGGTGGCACATGAACCCTGGGGTGCCACACATACAACACCTTCCACCCCAGACCTGGAGGGGGAGCTCCACTGGCTGTCCTTAAGCAAGATTCCCTATTAAAACCAAGGCCTGTGGAGAGGAGTCAGTTAGTTAGTACTGAAGTTAGTTCAAGCCAGTAGGGAGTAGACAGTAAAGTTGAAGGACTGGAAGGAGCTGGTTGCTGGGACCAAGCCAGGCCCAGAACCAGGAAACCTGACCCAGCTGTGCAACACCCTAGAGAGAGGGACGGAGGTCAGTGGAAGAGGTAGGAAGACAGAAAAAGGGAACAGATCTGAAATCCCTTTAGCCCACCAAGACACCGGAGTCCGAAGCTGCTATTAATCTAGTAGTAGCAGAGAAAACCTGGACAAACCAGGAGGATCTATTCCCTCTGAAGTAAAGAAAGCAAGACACCAAACCTGACCAAGCATTGGACCAGGGACCCAGGAGGAGAATAGGGATCCCCACAGAAAGGTCCTCATTATCAGTTGTGGAGTAGCATCCTGAGAGGGAGAAGGAGAAAGAGCAGCAGGTTTAGCTCCAGGCAGAACTTTCCCCATTAACCGCACACACTAACAGAGGAGGCCTCACAACTTTCCAAGGTGAACATCCCAAGCTGCACCGATAACCTGGTTACCCTCCTGGACCGTACCTGTTACTGGACATCAATAAAAAGGTACCGAAACAGAGACTATTGTGTGTGTGTGCCTGCTTCACCGCCACCGCCTGCAGCGTTCACAGCAGAAACGCTACTACTACTGTGCAGGGGGGCACTGCTGGACCTAATATTAACCAACAGGCCGGACGGCATATCAAATATACGGGTTGGAGGTCACTTGGGTAATAGTGATCATAACTTAATAAGCTTTCAAGTATCCTTTACTAAGACGTGTAGTAGAGGGGCTACAAGGACACTAAACTTCAGGAAGGCAAATTTCCAACGGTTGAGAGATGATCTTAGTGCAATAAATTGGGACGATGTCCTGAGACATAAAAGTACACAACACAAATGGGAGATGTTTATTAGCATCCTGAATAGGACCTGTGCACAATATATACCCTATGGGAATAAGCATGCTAGAAATAGGAGGAAACCACTATGGCTAAATAAGGCGGTAAGAAGTGCAATATGTGACAAAAAGAAAGCATTTAGGGAATTAAAGCAAGTAGGTAGTGATGAAGCATTATTAAATAAATACAGAAAATTAAATAACATTTGTAAAAAGCAAATCAAGGCAGCAAAGATTGAGACAGAGAGACTCATTGCCAGAGAAAGTAAAAAGAATCCCAAAATATTTTTTAACTACATAAATAGTAAGAAACTAAAAAATGATGGTGTTGGCCCCTTTAAAAATAGTCTGGGTGAAATGGTGGATCAGGATGAGGAAAAAGCCAATATGCTAAATGACTTTTTTTCAACAGTATTTACACAAGAAAATCCCATGACAGACAATATGATCAGTGATAACAAAAAGTCTCAATTAAATGTCACCTGCTTAACCCAAGAGGAAGTACGGCATCGTCTAAAAATCACTAAAATTGACAAATCCCCGGGCCCAGATGGGATACACCCCAGAGTGCTGCAGGAATTAAGTACTGTCATAGATAGACCATTATTTTTAATATTTAAAGATTCCATAATAACAGGGTCTGTACCACAGGACTGGCGTATAGCAAATGTGGTGCCAATATTCAAAAAGGGGACAAAAACTGAACTTGGAAATTATAGGCCAGTAAGCTTAACCTCTACTGTGGGTAAAATCCTAGAGGGTTTTCTAAGAGATGCTATACTGGAGTATCTGAAGAAAAATAACCTCATGACCCATTATCAACATGGTTTTACGAGGGACCGTTCCTGTCAAACTAATCTGATAAGCTTCTATGAAGAAGTAAGTTCTGGACTGGACCAAGGAAATGCAGTGGATGTGGTGTATATGGACTTTTCAAAAGCTTTTGATACGGTGCCACACAAAAGGTTGATACATAAAATGAGGGCAATGGGGATAGGGGAAAATATGTGTAAGTGGGTTAAGAACTGGCTTACTGATAGGAAACAAAGGGTGGTTATTAATGGAAGACACTCAGAATGGGTCACAGTTAACAGTGGGGTACCACAGGGGTCAGTGTTGGGCCCGCTTCTATTTAATATATTTATTAATGACCTTGTAGGGGGCATACGGAGTAAAATCTCAATATTTGCAGATGACACTAAACTCTGCAAGGTAATCAATACAGAGGAGGACAATTTTATATTACAGGAGGATTTATGTAAACTAGAAGCTTGGGCTGCTAAATGGCAGATGCGCTTTAATGGGGATAAATGTAAAGTCATGCACTTGGGCAGAGGAAACAAAAGGTATAATTATGTGCTTAATTGTAAAACACTGGGCAAAACTGTCACTGAAAAAGACCTGGGTGTATGGGTAGATGACAAACTCACATTTAGTGGCCAGTGTCAGGCAGCTGCTGCAAAGGAAAATAAAATTATGGGATGCATTAAAAGAGGCATAGATGCTCATGAGGAGAACATAATTTTACCTCTATACAAGTCACTAGTGCGACCACACTTAGAATACTGTGTACAATTCTGGTCTCCGGTGTATAAGAAAGACATAGCTGAACTAGAGCGGGTCCAGAGAAGAGCGACAAAAGTCATTAGAGGACTAAGGGGTCTGCAATACCAAGACAGGTTATTAAACTTGGGTTTATTTAGCTTGGAAAAACGAAGGCTTAGGGGTGATCTTATAATAATGTATAAATATATGAGGGGACAGTACAGAGACCTTTCTAATGATCTCTTTACTCTTAGGCCTGAGACTGGGACAAGGGGACATCCTCTACATCTGGAGGAAAGAAGGTTTAATCATAATCACAGACGCGGATTCTTTACTGTAAGAGCAGTGAGACTATGGAGCTCTCTGCCACATGATGTTGTAATGAGTGAGTCACTACTAACATTTAAGAAGGGCCTGGATGCCTTTCTTGAAAACTATAATATTATCAGTTATACATACTAGATTATTTGATAGGGCGTTGATCCAGGGAATTAGTCTGATTGCCGTATCTGGAGTCAGGAAGGAATTTTTTCCCCCAATGTGGAGCTTAGTGTTGCCACATGGGGTTTTTTTTTTGCCTTCCTCTGGATCAACATGTTAGGCTATGGGTTGAACTAGATGGACTTAAAGTCTTCCTTCAACCTTAAAACTATGTTACTATGTTACTATGTTACTATGTTACTCCCCTCATCCACCCCGCTGCCCTGAGGTAAAGCTCCACCTGTGGGGAGCTGTACTACCAAAGCTGCATTCCCGTCACCTCAGCGGCCGGTTACAGCGCTGGTAACCCTATTACCAGGTATCTTAGGTGACGTCACGTTACCATTTCCTCATCATCATCATTCCCACCCCGCCATTGAGGGTCCAGGGCACGGAACCGGGAACCGACCAGCCGTGATCCCACTGAAGTACCCACCTGTCTCGGTATCCAAGTACCCCCCTACCCTGTCGACCGACTCACCAGCTGAAAACACACTATAAATACAAAAATACATATAGATGTAATCTAAAATGCTAAGACATGCTAACATTGAATAAGGGAAGTCTTGCATCGCATTACTGCCATATTCAGATTAGGGTCCTGATATATGAGAGATCACCTTAACTCCGTTATCGGCTTCACATGCATTCGCCAACACATAAGCTAAGTACATCTTGTTTTTATATTTCTATAGCAGTAATGCAATACCAGAGTTTAGGGATGGGCGAATCTACTCGTTACTACTCGGTACTCGCCGAGTAGTAAGGGATTCGCCCGACTCGTTACACTGCGAGTAATCTCAGGGATGACTCGCAGTCAGTAACGAGTCCGCAGGGAGCGAAGGAAGAGAGGGGGGAGAAATGCTCCTTACCTCTCTTCCGGCTTCTGCTATGTGCTGTGTGCTGGGCTCTGGGACTTGCTGGCTGCGGCAGCTCCAGGGTCCTAGAGCCCACCTACACAGAGATGTAGCAGAGCTGAAAAAGTTCTCAGCCTGCTCACTCCCTGTGCATAGATATGTATATGTATGCACAGGGTTGTGGCAGTGAAGATGTCGTTTTTGGACTACGTCGGACGGAAGAGGATTTTTGGAGTAAAGATGGAGTCCCTAATGGCTTTTTTGTTTTATTTTTAATAAAAAATTTTTCTCTGTGTTGTGTTTTTTTTTTATATTGAGTACTGGAAATTCATGGCGGTCATGTCTAATATTGGCGTGACCGCCATAAATTTCGTGCTTAGGGCCAGCTGATAATACAAAGCTGGCCCTAACCTCTTTATTACCCAGCGTGCCAATGCCACCAGGGCCGCTGGAAGAGCGGGGTTCAGCGCCAGAAGATGGCGCTTCAATGAATGCGCCATCTTCTGGGGCGGCTGCGGGCTGCAATTTGCAGCGGCGGGTGCCCAGAAAGCTTGGGCATCCCTGCGCTGCGGATTCCAGCCCCCAGCTGCTTAGCTGTACCTGGCTAGACATAGAAATTGCGCGGAGCCCCACGCATTTTTTTTTTTATTATTTCATGAAATTCATGAAATAATAAAAAAAAGGGCTCGCCTATATTCTTGTGTCCGGCCAGGTACAAATAGGCACCTGGGGGTTGGGGGCAGCTCGTCGCTGCCTGCTGGATCCTGCTGGTTACAAAAATACGGCGAAGCCCACGTAATTTTTTTTTTTGAAAAATCTATAAAACAATCCTAAAAAAGGATTGCATCTTTACTAACCCCTCGACCATGGTGGAGGGGTTAATAAAGATGCAGTCCCTTTTTTAGGATTGTTTTATGGATTTTTCAGAAAAATTTCACGTGGGCTTCGCCGTATTTCTGGAACCAGCCAGATCCAGCAGGCAGCGACGGGCTGCCCCCGACCCCCAGGTGCCTATTTGTACCTGGCCGGACACAAGAATATAGGCGAGCCCTTTTTTTTTATTATTTCATGAATTTCATGAAATAATAAAAAAAAAAATGCGTGGGGCTCCGCGCAATTTCTATGTCTAGCCAGGTACAGCTAAGCAGCTGGGGCTGGAATCCGCAGCGCAGGGATGCCCAAGCTTTCTGGGCACCCCCCGCTGCAAATTGCAGCCCGCAGCCGCCCCAGAAGATGGCGCGTTCATTGAAGCGCCATCCTCTGGCGCTGAACCCCGCTCTTCCAGTGGCCCTGGTGGCAATGGCTCACTGGGTAATTAAGGGGTTAGGGCCAGCTTTGTATTATCAGCTGGCCCTAAGCCCGAAATTTATGGCGGTCACGCCAATATTAGACATGACCGCCATGAATTTCCAGTAATCAATATAAAAAAAAAAACACAGAGAAAATTTTTTATTAAAAATAAAACAAAAAAGCCATTAGGGACTCCATCTTTATTTTAAAAATCCTCTTCCGTCCGACGTAGTCCAAAACGCAATCTCAGCTCTGCTACTTCCCTGTCTGTGCTTAGACAGACAGGGATGTAGCAGAGCTGAGAACTGACTAAACAGTCAGAGTTCAGCTCAGGGCATTAGGACCTGAGCTGAACTCTGCTGTCAGCCAGACTCGCTCTGCTCCGGAGATTCCCGAGCAGTGACGCAAGTTAATTTATTCACTGCTCTTGTCACCATTCGGGAATCTCCGGAAACAGAAGCAGAGAGAGTCGGGGAGCTAGTCTGCGGCTGAGGCGGCAGCGGCGGCGGAGGCAGGGGTAAGTAGCCGGCCGGGCCGGTGCACCCCCCCTCTCCCCCCTCACCCCCCCTGACCCCCCCCTTCCCCCCTCCCCCCTTCAATCTTTTTTTTTTTTTATTATTATTCTTTAAAAGCCAGCGGCTTTTTGCTGCTGGCTTTAAAAGAATAACAGGGGGATTTGCAGGTTTTTCCTCGCTGCCAGACCCCCTTATAGGGCCGGGAGCAGAGGAACGCTGCAATACTCGCCTCCCCATTCATTTACATTGGACTCGCTAGACCGCAA
>JARQOC010000005.1:54057094-54169145 GCA_033576535.1 Allobates femoralis | reverse complement strand
TGGTAACCATGGTAAACACAGGTATCTAGGCAGCGCGTGCGGCTTAGTTACCCGGTGTTTATCATGGTTACCAGCCTGTGAGGTCGCTGGTCCTTGGTCTCTCACTGTCACAGTGATGCATGCTGACCAGCGGCAGACCAAGGACCAAAAAATGGTCCTGAACGATGTGCAGCGATCAGCGACCTCACAGCAGGGGCCTGATCACTGCTACATGTCTCACACTGCAACATCGATGGAGAGGTCGCTGTTACGTCACAAAACCTGTGACATTTCAGCGACATGTTGCAGTGTGTGAACTATCCCTAAAGCTGGGGTCACACCAGCACATTGCCGCCTGTTAATGGCCACGCATCATTTATTGTCTGTAACCTTGTATTGTTTTGTACGATACTGTGCACCTGACTACAAGATCACATAGAGAATGTAAAACATGTGACACTCCGTCAGGTCTCAGGACAGGCGGGAGGTGACGTCACCGCACTAGATATCGGAGAACATATCTGTGTGTCACATTCCTCCTTTCATCAGTTCCTCATTGTATGCAGCATTGTTCATGCTCCGCTGATTGACATGGAGGCCTGAGACTGATCAACAGTTTTTAGGTTCAACTATAAATTCTTATTTAGTATGAAGTCTGGACCACGCATTTCACATAGTGTATTTTTATTTTATCTATACTTGTGGTGTTTTTGTGTTATTTTTGGGCAAAAAAAAACAAAGAGCAGTTCTCGTGTAGGTTTTTTTTTTTTTTTAAGAAACTTTAGATTTTTGATAAATTCACAATCAATCCAATGCCTACTTATCCCCAACACAGAATCATGCCAAAGGCAGGTGATGAGTAGCATTGAAAGACTGAGTTTTGTGGCCTTAGGGTACCAGTGTGTGGTCACTTTATATGATTTGACGCTTGCGAATCCTCGGACTGTGCACACTGCAAGGATTCACCAGTGCTGGTAGCAGGTGGGTTCATGACCACTACCGTAGAGTGTGATGTGCACACATATGGTCGTGTGACGACTAGACGTGTGCAAGGTCAGATACAGTCTACTCAGAATATGGCGGTATGAAAATCACGTAGTCGATGTTACATGACCGCCTGCTCCCGAAATCGGAGAATCCTCACAGCACGCTCCGTGAGTGACTTCAGGCTTGTATCCAAAGGACAGACAACCCTTTTAAGGGGATTTTTCAGCCCCTGGAACTTTTTTCTACAAACAGTTGACGATGGTATAAAATAACAATAAGAATAATACTTTTCCAAAGCTTCTATAAACCCTGCTGGTCACAGGTAACCGGGCTTCACTGTGACTGCAGCTGCCAAGTAAATCAGAGTCCAGTGGAAGACCAGGGGTATGTCCTCACGGGAGCTGCAAGAGATTGGTTGAGAAGTTTGGCTCCTCATGTTGGTTTGCAAGTTGTATGGTGAAGTGATCACAGGATGAACTGTTATTTAAATCACAATTTTTGCTTTTAAAAATGGTAATTTTTTTTTCTAATAAAAAAATAAAACAAATGATGTTGCAGTTCTTAAACAGGCCACTGGGGTTGTTTTGGACCACCAACATAAAGTACAGTGCAAAACAAAAATAATACAATCTCATAATCACTGAGATCCATTGAAGCAATTCAAAGTTATTACATCATAAAATGACATGGGTCAGATATCCAAAATTTTGGCCTGGTCTTCAACCCCTTCATGACCATGGATATACCAGTATGTCCATGGCCACCTCCCTCCCTTTGATGTGAGCTCACTCACTGAGCTTGCATTATTCCCTGCACATGTCAGCGATCCGATCTGCTCTATTAACCCTTTGGATAGCGATTGTCCTTCACTGACAGCGTGATCCAAAGCACCGTGGCGGGAAGTGTTTTCACGCGTACTTGATGTGTTGCCTTGACAACGAGGGGTCCTGTGATGACCCCGGATGCTGTCATGAATCATTTCCTGTGGATGTCCGGCAAGCACCTGCATCCACAGAAAGTGATAATTTCTCCTGTTCAGAGCAGTGCAGCAGCTCATCTGTGCACAGGAGAAGCTATCGCACACTGCAGTGCTGAGGCCCATGTGAAATAAAGAAAAAAAAAAAAAGTTTTTTTAAAAATGTGAAAAAAAAAAAAAATTACGTTTTTTTGGTCGCTGCAACATTGCAATAAAATGCAATAACGGGCGATCAAAACAGCGCATCCACCTAAATATGTTATCAGTAGAATTGGCCGCTTAAGACGCGAAAAATAACCTGTCACACAGCCCCAGATGCGGAAAAATGATGACGCTACGGGTCGTGGAAAGTTATTATTATTATTTGTTATAGCGCCATTAATTCCATGGCGCTTTGCATGTAGAAAGGGTAGCCAAAGACATGAACAAAGAATAGACAAAATGAGATGTACAGGTATAGAAGGAGGGGAGGCCCTGTCCGCATGGGCTCACAATCTGCGAGGCGCAAAAGTGCAATTTTTCTTTTCACCCCTTAGGGTATGTGCAGACGATTCGGAGGCACTGTGTGTTGGAAGCAGCGGCTCTGGACATGAGGGGAGCCCCCTGTGCCCAAAATCTGTGTTAGGTGCTGCGCGGCTTCTCCTTGCATTTACCCGCTGAGATCACTTCCGGCTCCGCAGCAATAAAGTATGGTGCGAAGATGCAAAAGTATGGCAGCCCTCACCGCAGGTTAGATAATGCTGCAGTGGGGAGAAGCACCGTGAGCATGGGATTATTTCTAGACATCCCATCCATTATGCTGGTGTTGTACAATGCAGTGTTTTGTACTCAGCGGTAAGATGCTGCATCCAAAACCCTGCATTTCCTGATTGTGAGTATGCACCCTTAGATAAAAGTATAGCTGTTTGGTATCTACAAACTGAGACCGACCCGAGCCATCATACCGATATGTCGGATTTACCATATAGTGAATAAGCCTTGTGAAACGCGTAAGGAGGCCACAGCCACACATAGGTAACAATTTGACCCATGAATCAACTTATTTTGGATGTATTTTGCGACTTCTTTTGCTTGTTATGTACCCAGAATTGGGGCATTGCACTGGTACTGAATAGGCAGCAAGGTATTGTTAGTTTCTGGCTGTACCTTGCATTTTTCATGTGGTCACCTATATTTGTGTACTGCGTTGCATCACTGTTAACTGCGGCATTGTGCTGTTATTTTAATAAAGTGCACATTACTTTTTCAACATTGGCCTGACTCCTGGGTTGTTTATATGAAGTACATATAGTGAACATGGTGAGTAAAAAAACAGCCATGACATGCACTTTTTTGCAATTTGACCGTACTTGGAATTTTTCCCCATTTTTCTGTACACTATATGGTAAAATAAATTATTTCATCTGAAAGTACAACTTGTCCTGCAAAAAAACAAGCCGTCATAACTTTATTTTTCTGTAAATATAGACTTATGCTCTTGGAAGAAGGGGGGGAACAAAACAGCTAAAAATTGAAAAGGCAAGGTTGTAAAGGGGTTAAAGTGAAAAATAACTTGATTAGTAAATGGTTTAGGGGGGCTGTATGTTTCTTTACATGATGGATTAAAATCCACCGTGCATTTTCCATGTTGGACTTTCGTGGATCCCGGCAAGAAATATCCCCACTGTCTTTGATTTTTTTTTATTTTTCTTTATTCTCTAATAGCTGTAGAGCCCAGCGTTGCCCGGGAATAGTAACTGACTGTTCTTAGTTATAAGCTGAGTGTGTATGTTTTTGTCTCTGTGTGTGTATGTAAGTCCACTTTACACACCCACCCAAAACTTCCCCCCCCCCCCCCCCCCCCCCAACAAGCCTGCCTCCCAGCACCCCCACCCCAAGCTCACAGCTTTCAAAAAAATGCCACCCCTTGCCCTCCCAAAAAAAAGCCTGCCCTCCTCCCCCAAACCCACGCTCCCACTGTGCAAAAATGGCTAACCCGCACCCCCGCCCAAAAACAATGCCCCCCCCCAACTGACCTGCACCACCCTGCCCTTTAAATCCGCACCCCCCAAAAAAAACACCACCCCGCTGCACCCGCACACTCCAAACCTGCACCTCCACCCCCCCCCAAACGTCCTCCCCCCATCCCATATCCGCATTCCCCCCACAAACCCTGAGTCAAATGGGGGGGGGGGGGTGGGGGAGTGCCAAATTTTGTGATTGTAGGTACGACGGTGCAAATTCCTTTAGTGGACATACATACATTGTGAAGAGGCGGGGCCATAAAGTGGTGAGCTATTAAGGGGCAGGGCTATGTGGAGGGGTGTGGCTATGATGAGTGGTTGGGGCTATGCTAAGTAGGTTGTGGGCCTGGCTACATTAAGTGGGTGGGGCTAATGACACACACACACACACACACACACACACACTTAGCTTTATGTATTATATGATACATGTGAAATGAGGGGAAAAATGTCAGTATTTATTTCCACAGTGTAATGTTGTTCTGCAGCATCAGAGCGCTGTATAGAATAATTTCCAATGAGTGAATGGGGGATGTGCATTAATTTTGTCTGTCTGCGGGATGGGATGATTTTGGGTGGTATGACCATATTGTATGTACAGTAACTGATGGAATAATGAATGAGGAGCTGGATTGAGTGAAGTGAGGTCTCTGCACGGTGTATTATGCGTCGTCCTCGTGCCCCCATCACGCACACATTCGGCATGCCTTCCCTTCATTATCCTGACTGTGTGATTATGTGTCACAGACGGTATTTGCTGTGATTTCCATGACTTGAGGATTTCTGGCCTTTGTAGCTGTGGGAAATATGTGATGTCTTATCTCTTCATCAGCCGTGTGGTGACAATCTTCCGTATGATCATTCCTGCTTCATGGGTAAAAGTCCAGCTATCTTTAGCCATGATATCTCTAATATCTGACATCACGGAAGGTTTCTTTTTAGAAATGTTGGTATAGTAAAGTTTTATTTTTAGATGAAGCTACTGAAAGGACAGAAGGACAAAAGTGCGACATAATGTGTAGAGTACGGCGACGTTCACACTTCATCCTGGTGCTTGCTGTGTTTTTTTTCTTCTTGGACAGCACAGTGATCCATACACACAGCTTTTTAAAAAATGTCCAGTCTCCAGTCCGTGAGCCTCTAAGCCCGTCCTGTTCTCATCCGTTTTGCGGATCTTTCTCTGCCATTGAGGTGTAGGTGGATCCAGGCGACACAGATGAAGCTAGGAAGGCGCACTTTGTACTGCAGTGTTGCATCATGGTTTTTAACGGGTTGGTTTGGCGCACACAGCCATTTTCTTTTTGTCCAAGAAAGGCTGGTTTCACACTACCGGTTTTTACAATCCGGGTGTATCCATCTAAAACCAGATGCACCTGCATCTGTTTTCGGCCCCAGTGACTTTCAATGGGGCACAGGAACTTGCAAGTGCATCCAGTTCTTTACGGTTCCCCCTGGATCCGGGTGTTCACGGTTTTAAACTGAAACCGAAAACACAATTTGTAATGATTTTGGCGACTGTTTAAAAACCGTGAACACCTGGATCCCGGGGTAATGTGGGATAAATTATAATGGGATTCTATGGAACCCGGTATTGGTATTTGGTGAGTTTTTCACCATAGTATTTGTAGCCAAAATACTGAGGGGAAAAAACGCAATAAGAGTTAATGGATATAAACGTCACACGGTCTACCTGCTTCAGTGGAAAAAAGAATGGATGAGGAAAAAAAACTGAAGCAACTAGGCTGGAGCGGAGAAAAAAATTGGTCCGTTTCTCTTGGTTGATAAACGTTCCCATGATAGTGTGAACATCGCCAAAGGCTCAGTGCTCGCTGCTCTTTCTTCTATTGATGACGGGACAGTCATAAGCTAAGTTCTCAGTTGCAATGAGCAATAATGGTGATTGTAGATCAGGGATCTCCAACTCCAGGCCTTAAGGGCCGGAAACAGGTCGTTTTGAGGGTTTCCTTAGGCTGGCTTCAGACTGCGTTTGAGATCCGATCCGTAGCTGTCCGCTTGAGGCAGACAGCCGCGGACCGGATCAGCACACAGGACTGGGGGGCTATTATGCCCTCCGATCCTGTGTGCAGCCGCACGCAGCTGCAGCCGCTGACAGGAACCGCGGCGCCCGCGGTCCTCGCCTATCAGCAGTGGGAACTGCATGCGGCTGCACACAGGATCGGAGGGCATAATAGCCCCCAGTCCTGTGTGCTGATCCGGTCCGCGGCTGTCTGCCTCAAGCGGACAGCTACGGATCGGATCTCAAACGCAGTCTGAAGCCAGCCTAAGTATTGCACAGGTGATAATTGAATCACCTGCACTGGTGATGATTCTAATACTAAGAAAATCCTGAAAACATTGTGTTTACGACCCTCAATTCCTGGAGTTGGAGATCCTTGATGTAGATGATCAGATCAATGAGCACCCATAGATATGGACAAAACCACTATAAGTTTCAGCTCCATTGTTACGTGGGATATCTGGGAATACACCATACTCTGATGGGCTTTGTCATCACTAACCCGTAATTAACTACAAACCAGACTGCATTATCTTACAATCTACATTTCATGTCTTATTATTTTTTTATTCACAGCCTTAAAGATCTGTTAAGAGCGAAACTTATTGAGTGTGGATGGAGAGACCAGCTGAAGGCGCACTGCAAAGGTATGGCATGAGCTGTGTGACTGAAGGTGGTATAGAGTAGACGATGAATGACAGCCAGACGCACCCAATCTTCAGGATGAGAAGGGTCAGGCATGTGGGATTACGATATGCCTGATCATTTTGTTCTCACAGGTGATGGGTAGATGTCTACCCCAGCCAAGGAAGCATGCGTGTGTATGGGGAGGTGAGGGAAGAGCGGTCAGCCAGATAACCATGTGCCCTACATCTAAAGTGTGCTGCCGGTCTAATAACTCCTGGCACATGGGACCGATATGTTACAATATAAACTCATTGGCGAAACTTAGGATATGGAAGATGCACAACCGACTATGTGTCCTCACTCATCTACTGAAATCCACAAATTGTGCCATTCACCGGACAGTAATTCCAGGCGTTTCAAATGAAAAACTTCAAAATGTTTTATTTTGTGAGATCGGAAAAGGATTTGAGTTCCCAGACCACAACCCGGCACCACGAATAGCTGGAGGAGGCGAGACATTTTCTCTCGGCTGTCATCTAAATACAAGGCCTCATTCAGGTGTCCTATTTTTTATCTTGCGTGTTCTCTCCATAGTTTTCACGAATAAAATAGCCACTAAAATCTATGATGCTATTCAAACATCCATGTTTTTTGTTAACCGTGTCAACTAAAAAGCTCAAGGAGACTTGTCTGTTTTTGATCGGAGTCACAGATATACAGAGATATACAAATATATAGGTGCATGCAAAACCCCAGCCAGCACACAAGTGACATCAGTGCACAGTCCGTGCTGCCCGTGAGTAAGAATCTAATGTGTAGGAGAAGCTTCACAATTTAACTTTTTCGTACTTAAAAATCCCAGATGGAACAGTCATGATAAAACAAGACCCACTGACGAAAATCGGATACAAATCACTGACGAATCTGACAGGCTTTTTTTTTTTGCATACGTGAAAAATCATGCATGTCTGAATGAGGCTTGATGATGAGGGCCGACGCTAAAGTTTATATAGGTACATATATAACCAGGTGAGTGTTTTAAAATGGTTACCTGGGAACTGGAGAAAATATAAATGGAAAAATCCAGCTTCAGGGACTAAAAAGGTATTTATTCTTGCTCACAATCCAAAAATTAAAGGGATCCTGTCACCCCCAAATCACCTCTAAACCTATTAAAACCTGTCCCTAGAGCATATTAACACTGTCCCTACACTCCTTTTAGCTCCTAAATGGCATTAGTCAAAGTGAATATAAACGTTTTATAAGTACCTGATTAGTCATGATAATGAGTGACTATGCTATTCATAGTCACTCATCAAGGCAGCCCCTCTTCTTCATATCACGCCTATTCAGGCGTGCTCGTCAGTCTATGTTCAAAATCGCGCCTCCCTGCGCGCCTCCCCTCTCTCTCATAGCGTCCGGGCTTCACTGTAAGCTGTATGACGCGATTCGCGTCATTCCCGGCGCCGGATGACGTATTTGCAGCCGCGCCGCGCTGTCAGCTTCAAGTCCCGCACTGCGCATGCGCATGGGCATGCGCAGTGCGTATTTTGAAGCTGACAGCGCGGCGCGGCTGCAAATACGTCATCCGGCGCCGGGAATGATGCGAATCGCGTCATACAGCTTACAGTGAAGCCCGGACGCTATGAGAGAGAGGGGAGGCGCGCAGGGAGGCGCGATTTTGAACATAGACTGACGAGCACGCCTGAATAGGCGTGATATGAAGAAGAGGGGCTGCCTTGATGAGTGACTATGAATAGCATAGTCACTCATTATCATCACTAATCAGGTACTTATAAAACGTTTATATTCACTTTGACTAATGCCATTTAGGAGCTAAAAGGAGTGTAGGGACAGTGTTAATATGCTCTAGGGACAGGTTTTAATAGGTTTAGAGGTGATTTGGGGGTGACAGGATCCCTTTAAAATCCAAGTACCGTATGTGAAAATCGATTAGAGATCGTGTTAGAAAAATTTCAAAGATCTAGATCATGACTATATGCCCGAAACACATTTATCTATGAAATATCTCTAAAATGATCTGTATAAAAAAGAATTTTAACATATTTTGGATGTTAAGGTTTAGATTGTTCTAACAAATAAATTACTTTTTAGTTTATAAAGCTGGATTTTCCCATTTATATTCTATCGTGTTTCAGCCTAACCATTATCTTGCTCTGGACAATTGGAGGTAGATTTAATCTGGCCTTCAACTGGAAAAATGCATTAAGAGGTTTCCATCAAAAAGAAATGTCAAGGCACTAAAGGGTTTCTCCTCCCACTTTGTTATAAATTGGATAAGACGTGGGGGCCTGATGCCAGATCCTCACATATTTGAATAAAATAACCCTTTTAATAAGGAACCTACTAAATGAAGACACACCTAAGCTGTATCAGCTGGTGCAAACCACAGTGACAACATCAGTAGACTGTAACGTGGAGATCTGGGTCATATTGGGCTCGATCCTCACAATAGTATCTACGTAAACAATCGGAGAACATAATCTGATATTCATATTACTTATATAGATTTTTTGCCACGTCCAGTAATGAATCATAGCAGTGGAGTCCTCTTCAGTTTCTGGTACCACAGAGTTCACAGTAACACTCGTGTCGCCTGTATTCCTATGTATGCACCATTGTTTTATATCCCCTAAGGCAGGGGTCTCAAACTCGGCTGGGTTGGTGGGCCGCACATAGAAAAAATTTTTTATCGGGGGCTGCATTGCTTGTAGGACTAAGGGTACCGTCACACTAGGTGACATCGCCGGCGACACACGGGAGCGCGCACATTTTTGGCACCCCGTCAGCGTCGTGTGTTTAGACGCGGCGATACCTTCGGTGATGCTTTGGCGATGTTTCAGGCAATGTCGCTGTTGGGGTGTCTAGAAACCCCAGCAGGGATCCTGTAACATGGGAGCCTATGGCTCCCATCGCCTGTAACATCGCTATTCGCGATGTTACACAGGGCGATGCTTACACATCGCCTGAGAGTGGTTGCCTGCTTTCACAGCAGTGCTGTGAAACCAGGCGACCACTTTCAGCCGATTTTTCGGTGCAAAATCGCCACTTTACACGGGGCGATGTCACCTGGTGTGACGGTACCCTGACATTTTTAGTAATACCAGATTTTTTGGTCAATGTAGTAACATCCAAATCCTGATCCCCTTCTTGTAGTAATGTCCGCATCTTGGTCCCTTTCTTGTTGTAATGTCCCGATCCTGGTCGCCCTCTTGTACTAATATCCCCAACCTGATCCCCTTCTGTAGTAATGTCCCCCGTGCTGGTCCCTTTTTGTAATGATGACCCCCTTACTGATCCCCTTTTGTAGTGATGTCCCCATCCTGGCCCCCATAGTGTAGTAATGTCCCCCATGCTGGACCCCTTTTTTAGTGATATCCCCAACCTGGTCTCGCTTCTTTTTACACACTCACACATATTCACTCACAATCACACCCACACTCACATTAACTCACTCACACTCACTCATGTGGAACAAAAGGGGGGGAAGCACAACCGATGAGTGGTACCTGGTGGTCTAGTGGGGGCGTCAATAACAGATATGGGGGGTTCGCATCTCACCTTTGGAGGTTCTGCAACCCTGCACAACCTCGGCGTATCGCAGTGAATGGCTCCGGACTCCAGCGGTCGGGGTTTCCTCCACGAGCAGCTCCTTCTTCCGGTCAGGTGACTCGAGCAGCCGATCACCTGCCCCTGTGACGTTCTCGGTTACGTCACCGCAGGTCCTTCGGATTCTGTTACCGGTGACTTTGGTTCACAGCTGCTCCTGCTGCAAACCTAGGATGGGGATATGATATTTGTACAGAAGTGTGTGATTATAACAGAAGCGCTAGAGCACAGGAGGCCACGTTTAATTACCTTTAATAAACCACAACGTGTTTCCACGGCGGCCCGCCGTCTTCATCAGGTAAATCCACCTGATGAAGAATGCGGACCGCCAAGGACTTTTGTTATAATCACACACTTCTGTACAAAATCGCGCACTCTGACACCCTCACGCATTCACACTCACAGGCACCCCACAGGCTCTCTGACACCCACAGGCACTCAAGAGGCACTCTCAAGACAGGCACACACACACACAGAGGCACTCACACACAGAGGCACTCACACACACAGGCACTCACGAACACAGACACTCATGCTCACAGGCGCTCACACTTACAGGCACTCACACTCACAGGCACTCACAGGCACTCACACTCACAGGCACTCACACTCACAGGCACTCACACTCACAGGCACTCACACTCACAGGCACTCACACTCACAGGCATAGGCGCTCACAGGCACTCACGCTCACAGTCACTCATGCTCACAGTCACTCATGCTCACAGTCACTCATGCTCACAGGCACTCATGCTCACAGGCACTCATGCTCACAGGCACTCACGCTCACAGGCACTCACGCTCACAGGCACTCACACACACAGGCATAGGCGCTCACAGGCACTCACGCTCACAGGCACTCACGCTCACAGGCACTCACGCTCACAGGCACTCACGCTCACAGGCACTCACGCTCACAGGCACTCACGCTCACAGGCACTCACGCTCACAGGCACTCACACTCACAGGCACTCGCACTCACAGGCACTCGCACTCACAGGCACAGGCACTCACACGCACAGGCACTCACAGGCATAGGCACTCACACTCACAGGCACTCACACGCACACTCACAGGCACTCACACTAGCACACACTTTTATTACTAACCAGTGCATGGGGACCCTGGGGCTTCCCTGTGCGGCCCCCAGCACTTTGGACCAAGAACCATGCTGGCGCCGGTCCAGTGCATGGTGCCGCCGCTTTCCCCGCTATAACATTACTTGCGGCCGCTTCACTGTCTCTGCCGCTCGCTCTGCAAGTTCAATGCGAGTCACCGTCAGCCAATGAGAGGCCCGCAGGTGACGTCAGCGGCCTCTCATTGGCTGAGGGGCTTGTATTGAGCTTACAGAGCGGCAGAGCGAGCGGCAGAGACAGTGAAGCGGCCGCAAGTAATGTTATAGCGGGGAAAGCGGCGGCACCATGCACTGGACCGGCGCCAGCATGGTTCTTGGTCCAAAGTGCTGGGGGCCGCACAGGGAAGCTCCAGGGGCCGCATGCGGCCCACGGGCCGCGAGTTTGAGACCCCGGCCCTAAGGGCTCAAGTCATTACTATGGGTACAGAAGGGATTTTCCTCCCCAGTATGATCCAGTATTGTGTATTCTGTTACAAACTTGGCGATAGTTTTTATTAATTTATTTATTTTTTCTGTTTACCCACATTTAAGGGCTGCTTCACACTGCGGCATGATCCGGTCCGGTTCTGTCCGGGAGGCCCCTGACAGCCGCGGACCGGATCATCACACAGGACTGGGGGGCTATTATGCCCTCCGGTCCTGTGTGCAGCACACACAGCTGCAGCCTCTGATAGGTCAGGACCGCGGCGCCCGCGGTCCTGACTTATCAGCAGCGGGAACTGCGTGCGCTGCACACAGGACCGGAGGGCATAATAGCCCCCCAGTCCTGTGTGATGATCCGGTCCGCGGCTGTCAGGGGCCTCCCGGACAGAACCGGACCGGATCATGCCGCAGTGTGAAGCGGCCCTTAGAAAGGCTTTTACTAAAAAGGTCACTTAAGGTACCGTCACACAGGGAGATATCGCCGGCGATGTTGCCGGCGATCGCGGGAGCGCGCATCTCTGACAACATTGCCGGGGAGATGTCAGACTGAGCAACTTACCGGCGATGTCGCCGGCTAGTTGCCGCGGCTATCGCTCGCTGGGTTGCCCAGCAACCCAGCGAGCGATAACTCGCAATGTTGGAGATAGGCGGAATCGCCCGCAACATTGCAGGTTGCCGCGTTACACAGGGCAATCAGGCATGATCGCCTGACCAACATCGCCAGGTTTCCCAACATTGTTGGGAAACCTGGCAATGTTACTCAGACGATTTTTCGCCTGATTATCGCCCTGTCACACGAGGCAACTCTCCGGCGATGTCGCCGCAACCTGGCCACGCCCCTCAGTTGCCGGCAACATCGCCGGCGATATCTCCCTGTGTGACGGTACCTTAGAAGGAATATGAAATTAGCAGAATGAAAAAAATACCTTACAAGTACCACCTGTGCTATGAGCCTTGCAACATGACCAGGAGTAAATATCTAGCCAGTCACTTGTCTACAGACAGATGTATGCCCCTCATTGTAGAGGCTGAGTGCAATGCCCTTGAGACCATAGGGGGATATACTGGTTCTTTTTAAATGGGCTAAGTTTGTGGGAGACAAATTTCCCTCACCTTTTCTATAGGGCATTGCACTCACCTGGCCAGACTCTGCTTTATACTGATGAGGGACAAACACCCAGAAACAGGTTGTTTGTTCCTTAGCATTTGTCCCCGATCCTGTTGTAAGGCTCGTTACCCCTTCTAGGTTCATGCTGCAAAAGAGTTCATTTCCATACTTTTATCCTATTTGGTCCATATTCCTTAAAGGAGTTGTCTGCTCTTTTGATAAAAGTTAGAAGGAAAAAGTTCCAGCACTTGGTATTTCCATAAAATATATACTCCTTTATATAAATAATCATATTCCATAGATCATAAAAACATCATGAATAGGGCACACAGCCCCTCACGCCTGACTCGTTTCGGACGAGCTCCTTAGTCTTAAGTAAAACTTTTATGGAAATACCAAGTTCTTCTGTTTTTATATGGATACCAGCCATAATTTCCAGGCACTAGAGGATCCGGGGAATTTTTGGTGAGCACTTTTCCCTTTACCTCCTTCCCAGTCATCTTTTGATAAAACTTTGGCATTCACTCTATGTGACGGCAGCCTTCTGAATCTTCACACTGTGCACACCAAATGCTGTCAGGATTCTCCAGTGACGGTAGTGAGAGCTGGGGATCACATGACTGCAAGTATGCCATTTTCTTACTTCCAGCCACATTCCTGCTAGACGTACGTGGCCTTGCTCAATACAAGTGAATTGAATGAGGTCGCACATAGCTATTCTAAATGGGGCTGGAAGTAAGCAAATCAAATGCTTGCGGTCATGTGGTTGCACTCTTGCTGCCGACATTGGAGAATCCTGCCAGTGTGTGATGTGTGGTAACATTAAAATTAAAATTGGACAAACATTAAAAAACGGGCACCCTGGGGATAGTGGCAAAAAGCTATGTGTTTTAAACCAGCATTTGTGTGCAGTTCTCTTTCATGGCATACAAAATAACCAGCAACCTGCTTCTTATACACGTCATAGGGTTATAAACCTATCCTGACACACTGTTTTCAGTGTTTCCCATGAGATGCAGCTTCGGCCTGCCTTCTGCGTGTAAGGGCTGATGGGGATAAATCTTTCACAAGCAGGAGGCAAGAGAGAACCTGAAGCTGGATCACTCAGAGTAAGAAATGCCCTTATTATAGACAATAGAAATATAAATTGACAAGAAGAATGTACAGCAACATCAAGTAAGGTTATTGATAATATTAAACAATAAGATTACTTCAAAATAATAATATCCCTATGTAGATACAAGGGGATGGCCAGTGAATAACTACAAAAGAGTATATAAAGAAATTATTTTATACTCTAAAAACATAGTCTGATCATCATACCACATCTCCTGTGCTGAGATAATCTTATATATGTGTCCCTGCTATGTACTGTGTAATAGATGTGTTTGACCATGCAGAGCTCCACCAGTTCATGGTCGGTCCATACAGCTCCTAGTGATGGGAGGAAGCATAAGTCACTGACATGAGAGTTTACAGACACGACACAGCTACTGCTTTCTGAGGCAATACATTTACCTGCTTGTTTTATCACGGGAGCGAGTGTTTCTACCTTGCCAACAGTCCTGTGAATTCATCATAAATCAAGTCAATGATGTGTGGCCTCAGCGGCCTTTGGAGCTCCCCTCACTTAAGTGATGATGAGCTTGGAGGACTGGAGTGCGGCAGAAATGTGATAATACATCCAGGCAAATATGTTGCCTTACAATGCAGCAGCTGTAAATCGCTGCGGTGTCATCTGTATATTCTCTTACCAGAAGTGTCTTATTCTTCTTCCCTTGGCCATGAGCTCTGATATGTGTACATCTCTCACAATAGGATGCATAGGGGCTCAAGTAGGAAGGAACAGCAGTCCTATGTCACTGATCTATTACTGCTGCCCTAACATAGGGCTCCAAGCAGAGCAAAGTGCAATGTGACGGCTCTCCTGCATCAGAGGCATCATGGGAGGTGTAGGCTGTAGTAGGGGAATAATCATGGGAGGTGTAGGCTGTAGTAGAGGAATCATCATGGGAGGTGTAGGCTGTAGTAGAGGAATCATCATGGGAGGTGTAGGCTGTAGTAGGGGAATCATCATGGGCGGTGTAGGCTGTAGTAGGGGAATCATCATGGGAGGTGTAGGCTGTAGTAGGGGAATCATCATGGGAGGTGTAGTCTGTAGTAGGGGAATAATCATGGGAGGTGTAGTCTGTAGTAGAGGAATCATCATGGGAGGTGTAGGCTGTAGTAGAGGAATCATCATGGGAGGTGTAGGCTGTAGTAGGGGAATCCTCATGGGAGGTGTAGGCTGTAGTAGGGTAATCATCATGGAAGGTGTAGGCTGTAGTAGGGGAATCATCATGGGAGGTGTAGGCTGTAGTAGGGGAATCATCATGGGAGGTGTAGGCTGTAGTAGGGGAATCATCATGGGAGGTGTAGGCTGTAGTAGGGGAATAATCATGGGAGGTGTAGGCTGTAGTAGAGGAATCATCATGGGAGGTGTAGGCTGTAGTAGAGGAATCATCATGGGAGGTGTAGGCTGTAGTAGGGGAATCCTCATGGGAGGTGTAGGCTGTAGTAGGGTAATCCTCATGGAAGGTGTAGTCTGTAGTAGAGGAATCATCATGGGAGGTGTAGGCTGTAGTAGAGGAATCATCATGGGAGGTGTAGGCTGTAGTAGGGGAATCCTCATGGGAGGTGTAGGCTGTAGTAGGGGAATCCTCATGGGAGGTGTAGGCTGTAGTAGGATAATCCTCATGGGAGGTGTAGGCTGTAGTAGGGGAATAATCATGGGAGGTGTAGGCTGTAGTAGAGGAATCATCATGGGAGGTGTAGGCTGTAGTAGGGGAATCATCATGGGAGGTGTAGGCTGTAGTAGAGGAATCCTCATGGGAGGTGTAGGCTGTAGTAGAGGAATCCTCATGGGAGGTGTAGGCTGTAGTAGGGGAATCATCATGGGAGGTGTAGGCTGTAGTAGGGGAATCATCATGGGAGGTGTAGTCTGTAGTAGGGGAATAATCATGGGAGGTGTAGGCTGTAGTAGAGGAATCATCATGGGAGGTGTAGGCTGTAGTAGAGGAATCATCATGGGAGGTGTAGGCTGTAGTAGGGGAATCCTCATGGGAGGTGTAGGCTGTAGTAGGGGAATCCTCATGGGAGGTGTAGGCTGTAGTAGGGGAATCCTCATGGGAGGTGTAGGCTGTAGTAGGGTAATCCTCATGGGAGGTGTAGGCTGTAGTAGGGGAATAATCATGGGAGGTGTAGGCTGTAGTAGAGGAATCATCATGGGAGGTGTAGGCTGTAGTAGAGGAATCATCATGGGAGGTGTAGGCTGTAGTAGGGGAATCATCATGGGAGGTGTAGGCTGTAGTAGAGGAATCCTCATGGGAGGTGTAGGCTGTAGTAGGGGAATCATCATGGGAGGTGTAGGCTGTAGTAGGGGAATCATCATGGAAGGTGTAGGCTGTAGTAGGGGAATATTCATTGCAGACATCTCAGAAATGTCTCATCACTGAAACTGCTTACACAAAAACCATTCTAGTATTTAACAATGGGCTAATGTACTGTGCCAGCAAACTAAAACATTTCCAGAGTACATAATATGTCAGCGATGTCCTGAAATGATCCTTCATATGTCCACAAGCCGAGGAGACCATGAGCCATTTCTGACCATGAGATTTGCAAGATTTAGTATTTTTGGTTGAATTTGTTCTTTCCTATTGTGCTAAACCGGACTCCTCTAACAGATTGTGTGTGTTCATTTTATAGATGTAATTAATGAGAAAGGCCTTGAACATGTCACCGTGGATGATCTGGTCGCAGAAATCACTCCCAAAGGCAGAGGTGAGTGATGACGTCTATCCTGTGGCTGACCAGAAATGTACCAGTTTTCCAGGCATAGAGTGATGTTAACTCCTGGACCAAGAACTAATCGGAGAATTATTGATATCTTATGGTTGTCTTTGTTATGTTACTTCTGATGATGGTCATTTTCCAGTTATATCATTAATCAGTTTTGGTATATTTACAGCCTCCTATAAACACCAGACAAACGTTTCTTTAACCCTTCTCCCCAGTGTTACTTTTATCTCTGCCCTGATGTGTCGACTGTCGGTCAGTGCTGGGTCCTCGTACACCACCACTCTATGTGCTGAGCACTGATTGAAGCCGCATCGGCCGCTCCTCTGACTGAAAGCTGGACGTTGCTGGGAAGAGTACAGTACATTCCCTCCCAGCAAGCGCAGTGCAGTGGCCGCACAGCTTCAGGATCCTATTAACCTGCAGATCAACCCCCTTATCTACAGATAGTAGAGTGTTTTAACATGGCCAGTTCCTTTTAAGTGGCTGAAAAGTCATAAATTGTTACAAGTCTCACTGAGGCATGCAGCACTCTAAGGCTATGTGCACACCGGACATTTTTCATCCGTTTTTGGTGCTGCATTTTTTTTTCTTTAAACTGCAACAAAAACGGATCAGTCATTGTGTCTGCCAGCAAAGTGAATGGGATTGTCTATTAGCTGTGCAGACGTCGGCATTGTTAGTGGTGCAGAAAGCAAATCCAGTAAATAACGAAGGTCAGTCAGTCAGTTCGTCTGCTGTGCTTTCCACACCACAAATGCACCAGATGCTTACCCCTACAATCCCACAGAGAGCCCAGGCATTGTGTTTCCTTCTGGGCACCAGCAGGATCTGCGGGTACGGTACTGACAAGACCTGGCCATGTGACTTTGCCTGATTTACTTGGCCAGATCTTTTTGACTTCACGCAGGTCTTGCCAGTGCCCAGAAGTAATACATCCCCGAGGAGGATAATAAAGAGCGTGTCTCTGTCTGTGTGTCTGTCTGCGTCCTTCGAAAACTAAGGAAAAAAGCAACACAAATGGATGGTGCAATTGTGATGCTTTTTTTGCAATGAGAGGATCTGGATTTGCTGCGAAAACTGAGCATACATGCTCTCCATGTGAATGAGCCCTTGAAGACGTGAAGATATTAGGCCGCGATCAAAGAACCATCAAACGTTTGGTTGCAAATAGTCAACGGGGTAACATAACATGTTGAGGACAAAAGCATAATGTCTATTTGCCCATCTAGTAGGTGGGTGCGCGCACGTTTTTGGCACCCCGCCAGCGTCCCCCATTTACATGGGGCGACACCTCCGGCAGCGCCCTGGCGAGCTGACAGGCAGCATTGCCGTCGGGGTGTCTCAAAACAGTGATGTGAAACCAGGCGGCCGACATGGGGCGATGTGTACACATCACCCCATGTAAACGGCCTATGGCTCCCATTGCCTGTCGGGTCGCCGGAGGCCGTTTACATGGGGTGATGTGTACACATCGCCCCATGTCGGCCGCCTGGTTTCACATCACTGATGTGAAACCAGGCGACCTCTCGGAGGCGCCGACATCGCCCCTTTATATTAGGAGACGTAGGTGCGATGTCGCCGTCGATAGGCCACGCCCCTATGTCGCCTATGTAATCGGCGGCGTCACACAGGTGTAACGGGGCCTATAGACTTTAATGGAATGCATTTTTCCCATGCAGAAAACAGCAAGTAAAAAATGCATCAAAAACGCTAGGTGTGCACATAGCCTAACTGCTTAATGTTTGAGAAGAATCAGACGAGAAGCAACCAGGAACCCATTGCCCTCTAGTTCTGTCATATTCCAGGAGTACAAGGTGTAGCACAAGCAATCGGATGATCGTAGTTTCAAGTTCCCTACGGGGACTAATAAATACAGTAAAAAGTGTAAAAACACAAAAATCACATCCTTTTTGCCCCATTGAAAGTAAATAAAATACACATTTTGTATATCTGCATTCGTAAAAATCATATGAAACATATAGAATAAATTACTCTGATCAGCAAGCAGCGTAACAGAAAAATCAAAACACTGGAATTATGTTTTTGGTTTTTTTTGGTCGCCGCAATAAAATGCAATAAAAGTCTATCGAAACATTACATCTACCGGAAAATGGTACCACAAAAATGTTCAGGGCACAAGTAATAAGCCATCACGCGGCCCCAGATCCCCAAAAATGTCACAGGTCACAGAAAATAGCAACAAAAGCAAAAAAAAAATTGCAACAAATTTCCATTTTTGCTTTTTTTTTTTTTTTTTTTTTTACACCTTTTAAATAAAAAATAAATTAATTATACACGTTTGGTTTCTCTGTACCTGTAGTGACCTGGAGAATCTTACTGGCAGGTCAGTGTTACCCTACAGTGATCATGGTAAATAAAAACCCCAAAAAATAATTGTGGAATTGCTCTCTTTTTGTAATTTCAAAACACTTGGAGTTTATTCCCATTTTCCAGTGCACTATATGGTAAAATGAATGATGTTATTCAAAAGTAAAACTCGTCGCGCAAAAACCATGCTGTCATGTTTTATGTGGAAGGTAATATATAAAAGGTATGAATCATGAAGGCAGAAGATATGAAGAGGTACTCACCATCAGTATGATCTTCAGGGTTATTTAATTCATTTCATCTAGAGACATCGGGAGTGGGGAGGGTGAATTGGGAAATACCGGACCTGTGTCCATGCATAAAGAGAGCTGATCTATTATATTGATCAGTCAGCCAGCCCCCTCCACTTTTAGGGTGCAGGAACCTCACCTATCGGGTGCATCTTGACAACACTATAGGAGGACTGATTTCAGTAGCTGTCGGCCCCTTCTCTGCCGAAGCATAAAGAGAGGTGATCTATTATAATGATCAGTCTGCCGGCCCCCTCCACACAGCGGTGATGACACAGCCACACTAAACTCTGCTGTGTCCATCACAAGTTGGAAGTGGAGCTGCCGGGAGCGTGCTCATCCCAGAGTCTGCTCACCTTTGGAGATGACCGTATATTAGTAAGGTTGATCAATGTGTACTAATAGCACATTTACAGATACAATTTTTTTGTTGGGGAAGGGGTGCGGTAGCAAATAGTCCAATTAATGAATTAATATTTTCCATATTTCTAGAGATGCATCAGTCTAATCATTGTTCCCTTCTTCTCTCCAGCCCTGGTGCCTGACAGTGTGAAGAAAGAGCTGTTACAGAGGATACGGGCTTTCCTTGCCCAACATGCCAGTCTTTAACTTCATTTGCCTATTTTTTTTTATCTAAAGTTCTTTGTGTTTTGCACAACTTGTTCTCCATTTTTGAGCTGTTTTTTTATGACATAATTTGTAGCATGTATTAACCAAATAAAACGTTGCCAAACAAGTGCGCCGCTTTTGTTGAAACTGCCCCAAACTGACTCCTATTACAGAACCGCGCTGGTATCAATGAGCTGTATACCACCAGCCGGTCTGTCACATCTTAGTAAAGGAAGATGGCATACCGAGGGTCCAGAGGTTTTACACACCAGGGGCGATGGGACCAGAGGTTATACACACACCGGGGGCGATGGGGCCGGATGTTGCATACAGTTGTGCTCAATTCTTTACATACCCCAGCAGATATTTTGCTTTTTTGGCCTTTTTTCAGAGAGTATGAATGATAAACGTTTTTTCCACACATGGTTAGGGGTTGGGTGAAGTCATTTATTGTCAAACTACTGTGCTTTCTCTTTTTAAATCATAATGACAACCAAAAACATCCAAATGACCCTGATCAAAAGTTCACATACCCCAGTTCTTAATACCGTATATTTTCCCCCTCTAACATCAATGACAGCTTGAAGTCTTTTGTGGTAGTTGTGGATGAGGCTCTTTATTTTCTCAGACGGTAAAGCTGCCCATTCATCTTGGCAAAAAGCCTGCAGTTCCTGTAAATTCCTGGGCTTTCTTGCATGAACTGCGTGCTCGAGTTCTCCCCAGAGTGGCTCAATGATATTGAGGTCAGGAGACTGATATCGCCACTCCAGAACATTCACTTTGTTCGGCTGTAGCCAATGACAGGTTGACTTGGCCTTGTGTTTTGGATCGTTGTTATTTGGAACATCCAAGTACGTCCCATGCTCAGCTTCCGGGCTGATGAGTGCCTCCAGTATTTCATGATAATGTGCTGCATTCATCTTTCCTTCAACTTTGACCAAGTTTCTAGCCTTTGTAGATCACATATCCCCACATCATCAGCGATCTACCTCCATGCTTTACAGCAGGAATGGTGTTCCTGTCATCATAGGCCTTGTTGACACCTCTCCAAATGTAACGTTTATGGTTGTGGCCTAAAAGTTTGATTTAGGTCTCATCACTCCAAATAACCTTGTTCCAGAGGTTTGGAGCTTTGTCTCTGTGTTGTTTCGCGTATTGTAGGTGAGATACTTTGTGGCATTTGCGCAGTAATGGCTTTCTTCTGGCGACTCGACCATGCAGCCCTCTTGACACAGCCACACCGCTAGTTTTCAGTGAGTCCTGTATTTCAGCTGATGTGATTTATGGGTTTCTCTTGGCATCCTGAACAATCTTCCTGTCAGTTGTGGTTGAAATTTTTGTTAGTCGACCTGATCGTAGCTTGGTTTTTTACAGAGCCCCTGATTTTCCATTTGTTAATCGCAGTTTGAACACTGCTGACTGGCATTATCAATTCCTTGGATATCTTTTTGAATCACTTTCCTGTTTTATACAGTTCAACTATCCTTTCCCGTAGATCCATTGACAATTATTTTCCTTTCCCATGACTGCAGTCCAGAAACGTCAGTGGCTGCATAAAAGATGCAAAAGTCTGTTTGGATCCCAGAAACTCGCTCAGCTTTTATGCACACACCGATTACAAGAAAACAGGTCTCAGGTGAGGATGTTACCTTTATTAGTCTTCTAAACCCATTTGTGTCAACTTCTGTGCATATTATCAGGCACAAATCACCAGGGTATGTGAACTTTTGATCCGGTTCATTTGGATGTTTTTGGTTGTCATTATGATCTAAAAAGAGAATACACAGTAGTGTAATAAATACTTACCTTAAATTGTCTATCATCCACTTCCGTCTGTATGTCCTGGAATTCCATAATCCACCGCACTGACCGGAAGTAAACCGACCGCTATATTGGAACATCCAAGGGATGGATGTTCCAATATGGCACCAGTGCCACCAGTGGGACACCCTTCCACTACAGGGCACCGCTGTCGGGACACCTGCCCGTGTATACACACACAAATACACATAAATGCATATATACACAGTATAATGACCCCACATACATGCATATGCACATACATACACACAGTATAATGTTCTCACACATGCACATACACATGCAAGCACACACATGAACATACAAACATGCAAATACATGCACACATATACAAAAAGCATACACACAGTATAATGTCCCCACACACGCATACACAAGCAGATACGCACACACAAACATGCGCATACACAAAAACACGCACATGCAAATGCGCAGGTACAAATACATGCTCGCACGTATACATGCACATTCACACACACCCACATACATGTGCATACATTCACACAGGCAGATACACACGCATATGCACATACACATGCATACATGCGCACAAACAGACACACTTGCAGATACATGCATACACACATACACATGCACGCGCATACACATGCGGATGCCATCTTTGGACACTCAGGTATACAAAGATGGTGGCCGCGTGACGCATCACATCGCCCCACTGCAGGATTACGTCAGAGGGGAACTTGGTGGGAGCTAATAAAATGGATAACGAGATGTCATAAAACATTTCTCACTGTTGTTTTTTTTTTTTCCCCTCTTTCTTGAATGTATTGCTAATGGCCAGCTGTCATACTGACGTCTCACATTAACAATACGGCTTGATGTCAGCTGCCAAAAAAGCTGACATCAACCACTTTATCACCCACTGTGTCACTGCTACACGGCAGCTGGAAGAGTGGGATAACTGCCAGTTTTGGTGTCTCTCATGAAGGCATGAATTGTGGGTCGGCTGCCGGCTGCAATTTTCAGTGTGGGACGCCCAGAATGCTTGGGCCTTCCCACACTGAGAATTCCAGCCCCAGCTGCCTGGATTACCTTGTCTGGAAACAGAAAATACCACGAAGCCCATTATTTATTTACATAACTAAAAAAAAAATAGGGCTTCCCTGTATTTTTCATTGCCAGCAAAGGTAACACCAGGCAGTGGGGGTTGGCAGCCCATAGCTGCTTGGTTTACCTGTGCTGGCAATAGAAAATACAGCGAAGCCCTGCACATTTTTTATCAGGAAATTAAATAGGTTGCCAAATTGACACTTTATTATTAACCTCTAGACGACAGCCATACGTCTACAGACGTCGGAAAAAAAGGGTACTAAAGCCTAGCCGACGTCAGTAGACGTAAGGCAGGAAAAAGCCCTGTAGCGCCGCCCTTGGAGCTAATATCTCTAGGGTGTCAGCGTACCGATTGTAGCTGAGACCCTAGAGATTAGTAATTAGCTGCTTTTGTACCCGCACCTGTAACGTGATGACCGGTAAACACCGTTTACCGATCATCACATTACAAAAGTGAAAGTGCTTTGTAAAAAATGCTTTCACTTTGATCCGACATGAAAACACATGTCGGATCAAAGTGATCCATTAACCCCTAAGACCCCCGGTGCCGGAGATCGGGCTCCCCACACCTCCACACCCCCCCCCTCCCCGTTCCATTCAAAAATGGCGGCGGTGTGCTGCCTCCCCTGCATCTCCATGCAGCCTGACATGTCACACATGTCAGGCTGCATGGGAATGTGTCCTCCCCCGGTGCTCCCTAGTCCCCTCCAGGGATCCCCAGCCTCCGGGATCCCCCAGCCTCCGGACACCCCCCTGCCCCCTCCCCCGATGCCCGGTACCTTTTCCCTAAAGTCCCCTTTTCCCCAGAGGCCCCACCGCCTCTAAACTGTTTGTAGGCCCCCCGTGCCCCAGTAAATCCCCCCCTCACCACTCTTATCTACCAACGATCCTGATTCCGGTCCCGAGGTCCTCCGGTCCTGGGGGCTTCTCCTGCCGGCTTCTGCTGTCTCGTGCGGCGCGCGCCTCCTCTGTGCGCCGCTGTTAACCCCTGCTGTGCGGCCCAGGGAATGACAGGTCATGAACTCAGTGAGTTCATGACCTATCAGAATCCTCGGGTCACAAGGGGTTAACTGTGCTGTTCATGGTGGTCTCCACATCAGATCACCATCAGTGGTGATCTATCAGGATCCTGGGATCCCATAGGGATCCTGGGATCACCACTGATGGTGATCTGATGTGGAGACCACCATGAACAGCACAGTTAACCCCTTGTGACCCGAGGATTCTGATAGGTCATGAACTCAGAGTTCATCACCTGTCATCCTCCTGGCAATGAACCTGCTTTTATAGCATATGGGGGATGCCCTATATGCTATAAAACTGAGAATCGTCGCGGGACCTCCCACTGGACTACGTCGGACCTTCCCACTGGACTAAGTCGGACGTCAAAGAATAATAAAGATGGAGTCCAAGTAGTGTTTGTGTTTTTTTTCTAATAAAAATATTTTTCTCTGTCTTGTGTCTTGTTTACAAATTACTACAGATTCCTAATGGTCCGGTCTAATATTGGCCAGACGTTATGAATCTCGGGCTTAGTGCCAGCTGCGAAAAAGCTGGTATTAACCCCTTATTACCCAGTCTGCCACCGCTACACGGCAGCTGGAAGAGCTGGATACAGCGCCAGAAAATGGCGCCTCTATAAATGCGCCATTTTCTGGGGCGGCTGCGGGCTGCAATTCGCAGCGGGGCGGGGGCCCAGAAAGTTTGGGCCTCCTTACGCTGAGGATTCCAGCCCCCAGCTGCCTAGTTGTACCTGGCTGGCCCAAAAATATGGCGAAGCCCACGCCATTTTTTTCTTTTTATTATTTCATGAAATAAAAAAAGGGACTTTCCTATATTTTTGGTTTCCAGCCAGGTAAAATTAGGCAGAAGGGCTTGGTGGCAGCCCGTAGCTGCCTGCTGTACCTGGCTGGACCAAAAAATATGGCGAAGCCCCATGTCGTTTTTTTTTTAAAATTTAATAAAGAAATACTAAAAAAAAAAAAAAAAAAAAATGCAGGGGAGGAGACGACCAGGACACGGTGTCTCCGTATCTTGTGCACATGCTCTAAAAGTGAGACATTGTGTGAAAAAAAGAAAATGTTTAATATGACATTATCAAATTCTGTTTAGTAGCTGTAGGTTCCAAATGCTCACTATACCCCTAGATATAATCCTTGAGGTGTCTAGTTTCCAAAATGGGGTGACTTGTGCGGGAGCTCCAATGTTTAGGCACATAGGGGCTCCCCATATGCGACATGGTGTCCGCTAACTATTGGAGCTAATTTTCCATTCAAATTGTTAGCGGACACCATGTCGCATATGGAGAGCCCCTGTGTGCCTAAACATTGGAGCTCCCCCACAAGTGACCACATTTTGAAAACTAGACCCCCCAAGGAACATATCTTGATGCATATTGAGCACTTTCAACCCCCAAGTGCTTCACAAATTAGTCTGTAAAAAGGAAAAAAAGAAAATTTTGGTGAAAAAAAGTACTTTTTCATTTTTACGGATCAGTTTGTGAAGCACCTGGGGGTTCAAAGTGCTCACTATGCATCTAAATAAGTTCCTTGGGGTGTCTAGTTTCCAAAATGGGGTCACTTGTGGGGGAGCTCCAATGTTTAGGCACATAGGGGCTCTCCATACGTGACATGGTGTCCACTAACAATTGGAATTGTAAGTGGATACCATGTCGTGTATGGCGAGCCCCAGTGTGCCTAAACATTAGCGCTCCCCCACAAGTGACCCCATTTTGGAAACTAGACCCCCCAAGAAACTTATCTAGATGCATAGAGAGCACTTTGAACCCCCAGGTGCTTCACAAATTGATCCGTGAAAATGAAAAAGTACTTTCTTTTCCACAAAAATTTTCTTTTTTCATTTTTACGGATTCATTTGTGAAGCACCTGGGGGTTCAAAGTGCTCACCACCAATCTAGATAAGTTCCTTGGGGGGTCTAGTTTCCAAAATGGGGTCACTTGTGGGGGAGCTGCAATGTTTAGGCACACAGGGGCTCTCCATACGTGACATGGTGTCCGCTAACAATTGGAGCTAATTTTCCATTCAAATTGTTAGCGGACACCATGTCGCGTATGGAGAGCCCCTGTGTGCCTAAACATTGGAGCTTCCCCACAAGTGGAAACTAGACCCCCCATGAACTAATCTAGATGCATAGTGAGCACTTTGAACCCTCTGGGGCTTTACAAATTGATCCGTAAAATGAAAAAGTACTTTTTTTTTCACAAAAATTTTCTTTTGTCCTCAATTTTTTCATTTTCACATGAGCAACAGGATAAAATGCATCCTAAAATGTGTTGGTCAATTTCTCCTGAGTACACAGATACCTCATATGTGGTCATAAACCACTGTTTGGGCGCACGGTAGGGCTCAGAAGAGAAGGAGCACCATTTCACTTTTTGAATGGTAAATTAGCTCCAAAAGTCAAATTGCGCTCCTTCCCTTCTGAGCCCTGCCTTGCGCCTAAACAGTGGTTTATGACCACATATGAGGCATCGGTGTACTCAGGAGAAATTGGCCAACAAATTTTAGGATGCATTCTATCCTGTTGCCCATGTGAAAATGAAAAAATTGAGGCTAAAAAAACATTTTCGTTGGAAAAATTAAAATGGCCATTTTTTGTTTCCACGTTGCTTTAGTTCCCATGAAGCACCTGAAGGGTTAATAATCTTCTTGAATGTAGTTTTTAGTAGCTTGAGGGGTGTAGTTTTCGGAATGGTGTCACTTTTGGGTGTTTTCTGTCATGTACACCCCTCAAAGAGACTTCAAATGTGATGTGGTCACTAAAAAAAAGGTTATGTAAATTTTGCTGGAAAAATGAAAAATTGCTGATGAACTTTGAACCCTTATAGGGTCATTCCATGTCAAGTGAACCAATGATTATTACCTCTATATTTTTAATTCTTTTGAGATTTTGTTATTTGATAATAGCATGTCAGACAATGCAAAATGTGAAGAGAAAATTTTTTTAAAAAATTTATTTTTTTTTTAAATGATTTTCAAAGTTCGGAAAAAGTGTGAATTTCGCTGTTGCCTGCCTTTACGTTTCTCCTCATAACTAAGGCTAGGAATAAGATAGAGAGACAAAATAAACACCATTCTACTCAGAACTATACAAGCTTTCACCAGATATGTCACAAGAGGATCTTTGTTAATATTTTACCCATGTGATCGCAAGCGCAAAACTTTAAAACGTATTTCCGAAAAATCGGCGCGCTTTAAATATTTCAAAAACTGCCCATGTGTCTGCTTTGCTATTAGCCACTTCTGTACCAAATTTCAAGTTGGGATCGCAATGGGATCATATTTTAACATATTTTACTATTAATAGCGTCAATGGGTCATTCCATATCAAGTGATCTAAATATGAATATTTTTTTTTACCTGACGTCTTTAGATTTTTTTTTTTTTTTCCTTTATGAAGTACTACTTTAGTTAATTACAAATTAAAAGTTTGGAATTTTTTTCTTCATCAGTTAATTTTTTACAGATTTTTAAAGTTTAAAAAAAGGGTGAATTTTGGCCTGGTACGACTTTAAATTTTTTTATCTCGGGCTAGAAATAAGATAGAGAAACAAAATAAACACCATTCTACTCAGAACTGTCCAGGCTTTCACCAGATATGTCACAAGAGTATATTTGTTAATTTTAATTTTTTACCTATGCGAATGCAAACGCAACATTTTGAAACGCATTTCCGAAAAAAAACATTTTAATAAAAATTTTCCAAAACTGCCCATGTGTCTTTTATGCTCTTAGCCACATCTGTACCAAATTTCAAGTTGGGATCGTGATGGATCATATTTTAAAATATTTAACTATGGTTAATCTCATTTTTATTACATTTTGAAAAAACATATGAAAGACATACATTCAATCTTTTAACAAAATCTTGAGACATATAAAATATACAAAAAGAGAATTCACAAAGTTATTAGTAACTTTAAGATAAGCTGCAAATTTACTTTTGCGCTTATCTCTGGTGCAATATATACTACAATCTAAATATAATTCCAAACACTCAAGTATACAACCTTTCTCAGGGTTTTGAGATGTTCTGATGTCAAGGGGACAAGCAGCCCCAGCAGAATGATTTTTATTACTTGGCCCCTTCTAACAGGTTGACCACGTAAGTGGGTCATTACCCGTTGAGGCCTAGTTGGAATAGTCTATCGACTGGTGTACTGGAAAGGAAGGCCGAAATATTAATGATCTACTCACAGCTCAGAGTTTCCGATACCTGTCTAATGTTCACTAGAATTCTGAAGGTATAGGCGTAGAAAGGAAATACCTAGACTGAATGTATCAGATGGGAAGAAAAGAGAGATAGAAAAGAAGAGAGAGAGAGAAGAGAAACAAAAACCATTAGAAAAAGTTATACTGGGAAAGAAAAGCCACGTAAGAAAAAAAGAAAAAAAAAAAAAGGAGGGGGGGGGGGGACGGGTGAGGTATGGGAAGGAGAAAGGGTACTCATCCCACTGGCTCCCCATCAGCCAGAGGTCGAGCCATATTATCTGTGCTGGAAAAGATACTCCTAAATTCTGCAGAGTCGAGAAAAAGAATCCATTCAACCCAAATCCCTAAGAATTTGTTCCGAGATCCCGACGCACCAGCTGCGAGCTCCTCCATTCGATATGTGTCCATCAATTCTTTGAACCAATCAAGTAGAGATGGAGCCCGGCTTGATTTCCAGAACCTCGGGATCACAGCACGAGCAGCCGAGATGCAAAAGCGGAGAATATCCCTCTTCTGTAGCCCAATAGGACCTGGAAAAATGGATAACATTGCCGATTCTGGGCAGCATTCGGCTTGTTTACCTGTTATCCGGGCGTATGCATTGAAAACCTCAGACCAGAACCGCCGGATTTCTCCACAACTCCACCAAATGTGTATCATTGTACCCTTCTCTTCCCCACAGCGCCAGCAGGTATCAGGGGTTCCAGGGAACATGTTCCGGAGTGTCGTCGGGCACAAGTACCATCTAGTGAGCAGCTTATAGCTTCTTTCTTGTGCAGAACAAGCGCTAGCTAGTGAGTGAGTAAATATAAAGCATTTCTGCCAATTAGCTTCTGAAATGCTACACCCCAATTCCCTCTCCCAAGCACGTTGGAAGTAAAGGGTGCCCTGCTCTCTCATGGACCCTAAGGCCTGGTATAGAAATGATATTTTGCGCCTCGGTGGAGCCTCCAGTTGGAATAACCTCTCCAATACGTTGGGCGTCAATCTTACCCTGCAAGAGTGGTGAGCTGAACATAAGTATGCTCTGTATTGGAGAAATTCGAATCACTTAAGAGGTCTCGTAGGTTCTTTGAGTTGTAGCTCTGCCATCGGGGGCAAACCACCACTGGACAGAGTCTGTCCTACTCGGGTGTCATCCACAATCCGCCAACATAAAAATCTCTGCCTGTCAAATCTGGGTGGGAAAGATGGGTTGGAAAAAAGGGGAGTCAAAGGGCTAAGTCTGTCGTTTAAGCGGAGGGTTTTCGTCACTAGGTGCCATACCTTCAAGGTGTTTCTGGTCATGTCTGTCAAAGGTACTAGGTCTGTGGAGTCTTTAGGGGAAATCCAAAGCAGGTGTTTCAGCGGAATCCCCAAACCCTCTTGCTCCACCCCTACCCATTTCTTGGAGGACGCATGATAATGCCAATCTAGAGCTCTAACAAGAGAGGAAGCCTCAAAGTACGCTCGTATGTTGGGTAGTCCAACCCCTCCTCTGGTCTCGGGCAAGGATAGGATATTCATTCGCAATCTGGACCTCTTGCCCCCCCAGACAAATCTAAGGATCATAGATTGCATTTTGGAGAGGAAGCCTCTATCCAATAGAACAGGAACTGTCTGAAAAGTATATAAGAGTCGGGGCAAGACATCCATCTTGACTACGTTTATTCTCCCGAACCAGGATAGCTTTAATTGTCTATAGGAGGTAAATGCCGATTCCGCGTTAGTCAAAAGGGGTTGATAATTTAAATTGAATATTTGTTTAAGATCTTTTGGTATAAGGACTCCCAAGTACTTAATGGCTTCTACTTTCCATTTAAATGGGAACTGTTTAGATAGATGAGAAACCAATTCTCCAGGCAAAGAAATATTGAGTGCCTCGGTTTTGGAGCAATTCACTTTAAAGTTGCTCAATTGTCCGAACCGTTCAAACTCCATTAAGACCGAAGGGATGGAGACCAGGGGCTGGGAGATGTAAAGTAGCAGGTCATCTGCAAATAAGGCTAATTTGTGATGACTCTGTCCCAGCTTGACCCCATGGACGCATTCATTGGACCTAAGTGCAAAATATTTAACTATTATAGTGTCAATTCAAAAGTCACCAAGAACACAATCAGTCATTTTTTCACAATTGCCCGTCAATAGTTTGAATTTGATATAAAGAAACATAGTCTTGTAACATCTCAAATGAAAGCTGTTACCGTTCTGAGTAAAATGATGCCTCTCCCACTTCATTATCTTATTTCTAGCCTGAGATAAAAAAATTTAAAGTCGTACCAGGCCAAAATTCACCCTTTTTTTAAACTTTAAAAATCTGTAAAAAATTAACTGATGAAGAAAAAAATTCCAAACTTTTAATTTGTAATTAACTAAAGTAGTTCTTCATAAAGGAAAAAAAACAAAAAAATCTAAAGACGTCAGGTAAAAAAAAATATTCATATTTAGATCACTTGATATGGAATGACCCATTGACGCTCTTACTAGTAAAATATGTTAAAATATGATCCCATTGCGATCCCAACTTGAAATTTGGTACAGATGTGGCTAAGAGCACAGCAGACACATGGGCAGTTTTTGAAATATTTAAAGCGCGCCGATTTTTCGGAAATGCGTTTTAAAGTTTTGCGCTTGCGATCACATGGGTAAAATATTAACAAATATCCTCTTGTGACATATCTGATGAAAGCCTGGACAGTTCTGAGTAGATTGGTGTTTATTTTGTTTCTCTATCTTATTTCTAGCCCGAGATATGATAGAAAATGTAAAGCCATACCAGGCCAAAATTCGCACTTTTTTAAAACTTTAAAAATCTGTAAAAAATTAACAGATAAAGAAAAAAATTCAAAACTTTTTTTTTGTAATTAGATAAAGTTGTTCTTCAGATACAAAAAATTTTTTAAAAATCTGAGGACGTCAGGGAAAAAAAATATTCATTTTTGGATCACTTGACATGGAATGACCCTATAACGTCCTAACCAAAAAAAATTTTTTTTCCAAAATTGTGCTGATGTAAAGTAGACATGTGGGAAATGTTATTTATTAACTATTTTGTGTCACATATCTCTCTGGTTCAACAGAATAAAAATTACAAATTTGAAAATTGTCAGATTTTCAAAATTTTTGCCAATTATTTTATATTTTCACAAACACAAAAATTCTCGACCAAAATTTAATACTAACATGAAGCCCAATATGTCGCGAAAAAACAATCTCAGAATCGCTAGGATCCGTTGAAGCGTTCCCGAGTTATAACCTCATAAAGGGACACTGGTCAGAATTACAAAAAACGGTCTGGTCATTAAGGTGGAAATTGGCTCCGTCACTAAGGGGTTAAACCCCCTCCCACTCGAAACAGGTTTTTAACTAAAAATACACTTAAAACACAAAAAAAAGAGGACAGGGATGTCAGCGTAGGACTCATCAGACCTGATGTCACTGTGTCGTGGTTGATGAGCAAACAGACATTGGCCAATGTATGTACCAAGAACTTCAGAAAGTAAAAAATAAGAATATTGAGTTTTTCGAAAAAAAACGTAAGTTTTTAATTTTTTCCTCATATACAGCTTGTTAGCATGTGTGCATTATTGGTAGTAGCTGAGTGCTGCATAGAAAATTGTTTTCATATTTTTTTCTGGTTTTAAAAATACACTTATTTCTGTACATTGGGAGAGGGGGGAGAGACATGGAGATAGCCGCTGCCTCCAGTGCCACGGAGCCCGCCCTATCTCATTTCACTGCCTTCTCGATTCAATAGCATTGGGCCCACATCTAGTTTGATAATAAATTGCTTCATCCAATCACTAACCATGAGTGGACAAAAGTTTGTGTGTTATCATTCATATCCTCTGAAAAAAGGCCAAGGAAGCAAAAAATCTGCCGGGGTATGTAAACTTTTTAGAACAACTGTAGCGGGGGCAACGAGGGCAGATGTTATACACACCGGGGGTAATGGGCCAGATGTTATACACACCAAGGGTGATGTCGCCATTTGTTATATACTAGGGGCAATGGGGCCGGATGTTATACACACTGGGGAGGCAATGGGACAGGACGTTATATACACCGGGAGCAATGGGGCCATAGATTATATACACTGGAGGCTAAATGCTATACATCTGGGGCAATAGGACTAAATTGGAAACATGAGTTCATTGATTAGAAGGGGTGTCCATTTAGTGTATACTTACTCCAGGACTGTGGAACTGGTAAACCAAAATTCCGACTGAACCCTCAGTTTCCCTGAATCTGACTCTGACTCCAACTGCACCAAAATGGACTCCATCTCCACAGCCCTGATTTACACACTGTTATAGTGATTGTTTTTTTTTAACTCCTAAAAAACTCTTTCAACAGCAAAAGGAAGTAATACATTTACATGAGTCCTATAATCAGGTGTGGTCATCTTCTTAATCCCAGAAACCAAAGGATTGCTGTTCCAATTCTGCACCTGATCCATCCCGTGTGGATGCAGCCTCTCTCTGTTTTTCGTGGCTTGGTCCAGTTATAATGGTCTACGTTTTGTATTTTATTCTTGAGCCTGGAGATGAGGTGGTTGAATAAGCACACTATATACATGTATAAGAAGTCATAAATAGAAAAGAATTAAAATAAAATCATACAAATAGATTCTCTCTAGTCCATTTTCCAGGAGTAGGTATGAAAGCATTGGAACGAGCCTGCGACATGAGCTATAGCGAAAACTATTTTTAACACATACTGTACATGTCGTACTATCCCATAATTACATAGTAACTGAACTAAGCAATGACCTCTGAAACCATGTATTATATACTGTATAATGGGCCATTCTAGTAATTCTCTCATACAGCGTGAAGAAGTGATGTCTGTACAACCTTAATTGTAAGTTCAGCTTGTAATTCGCTGGCATTTGCATCCATTAGTTTATAAAAATATGATCATCAAGGTCAGAGTAATTGATGCAGGATACAATCCAAGAAACCTTAGGAAGGTAGATATAATACATGGAGGTGTCCAGTACCTACAAGAAGATGGAGGGTGGTTGTGGTCAAATAACAGCTTTATGATGTGGTGCTCCAATGCATGCCAGATTACACAGGCGTCCTCCTCTAGAAGCATTGCTTTCATAGGGATTGTGTGGCGCCCCCGCAGCCAGGTCGCCACTAAAGGTATTGCATGTATTTCATATGTATGGTATCTTGCCCAGAGGTAAGAGGAGGAAGCATTGCTGAGACCCCTAAATACACCCAACACATCCAAACTCCAGGCTAGGGAGGTGCTGGGCGGAAGAAACCCACAATCAGGGAAGTCCCCATCTACTACATGGTGGGAGGAGTTAGGTTAGGGGTGGGTGGCAGCTCGGAAGCCGCCACAAAAAAGACAGTGTTAGACCAACGGCCAGTGAACACAAATCTGCTGCCAGCTGTTTAAGCTGGTTAGTTTTCCTGGTTTGGAAGAGTTAATATTTTGAAAATGACAATTCTTACTAGACTACTTTATCTTTTACAAACTGTCCCGATCCACATACCATCGTACTTCTGGACCAAGGTCAGACGTCACTTTGGACACTTTGTTTGGTGAGGTAAACGCCCCAGACTCAAATTTAATGTCTTGACTGGGTCTAAGGAGATGGGTGGGATGGGCCTCCCGGATTGTCGTAGATATCATAGGGCTTCAGCACACACAAGTGTTCTGGATTTGTTACATACCTCAAACTCAAAATTGTGGGTGCGTATCATACAGGATATATGCCCCTTGTCGGTGTAGACCCTCCCTTAGACTTGGTCTGCTCTATCTCAAAAAATAATGGAAATATCATTAGCCTGTTGCAGACTTTGAAAACTGTCAACAATTGGGGAGAGACTCATTAATTGACCCTAAAGGACCTCTAATGCCCATAACAGATAATCCAAGATTTCCCCCTGGTGGTTCTTATAATTTTTTCCTTAACAGCTCAAGGGGATCACCCTTGCGTGTGCATCAAGTAGCTCCGAAAGGAACTCTTCTACCTCTTTCCAATATACTGGGGATAATCTCTTGCGAACACGCCATAGGTTTGAACACATGTGGCTCCAACATTTTCTTGCCTCACTAACTATAGATGATAATTTTACTTGTCCTCTTACAGCCTTTAAAACCTTATGCCTTGCTGAGTCCCCACCCACACACACCATAGCAGCTGTATACAGATTACTTACGAATGCAGGGTTGGAGGTTCCTCCCTTTTGTAGAGCCTGGGAGAAAGAACTTGGGAAAACCTTAGCTGAAAAACAATGGCACAGATATTTCTGTCCCACAAATCATTCATGGCCACCAAGTCACAAGAAACTAGCTTTAAAATTATCTCAAGGTGGTTTAGAGTTCCCCAGGTCCTGCATAAGTGGTTTCCCGAGGTCTTGGACCTTTGCTGGCATTGTAACAATGAGGTTGGATCCATGACACACATATGGTGGTCATGCTCAGTTCTTCGACCCATTTGGAAGAGTGTACTCAGGGTAATTGCCAAGGTCACCGGGATAACCCTACCTCACAACCTAGAAGTGATTCTATTATACATGACTCCTATCCCGAAACCTGTTTACAAAAAATCCCTTCTGAGACATCTACTCTCCAAGCAGCTAAGACAATTATCCCTAGATTGTGGAGACAGACTATTTCCCCAGCACTAGAGGACTGGTTTAATGAAATAGCCTTAACCCGATGCATTGAAACCCTGATTGCCCATACCCAAAAAGAACGAGAAGACTCGGCTTGAAGATGGTTCCATCCGACTTTTCTGTGCCTGGATCCTCCCCTTCTCCATTCTCTTGCTTCTTATATCCTTTATTTTCCTACTTGATAATTATTTGTTTCTAAAGTGACAATAAACATACCGCTCTAAGGCTGCTTTCACATCAGCGTTTAACGCTGATTGCGGCAGTTGTGAAAAAAACGCAACTGCCGCGATTACTGCATAACGGCCGCACTTGCGGTTCACCTGCGGCAAGCCCCATGCAATGTCTACTGACGCGAATACCGCATAACGGCCGCACTTGCGGCAAGCCCCATACAATGTCTATGGGGCTTGCGGTAAGTGTGCGGCAAGTGCGGTTTCGGCAGATGTGGCCGCGAAAAAAACGTGGTCAGCCGCGTTTTTTTCGCGGCTGCATCTGCCGCAAGTGCCGAAACCGCACCTGCCGCACACTTACCGCAAGCCCCATAGACATTGTATGGGGCTTGCCGCAAGTGCGGCCGTTATGCGGTATTCGCATCAGTTGCGGGTTTTTCACCACAACTGCCGCGATCAGCGTAAAACGCTGATGTGAAAGGGGCCTTAAGTATATTTACTGTAATCTGTATTGTTTTTATTTCCATGTTTGAAGCAAAATACCCTTGTTTATAATCTGTTAACATTTTTAATAAAAATCTAATTGAGAAAACCAAGCACACCATTGTTTTTCTTATGAAATTCTCAATAAGTTTGATTTGTCACATGACCCTCTACCCTATTTTGAAAAAAATAAAGTTGAATCCAAAATGGCCAACTTCAAAATGGCCACCATGGTCACCACCCATGTGGAAAAGTTTCCCCCCTCCCATATACTAATGTGCCACAAACAGGAAGTTGATATCGCCAACCATTCCCATTTTATTTAGATGCATCCAAAGTACAGGCTGGGCATTTATATGTGGAGCTACTCACAAAAGGCATCATCTGTAGACCTGCTCTTCATAGCGGTTTGCTAGACCGGGTGCTTTTGCAGAAAGCTAGAAGACAGTGGTGAGCCACATTTCACGGGCCCATGACCCACATGGGGCTCCCGAGCCACAGATTGGGGAACCATGCTGTAGGGGCTCTTGTAATTTACTCATATGTAGTGGCTTATTCTTTCACATAGTATTTTTTGGATTACCTTACCTCTTTGTATATTTTAAATCACTGTAAATAACAAAGAAAGTTGCTCAAGAATTAGAAAGCTCATTGAAAGAGGTAAATATAAAACTTAATCTTTATAAAACCATTTAAAGAGCTCCAACATTGACATACTACATTTAGTGCACTTTAGTACTACAAATCGTGGTAAGACTCCACCTGATGAAGACAGGCACCCTGTGGAAATGTGTAGTGGGAAGTAAAGGGCAATAAAAGGTTGGTAAACATGCTCACTGCGTGGTTTAATTTGTGCCCAAGTGCCCCAGCGCTCCTAAAAGACTGCCACATTATATTCTCTACTGTCAGGATTCCGTATCTTCAGATTACTTTTTGTGTCTCCTCGCCTTTATCCAAGATGGCATCTGCTACCTCGTTCCTGTCCATGTGTTCCTGCTTTCCAGCCTATATGAGCTCTGGTCCATTTTCCAGGCCTTTCTTGAGTATTTTGCTAGGATCCTGGCTACTTTGTGTATCTGAAGTTTGTGCTTGTCCAGCTATTCCTGTTTGGCTCTTTCCAGATTTCTGCAGACTGATCTCCAGATAAACACATATGTTTCCAGTTTGCCTTCTGCATCAAGCTGCTCTGTGTAGAGTGAGTTACTGCTTCAGTTTCTGCCAGTCTACCTCACTTCACATAAGCTCAGTTTGCTCTAAAAAGCTCCGCTGCAACTTTTCTGTTTACTTTATTGCAGTTGCAGTGCTCAGGACTGTTTGGGACGTTACTTTTGCTACTCTGCACTGCATCCAGTTCTGGACTTGTTCTCAGAGACTATACCATTTCCAGGCTTCTTTGGATATGAACTGTTACTTATGGACTGTTCTGTTATCAGTCACTTCCAGTGTGAACTGTTACTAACAGACTAGTCTGTTTAGCATCACTGAATGAACTATTATTTGCACGGTTTATGAACTCTTCTTTTGTTTTCTGCACTCACACATTTGGACTTTTGCCACGTGTTACAGACTTTCACCTTTATACCTTGTCTCAGTCGTGTCTTGTTCCCACACCTTTAGATTCCTAAATTTATCCACACTAGTTGTTATAGACACTTATTAATGAAGACAATTTTGTTCTGTTATAAAATACGTCTGCAAAACTGGCAGATCACAAGAGGTCTGGGGTTTATGTGAATGTGCATCTGAAGGAAAATTCTAGAAGGTCATTCTTGAACAGAACAGGGACATGGGTTAAATTTTTTCCAAACCTTAAGAGTCAAGGGCTGGCAGGTTTGGCACCCTCCTCTTTCGAGTCATCTCTAAAATGATCAGGGAAGTATATATGTCTATATAATGTACTTATCAGAAATGTACAGTTGCTTGTTGGTGATGTTATTTTAATTACTGTAATGTTTAGTATTAACAGAAGAAGAATTTAAAAGAACTGGATGAATGTGTTTCTACATTATTTATACAATTCCTTTATATGTCATCAATACAAAGGGCAAGAGAAACAAAACATCTCGTGCCGGTATCTGCTGGTACTTGTGCAAGAAGTCAAAAACAAAATTAGATTGCAACTGAAAAGTTCAGACATGTCGGAGCAAAACACAATGGTGTAAAACAGGGGGCCTGGAATATTGGTAAAATAACTTCCGAGTCTAGGAATCTTGAAGATCCAGTTGTCATAATTCAATAGATATGTGTAAAAGGCTCAATGGTGGCCAAAACAACGGTATTGTCAGGTCAAGCATATACTCAGGAGAATGTGCGGAGAGGAAAGAACATTCATTGGCATCATTAAGGAGGCCTATTTAGGTCATATGGCAGTGTTTCTCAACTCCAGTCCTCAAGACCCACCAACAGATCTTGTTTTCAGGATTTCCTTAAGCCCCAGTCACACATAACGATATCGTTAGAGAGATCGTTGTAACTGTGACGTTACAACGATCTCTCTAGCGATGTCGTTCTGTGTGACACTTTGCAGCGATCAGGCCCCTGCTGTGGGGTCGCTGATCGTTGCAAAGTGCTGTGGGTCATTTTTTGATCGTTGGTTTCCCGCTGGTCAACACGCATCGCTGCGTGTGACCGCGAGACACCAGCGATCTGTGACCTCACAGGGCTGGTTACTATGGTAAACACTGGGTATCCAGGCAGCGCGCGCTGCCTAGATACCCGGCATTTACCATGGTTACCAGCGTCCTCCCTGCTTAGCACTGCCTGTAAGCATGGAGAACGCTGGTAACTATGATAAACAGCGGGTATCCAGGCAGCGCGCACTGCCTGGATACGCGCTGTTTATCATAGTTACCTGCGTTCTCCTTGCTTAGCGCTGCCTATAAAAGCAGCGCTAAGCAGGGAGCGATATGGGCGGTGGCTCCCTTGGCCTGATCGCTGGGGAGATCTGCCTGTTTGACAGCTCCCCAGCAATCAGGTAACGACGCTCCAGCGATCCCGGCAGGTCGTTATCGCTGTCGGGATCGTTGGAGCGATCGTTATGTGTGACTGCACCCTGAGTATTGCACAGGTGATAGTTTAATCACCTGCACTGGGGATAATTTAAACCCCTGTGCAATACTAAGGAAATCCTGAAAACACGACCTGTTGGTGGGTCCTGAGGACTGGAGCTGAGAAACACTGTCATATGGGATGACCAAATTCTTGATGAACATGTCAATTACTACAATTTAGGATTAGGTCGGGTAAATTTCAAGCAAATTCCTTGAAGCAAGCTGTTCAGCCTCTTACCTGGGCAGTTACTGAAGGATTAACTGTAAAATTTCCTGTTGTGCTTACTTTTGTTTGATATTTTTATTTATTTTTTCAAATCCACCTTCAAAAAGGTATCAAATTTTTATTTTCTACTCACTCTCAATGAGAAAAACAAAGTACATTTTCCAATGAATTTTGTGGTTTTACCAATCGGGTTTAAAGTCTCTCTAAGGCCACAGGCTCAAAAAGGCAACCTTGGACAGAGTTGACACAAACCACTCTACTCTGTTTGGCTGAATTCAGAGAAACATTGACATTCTTTAACCCCTATACAGGGATTTGGATTTAACATGGGGTCCATTGAATTGCTATCTATGTAAGAGCCACTGTTCAGACGCGAGAACCAGAGGCAGGAATTGTCACAAACCAGGGTCTAAGTCGGGAGGTCACATAAAGCAGTGTTTCCCAACTCCAGTCCTCAAGGCCCACCAACAAGGTATGATTACAGGATTTTCTAAGTATTACACAGATGATAATTTAATCGCCTGCACTGGTGATAATTCCAACACCTGTTCAATACTAAGGAAATCCTAAAAACATGCACTGTTGGTGAGCATTGAGGATTAGAGCTGGGGAACACTGGCGCAAAGGACAAAATCAGGACCCATAAGAGTAGTAAAAAAACATAATCCGTGGCCAAAACAAGGAACAATGATTATAAGAGGCAAAACAGATAGGACTGAGCCAGGGAAGCACTAGACTATATCTGGTAGCTTTCAGCAATAACATGAAACCATTAGTAGGGTGTGATGCTTTCTGTTAGGCTGAAGCAAGAAGCTGATGACTTCAGCTGGACAGCATATACACACCAATCCTGTCAGACTGGAAAGTACTGTAGGTTATAGTCACTCTAGCCTTAGTGGATGGACAGAGCCTGCGCTGTCCGGAGTTTCTGGTTCTGACATCTCTATCACCAGCACCACCTACAGAGTGAATACAGTGATGCTTGATGACAGAGGCAAACATTTCAGGAGCAGGTTCTGGTGGAAATGTGATATCAGCAGGTAATACAACAAAATTGGTCCCTAAAAGGTCTTAAACTTTGGTAAATGCAACTTCAGATGAACAACAACACATAAAAGTATACATTGGTCTAGTTTTTGTTAAACAAATGATACAAAGTGCAGAAGCAATGTGAGAAAATTAAAGAACACCTTTACTGATTCCATAAGAGACTAAGCAGCTGTGAAGTGTTGCTAATTAAATTGCCATTGATTAATTGTTCATCAGCAAGTGTTACTAACTATATAAAAGCAGATGTTTTGGTAGTTTGCTGGACTACAACATGTGTGTCTGTGTTATAATGTCAAAGACGGAAAACATCACTAATATTAGAAAAGCAATTGTTGCTGTCAATGAATATGAAGGAAGTTATGAGTCACCCGCCAGGGCCGTGGGGTACTCGGGACCGGTCCCCTAGAGTCGCTGTTGCCTGGGGATCTCACGATAGTGGCCGCGGACCAGTTCTATGGCCCTGAGCGGTCTGGACCTTTCTCTAACTACCCCTCCTGGGATCTGTAGTGTGTCTGTGTCTCCTGGCTTTAGTGTGAACGGGAAACCTGAAGTTGCCCGCTCTCCAGGTTTGATCACTGGGTATAGACTCCTTAACGACCTCGGTCTCCGGTGACCGTACTTCACTAGGTCCTGGGGTGAACCGGCGCTGGCTCCACTCCCCAGACCTAGTTCTCCACTTCCTCAGACCCTCACCATGGGGCTAACACACGGTCAGTCTGTCTCCAGGATGGGCCTAGCGTGGCTGTCGTCCCTAGGGTGTCTTCTACAGTCCTCCCTGGAACTGAACTAACTGGCCCCTCCCCCAGACCAGAATGTATAGGGGACCTGCCCTGAACCTGAGCTTTAGAGCTCCCCCTTCTGGCCTGGAGTCAGGATGGTGTTGTGCATGTGCTTACCTGGTGGAGGCCTTGCTTAACCTCCAAGCTTATATTGTGGCTACCGGACCCCGGGGCGCCACAGTTGTAATATAATTTCCAAACAATTTGGGGTCAATCATTCTACAGTGAGAAAAGAAATTCATAAGTGGAAAACATTCAAGACAATTAACAATCTTTCCAGAAGTGGACATTTTGGCACATTCTCCTTTAGGTCAGATCATGCAGTTCTCAGAGGAAATGCAAAATAAAAAACTCAAGAGATACAGCTCAGACCCTGAAGGTCTCAGTTAGCATGTTAATTGTTCTAATTCATGAATTCATGACTACACAATTAGGAAAAGACAGATCGGGTAAGGATTTTTGGGGAGAATTGCTAAGAAAAAGCTTGTTCTTCCTAAAAAGTACTCAGCAGCTTGGCTAAAGACTGCAAGACTACCAAACCTCTGAAACAATGTCTTATGGACAAGCAAGACCAAAGTCGAGATGTTTTGCCCACAATTCCCTGTTCCACATTTGGCTAAAATTGAACATAGTGTGGTGGTGAAGGATTGATGATTTGGGGTTGTTTTGCAGCCACGGGACCTGGTCTCCTTTGAGTCGACTATCAACTCCTATGTATACCAAAGTATCCTAGAGTCAAATGTGAGGCCATCTACCCAAGAGCTAAAGCTTCAGGCAGGGTCTGACTATCCTGATGAAGAGGGACGTTTCCCTTGAAACCGGTCGATTGCCAGTCCTACGCCAGTCTCCTAGCAACCCTCACTATCTCTAACAACAAGAACCTCAGACCGCCCTTAGCTTACGACACTGACGCTCTGACGGAGGAAGTCAGGTGATCACATTGACTCGTGACCCCACGTGACTGCAGCGTGAGCCGCAACCAGGAAGCGGACTGGAGCGGTCTGACATACCCGGTGTACCGGGTCCCGCCATTAAGCTGTGCACAGCCCTAAGACCGATAAGGGTGGAGGAGTTCTGCAGCAGCGGAGCTTCATACAAATAGCGCACACCGGAGATCACTGTTGCCTGCCGCTCGATGTGAGTCATATTAGCATCCATTCACGTCCCCCATCCTGGGCCAATTATTACATGAAGATTTTTCTGGTAGAAATATAAGGCCAAACAAGAAAAAGAAATCCACCCACTATCCTTTAAGAGCATTCTCTCTAGATTCAACCTCTTCTTGAAGATGTTATTCTCCTGAGGTATGCACCATTTATAATCCATTCCTAGAGAGGTAGGTCCTCATACTAACATTTTTTAGTGTAACCTTTTCTCCTCAAACTAGTGATACATTCTCATTCTGTATTACCATAGGAAATCAGTACCTCCACCCTAGCAAGAGAATCTTAATGAATGGATCAAGGTTCCTGTTCTCCCGTGGATGTGTAACTTTATATAACTTTATAATACTTTTTAAACCTTTTATAAGATTTTATATACTAATAAAATACCATTTTTATTGATACTTTTGTGTATTAATGATTAAATAGTGCGCTGAATCCCATATTATCATTATATCTTACGGTTAAGGCAATATTTAGCATTTATAGCCATAGAAGAACTTTCACACGGGGTTCTTAGGGGTTTTCTAGCAGCACACGTGGCTATATCTCATAATAACCACTTTTAAATTAGCCAGCTCCGGTGTAATCCCAATTATCTATTTTAAATATAAGCCCTACTTCAAAAAATAAGTCCTAGTTAGTCAGCACCTCCAGTGCTAGGTTATGTCACATGATGCTAGGTTATGTCTAGTGATAAGCGAGTAGCAAAATATTTGCAGTCGCTATACTCGTAACAAGTAGTTTTTAATACTCACATTTGTCCGAATAGCGAGTCCAATGTTAGTCAATTAGTGATAGCCTCCATCCAAATACTTCCGGCTATAAAACGAGTCTTTTCGGGACAGGACAGGTGGGTGGACTCTTTTACAATTTCAATGCCTAAAACACCTTGCTGTTCTTCCAAGAGAGATCCTACCATTCAATTTAATCTTACTGGGGGCCGACTCCCTTTTTCTACTGAGGGGAGCTGTAAATTTGTGTCAGATCGATAACGATGGACACATCAGTCACGAGCACCTGCGATACTCACCGAGTAACAAGTATCGCAAATACCGTACTATCTGTACGACCAGCGAATAGTAACGATTACACTCCCTCATCACTAGTTATGTCACTAACATCAGGGAGACATAACCTAATGTTGGAGGCACTGGAATAGATATAATGTAGCTCCCAAATCATCCTGCCGCTTGCTCCCACCATGACAGTGTAAAATCTGCTCAGCTGCTCCCAAGTCCTGCCTTCCTGAGAGTTGTCATCTGGTTCCCGCCTCCTGGCCACTACTGCACTATGATATTTGCTTGGTTGCCACTCCCGAGTCCTGCCTCCCGAATGCTGCCACCTAGGTCCCGCCTACCGCCTGCTACTGTGCTATGGTGTGGGCTTGGCTGCCTCTCCAGGGTCCAATCTCTTGCCTCCCGAGTGCCGCCTCTTGGATCCCACCTCAAGGCCAGCCCTACTCGCTAACACAGAAGCAGCCATGTGTGTCGTCACAACCACCATTCCTGAGTCCCGCTCCAGACTCGTGCCTCCTGCCCCCTCTCGGCCGCATAGAGAAGAAGAATGCCACCGCCACACAAAGTGTTTTGAGAGTTCCAGCAAGTGTTACTATAAGAGAAGCTGACACTGCACCACCAGTTGTTAATGTAAGTGGAAGTTACTAACCCTAAAGCTGGCCACACACCTTCAAGGTTAATATGTGATTGTTGTTCATGGAAAAAAATAAGCCCTCCCCCAAAACTAAGCCCTAGTCCTTTTTTTGGAAACGAAAATAATATAAGACCCTGTCTTATTTTTGGAAAAACATGGTAATGCAAAATCTTTTACAAGAACCCCACCTATGACGCGCCATTTATAATGCTGGTGTCTTTGTTGTGGTACAAAGCTCCCTTGGGCGTCAGGGTATAGATGTAAAAGCTACATCCCTGCACTTCCATGCTGAGCTCTTTCCACCATTGTAAACCCTTCATGGACCCAACAGAGAAATAGCTCAGAATTGTAAAATTATTTTAACTTCACTTTTGCTCATGATAATTTTCTGTTGGCCGCAGGGATGGCAGCCGTCACCTCTTTGCAACTAAAACTTATTTTATTTAAATTGTATGTTTTTATATAGTTGATTAAAGATAATGGTTTTTTAATGTGTATCAAGGAATCAATATGTGATTTCATATGTATTGTTAATCTTATACCGCTGCAATTATATCAGGCATGGTAATTACTCACGGAAGTGTGACATAGGTAAACTGGAACCCATGCCCCTCATGATACTTTGAACTGTGATGTCATACAAATGTGATTATATATAAAGTCTCTGTTATGTACTTGTAATATAATGGCCCTGATGAAGTAGCAGTAGTTACGAAACGCGAGCTTAAACAGAGTTGTAAGTATTCCAGATTGTCTTTATTTGGCGGCGTGGAGCGAAACCAGGCTTTACAGCAGAAACAATTGTCAACTAAAATGTTGACATCGCAACCTATCTAAAAGCAATATACAACAACTAATCATGCAAGATAATTATACTTCATACTAAGCCCCTGTACTATGGAAAGTATTAATGTAAGTTATCATTATGTGCACTAGAGCGGGTAACACACTGACAATGACTGTCGAAGAACTGCACGCATTATGGAAATATCTGACATGAAGTCATAGATAGGAGAATTACATTCATAGAAGTCAGCTGACAAGATCCTTTGTGTTTTAGATTAAAGCCATCAATGACAATGTATGTAGAGTTTAATGACCCCACGAAGAAACTGATGCAAACAAAGAGAGAACAGTACATATAAACTCCATTCAGATGTTGCCCTAGGTGGGATTTAACCCAAGACCCCAGCGTTGCAAGTCACAAATGTTATAAGAGGCAGTAGACTCAAAAATGAGGCTGAAAGTGCTGTGCAAAATCCTGAACAAGCTGGGATGGGTCCTGCATTTGACTGATTCACCACTGCTTGGAGGAAATCCATAATTTACTGTGCCAATTGTACTGTAATGTCTTTCAGAGGCTATAAACTCAAAAATGCTAGTGCAGTGCCCCTTTGGACCGGTCACCACTAGAAGACGCAGAAACTGGGATCATTAAGTTCAGTCACCCCAAACACACACCCAACACACTCCAATCCCAAGACTAGGGATTCTATGCCCAGCAATGGTATGGTGGGAGAGACAGGTGGAGGGTGGGAAAGTTAGACAGGAAATGGTCAGAAGGGCGCAAACAAAACCAGAAAACACAACTGGAAGTTGAGCAGTCAGTTAGTCAAGTGGAAGAGTCAAGTTCAATCAGGAGGAGAGAGCACCATCACTACACGAGACTGAAAGGACACGGACCCAGCAGTCTGTACCATCATGAGGCTTGTCCGGGTCCTGGGATGCAGAGCCGGCGCCCTGTACAATCATGAGGCTTGTCCGGGTCCCGGGCTGCAGACCGTAGAGAGAGACAGAAGGAGTCCTAGGGGCACAGATAGTGAACAATCCATTTGTGTATCGGAATTAGCAGGATGGGACAGAAACCAGGGTGCTGGCTTTGAGGTGGCCAGGAAGCCTCACGCAACAACCATGAACCCCAGTGGGGTGCGGGTTCTTTATGTTCCGCGACCTAAAACCTGGCGCAGCGAAGAGAAGGCCACTGTACTAGGGTTAGGGGACCAGGCAGGTAACCCATCAAAAGCCCGTAGCCGCTGGATTTGTAGCTTTGCGTGCGGAAGAGTAGGAAAGAGGCCCATGGAAAGGAACACAAAAGGGGGTGATCTGGACCAGCTATCCCGGCTGCTGAGACTACCTGAGCCTCCACTGCACTGTCTTGTAACTTGAACATCTGCCGAGAAAGCAAAGCAAACTGGGTTGAAGATCAGCACTGTGTGAGACTGTCATTTCTGCACCTGAGGAGAGGTTGACTAAATTGCCAAGCCAGCTGCAGTAATCTGCTCGAGAGTGTCCCTGAACCCTGCCAGCAACCAGCTCAACCCCGCTGGCCTCTCATTCCCCAAATCATCTCCACAGACTGTACTATTGCCCTGGGGACCTGCTCTTCCTGTGCAAAGCTAAACCATCAGAGCTGCTACTCCCATCATCCCCAGAGGTCCCGACTGCAGCAGGGGCTATACCGGCCGTATTCCACGAGTGGTGTCATGATAAAACTTTTATTTTTGCTTTTATTTTTCTTTCATCCCCTTTTCAACTTCCCCTTTTTAACTGATCGCCCGACAAAGGGATCATGGACCGGGTAAAGCCACCATGACATCCTGCGGCCCCCAACATCATCAGGAGGGCCCAGTTCCGAGTACCCCACAGTCCCTGCCAGGGGCGAGCCACTACCTTGGATAGATTTGGCAACAGCCACTCCATCTGGCATATTCCAGAGGGACCCTGACATTCAATCACTGTATGGGATCTGGTCTTTCAGCAGGGTCCATTTAATTGCTTCCATGTAAGGTCTGTTGGCTGTTTAAGCGAACCAGAGGTAAGAGAACCATGATGTCAGCACAGGTACAAAATGAGCAGCAAAGCAAATTATTAGGAAATAGGCTTTGGTCAAACTACAATGACATAGAGAGAAATTAAAATCCATAAGGCATCTCCCTGGTCCCCACACTGAACATATGGAATTTAGTATAGCTAGGTAAAGAGAAGCAAATTAAAACAGGGAAGTAGAGAGATGACACTTCCATCTTAATTGAAGTAAGACCTCCTGGTGTGGACAGCTAGCTAAAGAAGAGAAATGCCTTGGGAAAAAGACAGCAAGACTGAGATACATTTATGCAGAGTCGGGCAATTACTCTTCTCAGGCCAAAGCTTCCTCTGATCAAAGAAGGATCATAGAACTTTTTGGTGCCAGCATACAATTATGAATATTGGGGTTTGTTTTGATTCTATATTTATGGAAGACATATTTTTGGCATTGTGATCCTGAGGTTAAGAACTTGCATATTTTTATATAATTTTGCGATCAGCACATCAACCCCATATTCATATTTGTCGGATGATGCTATACATATGATATTTACTACTTATAGAAAGGTAAAATTGCAATGAGAACCAGGACAATAATATCTTCCGCCTATAACCTCCAGGGCCTAAGATATTTTGTAAGTGGCAGATGTCATAAAATTCTGAAGGACACATCCCAAAAACTGCCACGACAAGTTGTGCACATGTGGGCATCAGCGTATGCTGGTTATGATCCATACTTCATGTTTTCCTTCTCCAAAACAACCTGTTATTTTCTGTTATTTCTCTCTTTTTATTGTACAGTTCTGCATATTTGTGTTCAGTTTATCTTTGTCTTTTATACCTTTTTATTGTAAGCAATGCATTTTTTAAATTAAAACTTAAATCTTTAATATGTTCAATCCTTGTATTCTCTAAAGAATCCATAGTCGCAGCCTATGTGCACACTGTGCTTATTTTTTGTGCTGCATTTTTGTGCTGCTTTTGTATGTACACAAATGCTGCTAAAGCAGCACAAACCTATTGTGTTTGTGAATTTGTGCACATAGAAACACAGCACAAAAACTCAGCACAAATAAGGTGATACACAAAGACAGACAGAACCGCAGACACAGACAGACACACTTTGTCACCCTCCGGTGAGCCCCACGGTGATTAGTGATGTCTTCTTCCTGGGCAGCAGAAGGACCTGTGCATTTTGTCCAATCAGAGGCTGGCCATGTGACAGGTTGAGTAACATGACCGGGCAGATGGGGCAGTGCAGGTCCTCAAGTTACTCGCGCAGCTTTACCCAGTGCCAGGAATGAAGGTATCAATGGGGATTGCGGGTAATTGCCATGGGACAGCTGGGGAGGGTGAGGTTTGCAGCATTTATGCTGTAGAAATTGCTTTAAAAAAAGCATCATAAATGCACTGTGGGAATACCCATGGGTTTGTGATGCTTTTTTTGGGGGTTAGAATGGAGACTATGGGGAAAGTTAATTGCAGACACATGAAAAAATCACATAGAATCCAGCTCACCTAAGCTTTCTCCTGACAATCCCCACGGAGCACGGAACCCGGTCCTGTCTTGGCCAAAGGAAATTCATTGAATGAAAATAAATACTTCCAGCTCTTCCACATGAAGGATTTTTTATTTAAAGTTTTTTAGGGCGAAAATGTACATGATTTGAATGGCGTCAACATTGTGGTTGAAGTTGTGACGCAAATCATGCACATTTTCTATGTTTCGCACTAAACTTTAAATAAAAAATCCTTCATGTGGAAGAGCTGGAAGAGCTGGAAGTATTTCTTTCCATACATTACATAAAAAAAATGCTGGTGATTTCTAGTACAACACACAGTACCCAAAAAGGCACATGTGGGCACAGCTTTTGTAAAATCACATTAACTTTCATTACAAAGCTGTTGGTGCTTCGGTTTTGATGCAGAAACGCAGTCAAGAAAACGCAGCAAAAACTCACAGTGGCCACTTAGCCTTACAGAGTGTGTGACCCTGTTGATTGTCAGACTAGTATATTTCGGAGACTCATCACCCTGTGTGTTAAATGACTAGTGGCAGCATGTTGTGTAGCTGAGGTGTGTGGACTGTGTCGGGGTGTGCTTAAATGCTCACTTTATAGTCTATAACAGAGGTTTAGTGCTGGATTGAGTGAGAAATTGTAAATTAACTCTTGCAGGTGCACCCCATATTGCTGAGATGTGTAGACATAACAAACAAAACATAAGCTGATAGCACCAGACAGAGGCAGAGAATAGGGATGGGTGAACTGCTCTGTTTTCCCCAGGTTCGTGACCAGGGTTGCTCTGTTAAAGCAAGTAAATGATTAATAACCATACTGATTATACCTACTGCGTCCACGTTATCCCTTTCAGCTGTGCTGCAGCGCTGTGTCACTCCAGGTTTCCGGGGGTAAATAGTCATGTGACTGGCTCCAATAGCCAATCACATACACCCAGAAGATAAGGGGCGGCCTGGAAGAGACGCAGCGACGCGTCACACCAGGAAGAGAGAACGCTCACCTGATAAGTATATTAAGAGTATGCAAATTGTCACTTCAGTGAGAAAGTGAAAAACTCTAATGCCACCCAATAAGGATAACAATCCTTAAAATCATAATCGACTCTTTAACAAACCTCTTAATATGACTTAGGATTTGTGCCAGTTCAGAACTCCAAACTGTAGATGCTGCATTTTGGGATGACTGCCCCTCATCAGTGCAGTGTGTGGGAACTCTGATATGGCTGTATGGGAGGCTGAGACGAGGTCTGGAGGACTAGCTATTCTCCTCATGGAGAGGAGTTTGCCTGATGGCATAAGGAGACAGATAAGCTGAGTTTGGGGTTCTGATCTGGCACAAATCCTAAGTCATATTAAAAGTCTTGTTAAAGAGTCGATTATGACTTTAAGCATTGCTACCCTTATTGGATTGCAGTAGAGTTTTTTTACTTCCTCCCTGAAGTGACAATTTGCATATTTCCCAGAGGAGCATTGCGGCTATAAATCTCCTTATCAGCTTATCTGTCTCCTTATGCCCGCAAGCAGATTCCTCTCCATGAGGAGAATAGGTAGTCCCCCAGAACTCGTCTCAGCCTCTCATACAGCCAGATCAGAATTCTCACACTCTGCACTGATGAGGGGCCGTCACCCTGAAACGCAGCGTCTGCAGTTTGGGCTACTCCTCTGGCACAAATCCTAAGTCATATTAAAAGGCTTGTTAAATAGTCGATTATGACTTTAAGGATTCCTACCCTTATTGGGTGGCATTAGAGTTTTCCACTTCCTCACTGAAGTGACAATTTGCATATTTCCCAGAGAAGCATTGGGGCTATAAGTCTCCTTATCAGCCTGTCTCTTTATGACAGCAAGCAGACTCCTCTCCATGAGGAGAATAGCTAGTCCCCCAGACCTCTAAAGGTACCGTCATATACCGCCATATCGCCAGCGAGATCGCTGGCAATTCCCAAATTCGGCAATGTGGAAACCACGTCGCATGTGCTTAGTGGCGTGTGACTGGGCGATTCTACGGTGAGAAATATCTGGCGGACCATCGCCTGATTGCCCGGCACTGCAGTGAAATCAGGCGATATCCACCAGGCGATTTCAGAGCATCGTGGCGTGTGACAGGGCGATAGCTAAATAGAAAGCGAGCTCAGACATTCTGGAATCAATCCCGTAGGTATGCCTGAGCGTGCTGTTTTCCGCGCCTTGTCCGCGGCGATTGGTGGCTTGGTGGTAACGCAGTTGTGTAGGCCAATCGGAGTGATAGGGGCGCGGTGTAACACACTCTGGCACGCCTGTCTCCTCGCCGTGGTCAACTGTCAAAGCTTTGACATCCCAGTAAAATAACATCTTTTAAGTTATTATTATCATCATTTTTATTATTATTATTAATTTATAGAGCACCATTGATTCCACGGTGCTGTACATGAGAAAGGGAAACAATTATAATGGAAATCTATGGGAAACTTGAGCATTTTTCTACAAGATTCTTTGAAAAAATGCTTGAGTTTCCCATTAACTTCCATTATACTCAGTACTTGAGTCGCGCCCAACTAAGCGTTCGACCTGCTCATTTCAAGTACCGAGAACCCGAGCATGTAAGAGCTTGTTTATCACTAGTCAGGAGTATTTCCCAACATATAACATATCCGCATGATGCAAGTCTCCATCATTTGTCACTGTAAAGGCACAAATTAGCCATTCACCTCAATACTAGAAAAGAATAACAAGTATAATTTTTCCACTCTTTGTCCCTATGTATAAGAAAATGTAGAACAACTCAACTATCATCTATAGTGAGAAATTATATGTTAGCTTATACCAGCCCATTGTGTTCACTTTAGGAATTTCAGCACAGCCACTGTTGAGAAAAGCAAAGTATTAATAAAACCCTTGGATGGCTCTTACCTAGTGAAAAATATTCATACATAATGCCAAGCATGTAGACAATCGCATAAAGAAATGGCATCTAGTGAACTCAAACTCGTAGTTTTTCTTCTTATGGTCAAGGAGACTATGGATGTCATGCAACTACTGGTTGTAATTATTTATCAGGTTTTTGGGAAATTCATAAATGAGGCCTTCATAAAATATCAGTCATTCTACTTGTGTTTCTTTCTAAAGTGTTCATTGGTTTGGGTAAGGCTGGCTTCACACCACGGTGTGATCCGGTCAGGGGCTGTCCGGTGCAAACCAGACAGCCCCGGACTGGTTTTTGGCCCCATAGTAGCCTATGAGGCCAGATGGAGCTGGATGGCAGCTCTCTGCCATCCGGTTTCATCTCTGCGGTGGAATCCGGGAGAATTCGGATTATTCTCCCCAGACACAAAAACGTTGCTTGCTACATTTTTGTGTCCGGGATGAAAAATCACCCCAAAAAGCCGGATCCCGGATTTGCCAGGATTGTCCCGAATCCGAGGCAATCCGGTTCTCCCTAACATGGGAGCCTAGGGGTCCGGATTGCCCCGGTCCGGGCGAATCCGGGAACCGAATACCGGCGGCTGCACGCCGCTGTTGTTTCAGGACCGCGGCTAGCTCCATGCTAGCCGCGATCTTGAAAAATCTGCAGCTGCGGCTGCAATTACAGCCATCTGGCTGCACACAGGACCGGAGGGCACATTTGGCCCTCCAGTTCTGTGTGCTGATCTGGTCCGGGGCTGTCAGGGTCATCCCGGACAGCCCCGGACCGGATCACACCGTGGTGTGAAGCCAGCCTAAAAGTTGGTCATACAACTAATTTTCCGACTGCCGTGTTGTGTATGGTTGGCCTGTGGAAATCAATGTTGTTCTTAAAGACACTGCAATAATTTAAAATAACAAATGACCAATCAATCTATGCTGTGATCTGAGTAATGCAGATCGGTCATTTAGCCTCAATGACTTCAAGTAAAGAAACCTTAAAAACATCACAAGGAAGATAAAGTTGTGCAGAGATATCCTCCTTCAGTAGGCATCTATCCTGCTCATTCATGTCAAGTAAAGGTCCAGATTTTGGGCACAAATGGTTCAAAACTCTAAATTGTTCATTTCAACAGTCCAAAGTCTGTTTAAAGGGAACCTGTCATACGTAAAAATGCTATTAACCTTTTTATATGGTGTTAATCTGTAGATTGATAGAATTTGAAACCTGCCTGGTGCCTTCATATTGAACCTCACTGCCATGAGAGAAAGAAATTTCATCCTCCTGGCAGTGTTACGGGTTCAGTAACGAGGGCGCCGTTGCAGGTTCAGTCACTGTTAGAGTATGGTGGCTGTAACCGCACCACCCTCACTGACTGACAGCTTCCTCTAATGCTGAGAGGCTGTCAGTCAGTGCGGGGGGGGCACAGTTACATCCGCCACTCTCCATACACAGAGCGCTGACTGAACTCACGCTAGCACAGCCTAGTGACGAAATCCTGAACTCTGCCGGGAGGATTAAAGTTAATTTCCACCCGCTAGCGGGATTCAATGTGCAGGCGCCAGGCAGGTTCCAAAGGTTATTAACCTGCAGATTAACCCCCATATCTGAAGGTTATTAGTGTTTTTACATGTGACAGGTTCCCTTTACCTCCATACAAAATGCTTAACACATTGTATCACCTGTTTGTTCAATTTATAATGCGTTATAAAAGAGGCATGCCAGGTTAAGTTGTCCACTGCATAGATATTGTTGCTGGTTTAAAAAATGATTGGCTGGGGTTGCCAAAACCACATATTTAGAGAGAATCTGTAAGCAGCATTTCACTCCCAAGATATTAATATGTATCTGTAGCTCTTTAACCCCTTCAGCCCCCGGCCTATTTTGACCTTAATGACCAGGCCATTTTTGTCAATTCTGACCAGTGTCCCTTTATGAGGTAATATCTCGGGAACGCTTCAACCGATCCTAGCGATTCTGAGATTGTTTTTTCGTGACATATTGGGCTTCATGTTAGTATTAAATTTAGGTTGATAATTTTTGCGATTATTTGTGAAAAAATTAAAAATTTGGCAAAATTTTTGAAAATTTAGCAATTTTCCAATTATGAATTTTTATTCTGCTAAACCAGAGAGGTATGTGACACAAAATAGTTAATAAATAACATTTCCCACATGTCTACTTTACATCAGCACAATTTTGGAGAAAAAAAAAATTTTTGTTCGGACGTTATAAGGGTTCAAAGTTCATCAACAATTTTTCATTTTTCCAGCAAAATTTACAAAGCCATTTTTTTTAGTGACCACATCACATTTGAAGTCCCTTTGAGGGGTGTACATGACAGAAAACACCCAAAAGTGACACCATTCCAAAAACTGCACTCCTCAAGCTACTCAAAACTACCTTCAAGAAGATTATTAACCCTTCAGGTGCTTCACGGGAACTAAAGCAAAGTGGAAGGAAAAAATGGTCATTTTAATTTTTCCAACAAAAATGTTCTTTTAGCCTCAATTCTTTCATTTTCACATGGGGAACAGGATAAAATGGATCCTAAAAATTGTTGGTCAATTTCTCCTGAGTACATCGATATCTCATATGTGGTCATAAGCCACTCTTTGGGCGCACGGCAGGGCTCAGAAAGGAGGGAGCGCAATTTGACTTTTGGAGCTAATTTTCCATTCAAAAAGTGAAATGGCGCTCCTTCCCTTCTGAGCCCTGCCGTGCGCCTAAAGAGTGGCTTATGACCACATATGAGATATCGATGTACTCAGGAGAAATTGCCCAACAATTTTTAGGATTCATTTTATCCTGTTCCCCATGTGAAAATGAAAAAATGTAGGCTAAAAGAAAATTTTTGTAGAAAAAAAAGTACTTTTTCATTTTTACAGATGAATTTGTGAAGCACCTGGGGTTCAAAATGCTCACCACCCATCTAGATAAGTTCCCTGGGGGGTCTAGTTTCCAAAATGGGGTCACTTATGGGGGAGCTCCAATATGTAGGCACACAGGGGCTCTCCAAACGCGACATGGTGTCCGCTAACAATTTGAGCTGATTTTTCAGTCAAATTGTTAGCGGACACCATGTTGCGCTTGGAGAGCCCCTGTGTGCCTAAACATTGGGGCTCCCCCACAAGTCACCCCATTTTGGAAACTAGACCCCCCAGGGAACTTATCTAGATGGGTGGTGAGCATTTTGAATGCCCCAGTGCTTCACAAATTAATCTGTAAAAATGAAAAAAGAAAATTTTTATGGAAAAAAAAGTGTTTTTTCATTTTTATGGATGACTTTGTCAAGTACCTGGGGGTTCAAAATGCTCACCACCTATCTAGATAAGTTCCCTGGGGGGTCTAGTTTCCAAAATGGGGTCACTTGTGAGGGAGCTCCAATGTTTAGGCACACAGGGGCTCTCCAAACGCGACATGGTGTCCGCTAACAATTTGACTGAAAAATTAGATTCAATTGTTAGCGGACACCATGTCGCGTTTGGAGAGCCCCTGTGTGCCTAAACATTGGGGATCCCCCACAAGTGACCCCATTTTGGAAACTAGACCCCCCAGGGAACTTATCTAGATGGGTGGTGAGCATTTTGAATGCCCCAGTGCTTCACAAATTAATCTGTAAAAATGAAAAAAGAAAATTTTTATGGAAAAAAAAGTGTTTTTTCATTTTTACAGATGAATTTGTCAAGCACCTGGGGGTTCAAAATGCTCACCACCTATCTAGATAAGTTCCCTGGGGGTCTAGTTTCCAAAATGGGGTCACTTGTGAGGGAGCTCCAATGTTTAGGCACACAGGGGCTCTCCAAATGCGACATGGTGTCCGCTAACAATTTGACTGAAAAATTAGCTTCAATTGGACACTATTGGAATCGTTAGCGGACACCATGTCGTGTATGGAGAGCCCCTGTGTGCCTAAACATTGGAGCTCCCCCACAAGTGACCCCATTTTGGAAACTAGACCCCCCAAGGAATGCATCTAGATGCATAGGGAGCACTTTGAACCCCCAGGTGCTTCACAAATTGATCCGTAAGAAGGAAAAAGTACATTTGTTTTCACACAAATTTTCTTTTTTCATTATTACGGATCAATTTGTGAAGCACCTGGGGGTTCAAAGTGCTCACTATGCATCTAGATATGTTCCTTGGGGGTCTAGTTTCCAAAATGGGGTCACTTGTGGGGGAGCTCCAATGTTTAGGCACACAGGGGCTCTCCATACGCAACATGGTGTCCGCTAACTATTGGAATCGTTAGTGGACACCATGTCGTGTATGGAGAGCCCCTGTGTGCCTAAACATTGGAGCTCCCGCACAAGTGACCCCATTTTGGAAACTAGACCCCCCAAGGAATGCATCTAGATGCATAGTGAACACTTTGAACCCCAAGGTGCTTCACAAATTGATTCGTAATAAGGAAAAAGTACATTTGTTTTCACACAAATTTTCTTTTTTCATTTTTACGGATCAATTTGTGAAGCACCTGGGGGTTCAAAGCGTTCACTATGCATCTAAATACAGCGACGCCCATTTTTATTTTTTTTCTAGGACTAATTCCAGAAAAAAAATGGCGTAGGGCTCCGCCATATTTTTGGTCCAGCTAGGTACAACTTGGCAGCTACGGACTGCCAGCAACCCCCAGCTGCCTCATTGTACCTGGCTGGCAACCAAAAATAGAGCAAAGCCCATTTTTATTTTTTTTTCTAGGACTAATTCTAGAAAAAAATGGCGTGGGGCTCCGCCATATTTTTGGTCCAGCCAGGTACAACTTGGCAGCTACAGACTGCCACCAACCCCCAGCTGCCTCGTTGTACCTGGCTAGCCACCAAAAATATAGCATAGCCCTTTTTTTTTCTTCTAGAACTAATTCTAGAAAAAAAAAAATGACATGGGGCTCCGCCATATTTTTGGTCCAGCCAGGTACAACTAGGCAGCTGGGGGCTGGAATCCGCAGCATGGAGAGGCCCAAGCGTTCTGGGCCCCCCATGCTGCGAATTGCAGCCCGCAGCCGCCCCAGAAAATGGCGCATTCATTGAAGCGCCATTTTCTGGCGCTGTACCCATGCTCTTCCAGTTGCCCTGGTGCCGGTGGCAAACTGGGTAATAAAGGGGTTAATGCCAGCTTTTTATTGTCAGCTGGCACTAAGCCCGAGATTCATAATATAGGGCCAATGTTAGACCCGCCATTAGGAATCTCTGGTAAATAGTCAGAAAATACACACAGAGAAAAATCTTTTTATTTGAAAAAAAAACACAAACAAAATTCGGACTCCATCTTTATTATAAAGATCCGACGTAGTCCACAACGAAGGTCCCACGACGCTCGATCGCCTCCGACGTAGTCCACAACGAAGGTCCCACGACGCTCGATCGCCTCTGGTCAATCCAGAGACTGCAGCAAGGGATGAAGTGTCCTCTTCCTACAGTCTCTGGGGTCAGAGTTATGGTGCACTGTATGACAATGACCTGTCATACAGTGCACCATGACTATGATCCCAGAGACTACAACAAGAGGACACCTGATCCCTTGTTGCACCCATCCATCCACCTATGCACCCATCATCCACGCACACGTCTATGCACACACACGTCTATGCACACACACATCTATGCACGCACACGTCCACACACATGTCCACACACGCAGACGTCTACGCACACATCCATCTATGCACACATCCACGCACGCACACGTCTATGCACACACACATCTATGCACGCACATGTCCACACACATGTCCACACACGCACACGTCTACGCACGCACACGTCTACGCACACTCACGTCTACGCACACTCACGTCCACGCACGCTCATGTACGCTCACGTCCACGCATGCACCCCCTATCCATTCACCCACCATCAATTCATTCATTCATACATACATACATACATTAAATACATACATACAACATACAACATACACAACATACATACATACACATACTATACATACATACATACACATACATACATACATACATATACATACATACATAGATACATACAACCATACATACATACATACATACACATACATACATACATACATACATAACATAATACATAATACATACATACATACATACATACACATACACATACATACATACATACATAACACATACATACATACATAATACACATACATAAGCATAAATAACATGAAACATCATGATACATACATACACATACATACTTACCTCCCTCGTTCCACCGATGAGCAGGAGGAGGCCGGGAGAGGAGGCGGGGCCACAGACCGGCGGGCCGGGCAGAGAAGGAGGAGCTGCAGCAGCGGCGGCGGCGGCAGGGCGGCCACAGCGGCGGGTGCACCGAAGTGTGCAGCCCGCCGCAGGAGGTGAGGGGGGGCCAGGCACAGGGCCCGGAGGTGGGGGCAGCCTGGGGGGGAGCACTGGAGCAGGGGAGCAGGCAGTGTTGCTGGCGGGCGCACGTGGGTGCAGCCCGCCGGCAGATACATTATAATAGAGGGGGGCGGGCGGGCTGGGGGGAACGGGGGGGCCCTCTGGACAGTCCTGGAGCTGGAGGGGGCTGAGGAGGGGTAGGCACTTGCCGATCCGCCCCTCCAGATCTGATTGGAGAGCTCCAATCAGATCTGGAGGGGTGAATCCCTATGATTCCCTCCGATCGGCAGTTTCACTTTTACACTGCCGATCGGAGGGGTCCTGGGCATGGGGGGGTTAATCCACCCCCTGTGGGTCATCTACAGGTTGTCACAGAGCAGCAGCATCTGTGACACCTGAGCGACCCCACTCACAATAGCTGCAGCAGCTCAAATCTGCCAGGACGTTGTGCAACGTCCTGGGTCGTTAACAGGCAGAAACACAGGACGCTGCACAACGTCCTAGGTCGTTAAGGGGTTAAAAGACAAGTCCAGCAATCCCATTACATGGCCAGTCCATTCCTCCATTACTGAGAGAACAGTGTTCAATTGAAATGCTGATTTCTCAATAACAGAGGAATGGACTGGGGATGTAACAGGTATTGCTGGACTTGTCTTTCAAAGAAATATAAGTACATATAAATTGTTTGGGGAGGGGTGAAATACTGCTGACAGATTCCCTTTAAAGTGTCAGGAAGATTTATGTGCCCTCAGGCAACTATGGTTTAAACAAAAGGAAAGAAGTTCAGTTTAGACAAATTTACTGTCTAATCGCAGAAATTGTAAAATACTCTGATGTTCTAAGTAATGCCAGGATTTCTTAAGCCCCCGTCAAACCTAACGAGATCGCTGTTTCGTCACAGGTTTTGTGACGCAACAACGACCTCGTCAGCGATCTCGCTGTGTTTGACACATAGCAGCGACCGGGCCCCCGCAGTAAAATCGCCGATCGTGTCGAAATGGCCTGGACCATTTTTGATCGTCGGGCTCCTGCTGGCCAGCGTACATCGGTGTGTTTGACACCTTAAAAACGACCTTGTTGACGACTCAGAACTAAGCCACGTAGGTCTGAGTCATCAGACTAGCTGCTGTTTGACAGGGTCCCAACGACCGCCGAGGTCGTTACATGGGTCGCGGTATCGTTGCTGCGTCGTTGAGTAGATCTGACTGTTTGACATCTTACCTGCAACCACGTAGCGACGTTCCAGCGATCCCCACCAGGTCGTATCGTTGCCAGGATCACTGGAACGTTGCCAAATGTGACGGGACCCTTAGCTCACCATACATATAGTCTTGGGTCACAGATAAGGTATTGATAATATTCATGGATATTAGATCTTTGGTTTCAGTGTTTTAAAAGTGTTTTTAAGTCAATTAAAAATGTGCCCAAGCCCACTAATACTGCTAAAAATGAAACAAGTTTAGCTCATCCACTTACGGTAATTCATGCCGTTCCAACAACACATCTTCATTCCTCCCAACCAGTTTTCTGTTTACCTGGCTGCAGAGGTGACATCTTGTATACTCCATGTGACTTCTGCAGCTAATCATTGGCCTTAGAGACATATGTCTTGAGTCCAGTAAGCCAAGTGGTTATCTGAGTCAGTTATATAGATTTGCAGGTGCCACCAATGTAGCCACGTGTTATGACTGAACCCTACCCCTCACACAAGGATAGACAAACTAGGAGAAATATGACCCCTGCAAAACACAGGTCCCTATTTAGAATACATGAAGCCCTAAATCTGACCCCGGTTTTTCTGCCTGACCGTAGAGATTGGCAGCCCGAGATTACACAATGGCACCCCCACTTAGCATCAGCTGATCTTGAAAGTCCTTAACTCTACCCTCAACACTAACAAAGTGTAACACAAAACAACAATAACTATAAAAGAAGTGCACATAGGCATAGGACTATGAGTGTGTTCACATAGTCATACAGGACAAAGGAGGAAAAACAGAAAAAATAAAAACAAAAGACCAACGGAATACGTGGAAACCCCCCAGATACTAAATGTATTAGAATGGGAAATGAGCTGGGAAGGGAAACTCACAAACAAGCAAGGAAAAGAGATAAATCAGCAAGATAATCCTTAGCTGAGGAGCCGAGACGCCAAACATCCATCTATCTTGAAAGTATGTGCATGGTGAGTTTAAATAGCCCCTCCCAAGATGTGATAGGGCAAGCAAAACATAGAAGTGAAAACACCTGAACAAGAAATGAAGGCAGATTAAAGGAAAGACAAGAGAACTATAAGCAGGTTGACTGAGACAAGCAGGCTGTGGTCCAACAGAGAGGAAGACTGACCACAACTTCAGAGGTCACTGGATCAAGCCTCGGAGTCGAGCCATAATGCCAAGTCATCAGAAGCCGGACAGAAAGGATGGATATTGGGGTGGTGGGAGGTAAGTGCTTGAGGATAACTTGTTTAGTAATTTTGGCTTTCACTTTAGCTTAGGTTTATTGTATAGTATATTTAAATTATTGTTTTAAGTATAAGAGGAATGATATAAGATTCAAACATAAAGGGGCAGAGTCATCATTTTTCTGCACATTTTCTTTTGAGGAAGGAGAGATAAACCTATTAATTACTTTTTTATTTGTTCTTTATTTATTGCTTATTTTGTGCCTTTTTTAAATTAACTTCACTTGGTTTCATCTTCTTATTTTTCAGGGCATTATGGATGTTTGACATTTTGAAACTTATTGAAAGGATCATTTGACTGTTTACATTAAAAGATTGCAAAAGAGCAAAATTAAAGAGCAACCTTGACATTTACACAAAATTCATCAAACATTATGGTCCATTTTGTTGAATTTGTCCCAAAAATCTGACACTGCAAAAAGAAAAACAACATAAAAAAAATTCTTAAAATACAAAATGATGAACCTGGGCCAAAATGTCCCATGTAAAAGACAACATTCCACACAAACGGGCTGCCCATGATTGTTTTTGTGCTTTTCTGGAGTACAAGTGGTTTTATTCGTGACCTGTTTTATGATATTTATTAGAGATGAGCGAGAACTAAAATGCTCGGGTGCTCGATGCTCGGGCCGAGCACCCCAAGATACTCGTGTACTCGGCCCGAGCACCGAGCCCAATGTTATCCTATGGGAGACCCGAGTATTTTTCTGACATGACCCCCGGCAGCATGGATAAACCCTACAAATGTCACAAAAGTATCAGAACAGTGCTGAAATGACATAGGAACAGCATGGGGAAGACCCCTGGAAGCATTTCAGACCCCAAGGTCTCTGCTGTGAACAATGTTGTCAGACTATTACGCCACTTTTACGGACTGTCAAGAAAACTTTACAAAATGAACCAAAATGGATTTTCCTGGAGAAAATATTAAGGGCTCATACCCACTTGTGAGACAGAGTTGGTGTATGTTAGTTTTTGAATTACATGACAGATTTAAAAAAAAAAAAAAATTGTGTGGCACTCCCATGCCCCTGGGAAAAGACGTACATGAAGGCCTCTTTATATAATGTGCCCATTTTAAGGACTTTTGTCTTTTGTAGTATTGCCCTAGGCAGGACAGCCAAAAATTGGGAGGCACCCCAATGCCCCTGGATAGAGACGTGCATGAGGGCCTCTTTAAATATTGTGCCCATTTTAAGGAAGTGGTTCTTTTGTAGTATTGCCCTTTGGCAGGGCAGCCAAAAATTGTGTGGCACTCTGATGCCCCTGGATAGAGACGTGCATGAGGGCCTCTTTAAATAATGTGCCCATTTTAAGGAAGTGGGTCTTTTGTAGTATTGCCCTTTGGCAGGGCAGCCAAAAATTAGGAGGCACCACAATGCCCCTGGATAGAGACGTGCATGAGGGCCTCTTTAAATAATGTGCCCATTTTAAGGAAGTGGGTATTTTGTAGTATTGCCCTAGGCAGGGAAGCCAAAAATTGGGAGGCATCCCAATGCCCCTGGAAAGAAACATGGAGGAGAGCCTCTAAATATTGTTCCCATTACAAAGGAGCGGGTCTCCTGTACTTGTAATGCCCATTCTGTAAGCATGGACTAAAATATTTACCCCTGGGAGATATACATGAAACTACTGCCTAACTTTTGAACGGTTAAGGTCATCATCATCATAAATATGATGTAAATAAATTATGTTTTTGTGGCATCATGAACTACAGTCGCACTGATCATATGATGTGGCGGATGAGGAGAAGGAGGAGCAGTACAGCAAGTAGCCAAAGTCATGAAGTGTGTACCCATGTGTGGGTGTGCAGAGGTGCATGGCGATTTACCGGCACAAAATTTAAATTCTGCTATCATTTGGTGGTGGTGTGGTGAAGTCAGGCCCAATCCAACCCTTGTTCATTTTGATCAGAGTCAGCGTGTCAGCATTTTCAGTTGACAGGCGAGTGCGTTTATCAGTAATGATTCCACCTGCGGCACTAAAAACATGCTCTGAGAAAACACTAGCGGCAGGGCAGGCCAGGACTTCCAAGGTGTAGAGAGCCAATTCCTGCCACGTGTCCAGCTTGGATACCCAATAATTATAAGGCACAGAGGAATCTAGGAGCACTTTTGTACGATCGGCAAGGTACTCCCTCAGTATCTTCGCAAACTTTGCTGTCCTTGTAACACTACCCCGCACCTCGGGGCCTGTGGTACAGGAGGTGCTGAGAAAAGGGTCCCAGATCTTTGAGAGTGTTCCCCTACCTCTGCTGGATTGGACTTGTGCCTCTCTCGGCCAGACGCCTTGGTTGTCCACCGAATCGTGACCTCTGCCGCTAGCGTTTTCAGAAGGGAATTTTTGGACTAATTCCGCGACTATGGCCTTCTGGTACTGCAGCATTTTTGTAGACCTCTCCACCTCGGGAATAAGAGAAATAAAGTTCTCCTTGTAGCGTGGGTCTAAAAGTGTCACCAACCAGTAATGAGACAGGCAGCGTAACAAAGTCAGCCATGTGCGCCAGACTGTTAACAGGCAAGACTTCAGGGTCCTCACTAACAGCATGACTGGCCATGCTGGCCTCCCCCTACTCCTCTCCCCTGTCCTCTGGCCATCCACGCTGAACCGACATTATGACGGTTGTGCATGTATTACCGTCAATTCCGCATGAAAGTAGCTCTATTTCTTCATCCTCCTCGTCATAGTCCTCCAATGCATGTTGTGATGAGATGAGGCTGGGCTGTGTTAAATCACCCAGTATGGTTTCTTGCTCCAACTCATCGTGCTCCGCCTGCAATGCATCGTCTTTGATTTTGAGCAGAGAGCGTTTTAGAAGACAGAGAAGCGGGATGGTGACGCTAATGATGGCGTCATCGCTGCTCACCATCTTGGTGGAGTCCTCAAAGTTATGGAGGACGGTACATATGTTGGACATCCATGTCCACTCCTGTGGTCTTATGTGTGGAGTTTGAACCATATACCAACGGCCTAGTTGACGCTGGTACTCAACAACTGCCCTCTTCTGCTCACAAATCCTGACCAACATGTGCAGTGTGGAATTCCAACGCGTGGGGTCATCACACACCAGTCTGTGAGCCGGAAGCTGCAAACGCCGCTGATAGCCGGCAAGGGCAGCAGAAGCAGTAGGTGACTTTCTAAAATAGGCACACAGGTGGCGTACTTTGACGAGCAGATCCAACAGCTCCGGGTAGGATTTAAGAAACCGCTGAACCACAAGGTTGAGCACATGGGCCACGCATGGAACATGTGTCAGCTCGCCTCGCCTCAGAGCCGCCACCAGGTTCCGGCCATTGTCACACACGACCATGCCTGGCTGTAGGTTCAGCGGTGTAAGCCAGTGATCTGCCTGCTGTTTCAGAGCTGTCCACAACTCTTCAGCATTGTGGGGTTTGTTACCAATGCATATTAGCTTCAGCACAGCCTGTTGCCGCTTAGCCGAGGCAGTGCTGCAGTGCTTCCAGCTTTGGACTGGTGTGGAGGGTGAGGTGGAGGAGGAGGCTGAGGAGCATGATGTTCCGGAGCTGTACACTGTGGGTGAAACCCTGAGTTAGAGCCTGCAATCCTTGGTGTCGGAAGGACGTGTTCCGTCCCAAGCTCAGACTGGGTCCTGGCTTCCAGAATATTAACCCAGTGTGCCGTCAGCGAGATGTACCGGCCCTGCCCACAAGCACTTGTCCACGTGTTCATGGTTAGGTGGACTTTGCCCAAAACTGCTTTGTTAAGGGCACGTCTGATGTTTTGTGACACGTGCTTATGTAATGCGGGGACGGACACCGGGAGAAATAGGGACCGAGTAACGTGGGACAGCCGCCTCCATCAGGTCGCGGAATGCTTCCGTCTCCACTAGCCTAAAATGCAACATTTCCAGTGCAAGCAGTCGTGAAATGTGTGCATTTAAAACTGTGGCATGTGGGGCGTTGGCAGCGTATTTGCGCCTGCGTTCCAAAGATTGGTGTATGGATAACTGAACGCTGCGCTGGGACAAGGACGTGGTTGATGATGGTGCTATTTCTGCTTGTGCAAGTACAGGTGAAGGACAGGAGGCAACTTCGCATGCAGTATGGACATTATCTGTATTCTCTCCCCGGGTTATGTGGCGGCAGCTCGGACCCTTGGGGGTCCTCGTGGTTGCTACTGTGCCTTTAACCCTTGTTGTGGGAACTCCAATCTGGAATTGAAGCTCCCCGTCGGTGAATCTGGGGAAACCGGGTGAATCTTCGGTCCCCTTCAGAGCCGACACTCTGCTGTGTGCCTAGCCTGCAATAGCCCTCTCCTGCAAGGCACTACCAGGCTCCTTCTGACCTGTGAGATTCCAGCTCCAAACTAGGGAAAACTACTCCGCCTGTAGTTGGTCGATGTTGCCGTGTTCCTCGGACCCAGTGCTGCTGGTCCGGTCTCTTTCCTCACACTCCCCTGGGATGCCTGCTATGGACGAGCTTTCTCTCCATGGTTTCTGTGACTCTGTGGATTCTGCATCTCCATCTGGCCCAATCCCTCCGGGATGTATGTCACTCTGTCTGTTCTGGTCTTTACTGGTCGGCACCCTTGGCCTACTCTAGGTCTTTTCCTCTCAGCCTACCTCAGCCTACTAACTCCTTCCTCCTCTTCTTCCTCTATTTGTACCTTCTGTCACCCGACCTACATGCGTTCCCACCCACTTGTTCTCTAAACTCACCACCCCTTGCCCGCCTAGAGTCCCGGGCTCTGGGTTGGGTGCTGCCTCTAGTGGTGTGTGGTGTTCTGTGAGGGTGTTTGTTGTACAAACCTTCTCCTTTCTGCTTGGCTGCAGTTCCCTATGTGGCCACCCTGGTCGCAGGGGCGCCACACTAAGATGGTAAATAAATGCAGACAAGAGTTGGTTTTTAGCTGCATACTGAGATTACAGATTAGAGCGGTTTAATCCCAGCAGCTGGAACGGTCAGAAACAAATGCTGACGCGTATACAGTGTTTTGCCGTACACTACTTGGAGTTACAAGCCACTCCTGCCGCACTAAAATGGTAAATTAATGCAGACAAGAGTTGTTTTTTAGCTGCACACTGAGATTACAGATTAGAGCGGTTTAATCCCGGCAGCTGGAACGGTAAGACACAAACACTGACGAGTATACAGTGTTTTGGCGTATACTAATTGGAGCTAACCCCTTACTGCCTATAGAGAGCTAAATTAATCCTTAAAAAGACTGTTTTGGAGATTTCCAGCCTGTACACCAGCCCCAGATGTGATGCAGGCTGGTATACTAGCACAAGAAGTTTGCTATATACCCTGTCTCCCTGCCTGCCTGTATACAGCTGTATGCAGCCCTGCGCCTACACTAGCTGAAAGGCCACAAATCTGTCCCTCAATCAGCAGCAGCTCTCCCTACACTGACTGTCTGTGGAGCAGAGTGACGAGCACAGCGCGGTTAGGTCTTATAAAGACCTGATGACGCTGTGCGGCCAGTCAATTCACTGTAATGCCACAACCAACATGGCTGTGGCATTACCGTGTCTGTCAGCCAATCCCTGCATGTGGGCTGGCTCTGTAAAGAGCACCAACATGCAGGGAGGTGGACCCCGAGCATGAGCACGAGTATCACGAGATTACTCGGTACTCGCCGAGTACCCCGAGTACCGAGATATTCGTGCGAGTACCGAGTAGTCACAAGCATACTCGCTCATCCCTAATATTTATACAAATATTGAATCAATGCCATTTCCATTTTAATTACCATTATTTCAACACATACAATTCCGTGTATGGAAGTGGTTAAGGTAAGGCTGCTTTCACACTTGCAAATTTGCAAATCCGTGTGGTTACATAAAATTCATGTATAGTCATGGACAGGCACGGATCTGTGCAAAAGGATGCCAACGGATATCCAAGGAGCGTTTTTTAACGGATCCGTCATCAGTCACCAGAGATCGGAGCGGGAGGAGCTGTACCTTGTTTCTGAGCATGCTCAGTACAGCAAAACAGATTTGTTTCACAGATCCATTGTATACATGGATCTGTACAGATCTGCGCTCCATAGAGCTCCAAGTTAATTTCGTACATGAAAAAAGTGGACACCAAGATATCCGTGGCAACGATGAGACACAGATGGCCACTTTAAGACCAATCTGTGCCCATAGGATAACATAGGAGACCATAAGAGATCCATGGCCATCCGTTTCAAAATGGATGGACACGGATTTGAACATTTGCCAGTATGAAAGCAGCCTAAGTCGTGTCTGATGCATGGCTTCAAGATGTCCAATAAAAATGAAGACATGGAGAAAACCGGGCTACCAACTGCTTAGAAGATTTTATTATACAGTTGATGTTTTCTTAGGATCTAAACATAGAGTGCACACAAGCATAAAAACTATGTTCATTGTATAATGCTAAACCACTTGACAATACTAACAGTAACCATTCAAAGGGAAGCATTAGAAAGCAAGACACCAGACAATGAAAAGAAATAGTCAGATGATGATTGCCTTGCCCTAAGGGCTACCTCTAAGGCTGCATACTCACGATCAGTATACACAATGTTTTGGATGTAGCGTCTTGCTGCCCGCGTCCAAAATGTTGTGTGGTACAGAGTCAGCATAGTGTATGGGATTTGTCGAAATCCCATGCCCACTATGCTTAATTCGACCGCAGCGTTTTGACAGCTGCTGTGCGGGTTGCCAGCATTTCGCTCCTCCGCAAGCGGCTTCCATCGGCACCCACGGGTTCACTCAGGTCTGGAGAGGAGCTGCGTCCAACACGCAGCTCCTCAGGACCGTGATCACATACATAAACTCAGCACTTCTGAATCTAGGTGCATATAGAGAGTTTTGAGAAGTTTATTGGAGCAGGTCTGTTCCAAAATGCACTGAAATCCATGAAAAACTTGTTTAATTCTATTGTAAAACCACTTTGCTGGTAATATCTTCAGACTTTTTAGCATTTTTTTCCACTTCAGATTTTTAAAAATGTCTGGTGCATGTCACTTACAAGTAGCTCCTGATGGAATCCATTCCAAACTAGGCACTGCCTAATAAAAAGGCTCTAAAGAAAACTTCAGGGACTAAAACTGCTTCAAAAACTCTTCAAAGGCAAGTCAGAAAACAGAAGGGCTGTTGTAAATACTCACCAAAAAAGGAACGTACTAGAAATCTTGGCACTTTTGACCACCTCAAAAAAATTCGGTGTGTACATAGCCTAAGGGTATTATTAGAGCCATCGAGTTTTCTGAGGCATAATAATTGCAGGAAAATGTCGGCAGTCATTATCCCGAGGTGACTTCACCAGCTGCTTTGTTGGCATTCTCGCAACATCTCTGATGCCACTGTAATACCTGACTCTATACTGTTAAGTATATAACGCGGGTGGATTCTGAGAGGACACTGCTTGAAGAATGAACATGTTACTTCTTTAAGTTTCTGCAAGATATCCGAACCCATAAGCAGTTAAAAGAACTCACATAAGACAGAAGATGTTCACAGCAATAGGGTTGCTTTTGCGGCGCTTTACAGAGGGATTCTAGGCAAAACCTTGTGCACCCTCCTTATACAATGTGTTTTGGCCGGCTTTTCAAAATGGTTTTGTCTTGAACGACTCAGCGTTTCAGAGTGAAACTTACATGACTGAAATAACACAGCCGGTGTATGATTTAGGCTTCTCTTGGTTCAGGCAGCATTAATCAGCTGTCAAGTTCCCATACACCATAGAAATAAATATTTTAATTTCAGAAAGCTAGCACCTTCCAGTATGAGACTGGACAACGGAGCTGTCACTCAAAACACCGACAGCTCAGTACGCCCCAGCTCCAGGTTGGATGTCTGAGCTTTTTCTCTCACCACAATGACAGCTCAGCACAACCCTGATCCCTGAGCGGAGAAACCTGAACCATACGCCTACTTCTAAGGAGGGCCACCAGGCCCCCAGGTTACTCAACAATGACCTGATCAATCTATCAGGTTTAGAGAATGAGCCAGGACCCACGTTCTCTACCCGAGTTCATATCCCTTTCAATTAACCAGATATTGGAGGGAATACTGTATCTTAAGAGAATGAATGATCCTCTGAAACTCGTATTCTAAACCTATGTCAACAGAAACATGAGGAGGCGTTGGCGAGGGTCACAACATTGGAGGGACAAATTAATTTAACAAGGATCTGTGGAAAACATTAGGGATCTGAAAAGACTGGGGTAGGTTCAATTCTAAAAGCAACCGGATTGACTACTTCCAGAATCTTATAAGTGCCAATTAATTTAGAACCCAACTTTGTGGATGGCACCTTCAACTTAATACTTGTGGATGATAACCAAACCTTTGAAGACAGGACATTCCGAATGCTTCTTATCGTCTTTCAGTTTTTGGTGAAGTTGAACCACTCCAATATTCTTTTGAACCTTCCTTGAAACATCCCCATGTATTCCAGGCAGGGCCGCACCGTCCATTGGACAGTGTGAGCCCTGTCATTCAGGCGGCAGCCGGCAGGGGGAGCGGCAGTGCAGAAGGGGGCGGCGCCTCATGCACGCAGCCTCCCCCTGTCATGGCGCCGGCCGCTCACCCCCGCGCGCACCGCAGGAGATGCACAGAAGGGGCGGCAGCGCTGCCCACGGCTCAACAGCTCCCCCCCCCGGTACTCACGGCCGCGGCCGGCAATGACTGCCAGAGCCGCGGCTCAGGCGGCTCAGGCGGGAGAGGGGGCGGCAGTGCTGGGCTCCACCAGCACCCCCCCCCCCGTAATCGGTGCCGCGGCTCAGGCGGCAGAGGGGCTTGGTGCACCCCTGATTCCAGGACACCCAGAGCTCATCTGGAAAATTCACCAAAATGAGGATGAGAACCATGAATACAAAAGAAAGATACTAGTGGACTGATTGACCCAACTGTTGAAGGCGAACTCAGCAAGACGGAAATATGAGGACCAGTCCTCCTGCTCAGCTGGAACAAAACATCTTAAAATTTGCTTCAAAAACTGAGTTGTCCTATCAGACTGACCATTGGTTTCAGGGAGAAGAGCAGAGGACAAATTATTCCTCAATATTTTACAAAATGCTTATTGATTTCCATGGGTGACAAAACATTGCAAACATGCTTCAAAAACACTGAAATAATTGACTTGCTGTAGATTTAAAGAATACTATTTTTCAATTCAGTCATAAAAAAATAAAAAGCATGTTCCTTATCTGCTTTTTAAATGTTTTGGGTTGGGGTTCGGGAGGAGTAGGTTGCATAACACATGCTTTGGAATCTTGCATGCCCTTGATCTTTTCTGACCCTAGCAATGCTCCTGGCTCAAAGGATTCTTTGGAGACATGTCATCAGGTTGCATTATTACCCTGAGAGCACCTATATAACGTTCCCCCCCACTTATTCTCAGCTTGCACCTTTTAGTGCCTTTCATGTAGCACAAAAGGGTGTTTAGTCTTGCATTTAGAGAAAAAAAAATAAATAGTTATTGAAAAAACAACATGGGGCATCCTCTATTTTTGATCGCCAGCTAAGGTAAAGCAGACAGCTGGAGCCCGCAGACCACAGCTGGCGGCTTAACTTTGTCTGGTATTCCAAAAAAGAAGTCACCCCAAACTATTATTGAAAATAATATATTTATAAATAAATTTAAAAAATGGCATAGGGTCCCCCCCATTTTGGAAAACCAGCCAAAGTAAAGCTGACAGCTGGGGTCTGGTTTCTCAGGGTGGGAAGAGCTAACTTTCTTGGGCCCTCCCCAAACTAAAAATAGCAGGCCACAGCTGCCACTGAACTGGTCTCTCCAGAGTATGTGCTAATCATGGCACTTTGCCTCAGCTCTTCCTACTGCCCTGAAGCGGTGGCAGTCGGGATAATAGAGAGGGTTAATGACAGCTGAGTATTGACAGCTGTCATTAAGCCCTAGATTGATAATGTTCAGGCATCTATGATACCCGCACATTACCAATCCTATGAGTAAATAGTTAAAGAACACGGATACAGCGTGGAGCTTGTGCCTAGGATGAAGCATCCTATCAACTCGACCTCTGGCACACAATCCCTGCAAATAGAGCGACAGCTGTGACAGCGGCGCCATGAGTGAGGTCACCTGAGGACAAAATTTTTTCACCATGATAACTGCATCAACTGAAATGCTTTGAGGGACATCGTTGTGGATTACTGTCTGAGGGTATGTTTCGGAGCTGATAAATGGGTGAAAGATGGTTGTCTGCATGTTTTACTTAAAATAAAGGATTTTTGTCTCTGTTTTATTTCAAATAAGCAATTTTTCTGTGTCTGTATTTTTAACTATTTACTCACAGGATTGGTAATGTGCGAGCCTCACAGAAGCCTGAACAATTTTGACCAGGTGTGTGTTATATTTCAACTTTGTGTTCTTTTTTGTGACTCATGATAAATTCCTGCTACACCCTTAGTAAAGCAAAAGTTATCTTACACAGTTTGGTTTTGTTTTTTGTCCACGGTCCGTTGTATCCTGGGGAGCTCACCCCGGCATTCAGTCCACAAAATACCTTTCAGAAGGTCACTATATACACCAAAGCTTATTTCTTTATGTATAGCATTATGTATGCCCCTATTTGTTGTGTTTGTTCCAGTCGAGCACCTACTAGTTACTGGTATCCATTCATATATTACTCTATCCGTGGAGCTAGGGGCTCCTTAGCAACTCAAAGACTTTGAAATGTATATGGGTTATGATATTATGCAAACAAAGCAAGTACAATGCATAATTGGAACTGGAGAAAAGACACAATTAACTATTTTAAACGCAAGGCATGGTAAGTCTATTACTGTGTAGTTATCAAAGAAAAGGCAAAGCGGCACTCACCATGGAAATAGAAGCATTTCCTTTTATTCACATCCTCTTAAAAACACACCATTTTCAGGCTAGGGGAGAGGAGTGCAGCTAGTGTACACACAGAGGACGGACGTTTTGCATTTGGCCATGCGTCAAAGAGTCTGAATAGGAGATGACGTGAGCGGTTTTCGTTTTATTGATCTTTTCTCAGCCATTACTGGACAACAGATTCTGATTCCAGTGCAACAGAAAAATTAAGACGCACTGGTTATAATGATAAAACACAGAGAAAAGTACAAGATGGTTTATGGGCAGAATAAAGAATCCCTTAAGGAAACAAATTAGATAAGGACGAACCCAAAAACACAAGAATTCAACGCAAAAAGGAGTCATGGAGAGAACAATCCAAAGGATCAGCTTAAAGTGATTAATCTTATAGACTTAAAATCAAATGATGATGGACGCATAACTACAACAGGTGCAGAAATTGCAATTGCACTTGGGCCCCGTTGGTTTGTAGAAATAGACTATTGCTGTTAAAGATTTGCAACAGCTGGGGGTCCCGTTGGAGCTTTCGCATGGTTAACCACCCATGAGCTTCAAATTATACGAACGAATGATCATATGAAGATGACGCTGCAAAGGAGCGATGTGACAGACAGGCACAGCGATATGTGTTATCACAGTGCCGTGGCTCTGTGTCATTCCCTAAGTTCTGTGATCTTACCGGTCACAGCACTTAGGGTCCGGGGAGAGGGAGCGCAGTCTCGTACCTCTCCATGTGGTGATCGGCCCATCGTAATGAGCCGATCACCATAGTAACCGGATGTTGCCATGGCAACCTGACATTGCCATGAAAACATCCAGTCACCTGACCCAAGCCTCAGAGATCATGTGATCTTTGAGAGTTGGGTTTGCCACAGTGATGGTGCACTGTATGACAATGATCTACCATACAGTGCACCATCAGTGTAACCCCAGAGACTGCAGGAAGAGGACACCTGATCCCTTGCTGCAGTCTCTGGATGCAGTAGAGGCGCTCGAGCATCGTGGGACCATCGTTGTGGACTACATCGGACGGTATGAAGTAATAAATATGAAGTCTCAATTTGTATTTGTTTTTTTTCTAACAAAAATATTTTTCTCTGTGTGGGGTATTTTTCTTTTACTATTTACCAGACATTCCTAGTGGCTAGGTCTAACATTGGCCTGACATTATGAATCTCGGGCTTAGTGCCAGCTGCCAATAAAAATCTGGCATTAACCTCTTATATTACCCTGTTTGCCACCGGCATCAGGGCAACTGGAAGAGTCTGGGTACAGCGCCAGAAAATGTCGCTTCAATAAATGCGCCATTTTCTGGGGTGGCTGCGGGCTGCAATTTGCAGCATAGGGGTCCAGAACACTTGGGCCTCTCCATACTGAGGATTACAGCCCCCAGCTACCTAGTTGTACCTGGCTGGACCAAAAAATATGGCGGAGACCCACGTCATTTTTTTTCTAAAATTAGTTCTAGAAATAAAAATAAATGGGCTTTGCTGTATTTTTGGTTGCCAGCCAGGTACAACGAGGCAGCTGGGGGTTGGTGGCAATCCATAGCTGCCAAGTTGTACCTGGCTGGACCAAAAAATATGGCAAAGCCCCATTTTTAAAAAATTCTACAACTAAAATGACATGGAGGTTTGCTGTATTTTTGGTTGCGGGCCAGGTACAACTTGGCAGCTGTGGGGCTGGAATCCTCAGCATGGAGAGAGCCAAATGTTGTGGGCCCCCACGCTGTAACTTGCTACCCACAGCCATCCCAGAAAATAGCGCATTCGTTAGAGGTGCCATATTCTGGTGCTGTACCCCAACTCTTCCAGTTGCCATTATGCTGGTGGCACACAGGGGCTCTCCATACACAACATGGTGTTCTCTAACAAGTTGAATGGAAAATTAGCTCAAATTGTAAAAATGATAAAAGAAACTTTTTGTGGAAAAAAAAGTACTTTTTCATTTTTACGGATCAGTTTGTGAAGCACCTGGGGGTTCAAAGTACTAACTATGCATCTAGATACATTTCTTGGGGGTCTAGTTTCCAAAATGGGGTCACTTGTGGGGGAGCTCCAATGCTTAGGCACACAGGGGCTCTCCAAACGCGACATGGTGTCCACTAACAATTTGAGCTAATTTTCCATTCAAATTGTTAGCGGACACCATGTTGCGTTTCGAGAGCCCCTTTGTGCCTAAACATTGGAGCTCCCCCACAAATGACCCCATTTTGAAAACTAGACCCCCCAAGGAACTTATCTAGATGGGTGGGGAGCACTTTGAACCCCAAGGTGCGCTTCACAAATTAATCCGTAAAAATGAAAAAATAATTTTTTTGTGGCAATACAAGTACTTTTTCATTTATAAGGATCAATTTGTGAAGCACCTGGGGTTTCAAAGTGCTCACTGTGCATCTAGACAAGTTTCTTGGGGGATCTAGTTTCCAAAATGGGGTCACTAGTGGGGGAGCTCCAATTTTTAGGCACACAGTGGCTCTCGAAACGCAACATGGTGTCCTCTAACAATTTGAATGGAAAATTAGCTCAAATTGTTAGTGGACGCCATGTCACATTTGGAGAGCCCCTGTGTGCCTAAACATTGGGGCTCCCCCACCAGTGACCCCATTTTGGAAACTAGATACCCCAAGGAACTTATCTAGATGCATAGTGAGCACGTTGAAGCCCCCAGTGCTTCACAAATTGATCCGTAAAAATGAAAAAGTACTTTTTTTTCCACAAAAACTTTCTTTTATAATTTTTACGGATTAATTTGGGAAGCACTTCGGGTTTCAAAGTGCTCACTGTGCATCTAGACAAGTTTCTTGGGGGGTCCAGTTTCCAAAATGGGGTCACTTGTGGGGGAGCTCCAATGTTTAGGCACACAGGGGCTCTCGAAACGCGACATGGTGTTCTCTAACAATTTGAGCTAATTTTCCATTCAAATTGTTCGAGGACACCATGTTGCGTTTGGAGAGCCCCTGTATGCCTAAACATTGGAGCTCCTCCACAAGTGACCCCATTTTGGAAACTAGACCCCCAAGGAACATTTTTAGATGGGTAGTGAGCATTTTAAAACCACAGGTGCTTCACAAATTAATCCGTAAAAATGAAAAAAGAAAGTTTTTGTGGAAAAAAAGTACTTTTTTATTATATTATTTTATTATTATATTATTTTATTTATTATTTATAGGGATCAATTTGTGAAGCACCTGGGGTTTCAAAGTGCTCACTGTGCATCTAGACAAGTTCCTTCAGGGGTCTAGTTTCCAAAATGGGGTCACTTGTGGGGGAGCTCCAATGTTTAGGCACACAGGGGCTCTCCATACGCGACATGGTGTCCTCTAACAATTTGAATGGAAAATTAGCTCAAATTGTTAGCAGACACCATGGTGTGTTTGGAGAGCCCCTGTGTGCCTAAACATTGCAGCTCCCCCACAAGTGACCCCATTTTGGAAACTAGATCCCCCAAGGTACTTGTCTAGATGCATAGTGAGCAATTTGAAACCACAGGTGTCTCACAAATTGGTCTGTAAAAAAGAAAAAGTACTTTTTTAATTTACAAAAATGTTATTTTAGCCTACATTTTTTCATTTTCACATCGGCAACAGGATAAAATCCATCCTAAAATTTGTTGGGCAATTTCTCCTGAGTACACCGATACCTCATATGTGGTCATAAACCACTGTTTGGGCACACTGCAGGGCTCAGAAGTTTTTTGTGGGAAATATTAAAATGTCCATTTTTTCCTTCCACGGTTCTTTACTTCCTGTGAAGCACCTGAAGGGTTAATAATCTTCTTGAATGTAGTTTTGAGTAGCTTGCAGTTTTTGGAATGGTGTCACTTTTGGGTGTTTTCTGTCATGTACACCCCTCAAAGGGACTTCAAATGTGATGTGGTCACAAAAAAAATGGTTTTGTCAATTTTGCTGTAAAAATTAGCAATTGCTGATGAACCCTTATAACTTAATAACAAAAATGTTTATTTTTACACAATTGTGCTGATGTGAAGTAGACATGTGGGAAATGTTATTTATTAACTATTTTGTGTCGCATAATTCTCTGGTTTTGCAGAATAAAAATTCAAAATTTGAAAATTGGGAAATTTTCAAAATTTTTGCCAAATGTTTGATTTTTCCACAAATAAACGCAAAAATTATCGACCTAAATTGACTACTAACATAAAGCCCAATATGTCACAAATCACTTGGATCCATTGAAGCCTTCCAGAATTATTACCTCATAAAGGGACACTGGTCAGAATTGGCAAAAATGGCCGGGTCATTAGGGTCAAAATAGGCTGGGTCATGAAGGGGTTGAGGAGATTGGGCGTTCAGTTGGGATGAGCCCTGGTCCATGCTGTCTTTCTAAAGGTGGCTCGGACAGCAGATGAGAGCACCCACTGACCCCTGTGTCTCCACATTATGCTCTTGTGACTGAAGCGGAAGAGGTGGGTTTGCAGGAGGAAGCTGATTTTGAAGGTAATGTCCTTATAGCACCAGAGGATGCTTTACTTCCTGAGGAATGATGGGAAACGGAGGCAGAAACACCTTCAAGAAGACAGTAGAGACCCCGCTACGCTAACTCACCACCAACCAGGGAGTGGAGGAATCGAAGAGCAGTTTGTAGATGCTCTCCCCATGGCATGTTGTTCAGTTGTCTGTTGAAGTTATATTCAGTCTCCAGTCGGTGAATAACCAGCAGGGGCAAGATATCTTTGAGATTATGTAGGGAGACGTTTGACTCTCTCATCAATGCTAATAATGTTAATGAGCTCCCCTTTGTCGGTTTGGTTTGGCAGTGATGGATTCACCCTTGTTGTGGACCTTACTGAAAGCTCAAAGCCAACTTTGGACACAACTACTGGAGTAACCAAAGCCTGTTTCAAGAAGGCTCTCAGTAGGGAGGTCTCATCTTTAGGCTGCCTTTTAAATTATACATTTAAAGGGAACCTGTCACCAGGTTTGTGCCATCCCATCTGAGAGCAGCATAATGTAGAAATAGAGACCCTGATTCCAGCGATGTGTCATTTACTGAGCTGCTTGCTGTCATTTTGATAAAATTAGTGTTTTCTCTGTTGCAGATTTAGTAGTCTGTGAATTGCAAGTCTACTTGCCAGCAGGCCAAATAGACAGCTAATGATAATCTCCAACTGATTAAACAGTGATTTTATCAAAACTACACTGAGCAGCCCAGTAAGTGACACATCGCTGGAATCAGGATCGCGGGTCCTACAGTTGTGGCCAAAAGTATTGACACCCCTGCAATTCTGTCAGTTAATACTCAGTTTCTTCCTGAAAATGATTGCAATCAAATTCTTTGGTATTATTATCTTCATTTAATTTGTCTTCAATGAAAAAAACACAAAAGAGAATGAAGCAAAAAGCAAAACATTGATCATTTCACACAAAACTCCAAAAATGGGCAAGACAAAAGTAGTGGCACCCTCAGCCTAATACTTGGTTGTACAACCTTTAGCCAAAATAACTGCGATCAACCGCTTCCGGTAACCATCAATGAGTTTCTTACAATGCTCTGCTGGAATTTTAGACCATTCTTCTTTGGCAAACTGCTCCAGGTCCCTGATATTTGAAGGGTGCCTTCTCCAAACTGCCATTTTTAGATCTCTCCACAGGTGTTCTATGGGATTCAGGTCTGGACTCATTGCTGGCCACCTTAGAAGTCTCCGGTGCTTTCTCTCAACCCATTTTCTAGTGCTTTTTGAAGTGTGTTTTGGGTCATTGTCCTGCTGGAAGACCCATGACCTCTGAGGGAGACCCATCTTTCTCACCCTGGGCCCTACATTATGCTGCAAAATTTGTTGGTAGTCTTCAGACTTCATAAGCCATGCACACGGTCAAGCAGTCCAGTGCCAGAGGCAGCAAAGCAACCCCAAAACATCAGGGAACCTCCGCCATGTTTGACTGTAGGGACCGTGTTCTTTTCTTTGAATGCCTCTTTTTTTCTCCTATAAATTCTATGTTGATGCCTTTGCCCAAAAAGCTCTACTTTTGTCTCATCTGACCAGAGAACATTCTTCCAAAACGTTGTAGGCTTTCTCAGGTAAGTTTTGGCAAACTCCAGCCTGGTTTTTTATGTCTCGGGGTAAGAAGTGGGGTCTTTCCTGGGTATCCTACTATACAGTCCATTTTCATTCAGACGCCGACGGATAGTACGGGTTGACACTGTTGCACCCTCGGACTGCAGGGCAGCTTGAACTTATTTGGATGTTAGTCGAGGTTATTTATCCACCATCCGCACAATCTTGCGTTGAAATCTCTCGTCAATTTTTCTTTTCCGTCCACATCTAGGGAGGTTAGCCACAGTGCCATGGGCTTTAAACTTCTTGATGACACTGCGCACGGTAGACACAGGAACATTCAGGTCTTTGGAGATGGACTTGTAGCCTTGAGATTGCTCATGCTTCCTCACAATTTGGTTTCTCCAGTCCTCAGACAGTTCTTTGGTCTTCTTTCTTTTCTCCATGCTCAATGTGGTACACACAAGGACACAGGACAGAGATTGAGTCAACTTTAATCCTTGTCAACTGGCTGCAAGTGTGATTTAGTTATTGCCAACACCTGTTAGGTGCCACAGGTAAGTTACAGGTGCTGTTAATTACACAAATTAGAGAAGCATCACATGATTTTTCTAAGGGTGCCAATACTTTTGTCCACCCCCTTTTTTATGTTTGGTGTGGAATTAGATCCAATTTGGCTTTAGGACAATTCTTTTTGTGTTTTTTTTCATTGAAGAAAAATTAAATGAAGATAATAATACCAAAGAATTTGTGATTGCAATCATTTTCAGGAAGAAACTGAGTATTATCTGACAGAATTGCAGAGGTGTCAATATTTTTGGCCACAAGTGTATATTATGTTATTCTCAGATTATGTTTCAAAAACCTGGTGACAGGTTTCCTTTAAAGAGGGGATTTTAGTATGTGGTCATTTTTTTACCACTTCTATCCACCAAAGAGATTTTGATAACTGCAAAGGAACACAATCTCTTAATAACTGGTTGCAAACATGTTGCATATTTGCAGCAGTTTTAGGAGAGAAATAAGCTTAGGTTGGTTCTGGTTTATTCTGCTATGTTGATGCTATTTTGGATGGCTTGTCCTGATGAAGGAACCAGAGGGCTTTGAAACACATTGACCATAGACCACAGGAAACTTCATATTCTTCACTGTTTGGCCTGAACTTCTTTGAATTGCTGGCAGCACGGACCACATCCACTGTCTTCTATCCTTTGATCTCTGTATACTGTAGAGCTGCAGCAGTCCCTTATTTGATGCTTATATAGGAGTTGTGCCTCTCACAGCTACATCAGGTGAGCATGTTGCCCTTTCTTTGTTTTTCCTATTTTATTATAGTTAAGACTCTATTGTGCTCTTTTGTTTTTTCCAGTTCCTTTTATACAATACAATTTTGGGGGAATACTGTATTTTCACTGGCCTCACTTGGCTTCAATATGATATGTCGAGCCCCAGGCCCTGGGGTACTCGGGTATCAGGCTCGGTGGGTGCTTTCACGGGCGATGTCACGGGTGACAGCGCCTGAGCCCGTGGCCTGAGTGACACTTCAATAAGGGGTGTATGTACAGGGGATTAGAGTTTGTCATGTGACGTCACCTGTAGTACCTGGTGATGGGTCACCAGCGCCGCCAAAGTCCTCCGGAGGTTGATAGTAATGCGGCTGAGATGGCAAAGCTCCCTACAGGTAGAGCTAGGCCTCCGGGGCAGTGTGGTGTAGAGAGGCAACTTGGAGTGGGACTTTAAGTTGGGATAAGGAATGATGGAGCAGTCTATAAGGGGCACCGGGAGCGGAGAGGAATGACGCACACACACTGTCTCTTTTACCTTTTACTGGTGTTATAGCAGGTAAAGATGTCCAAGGCACTGACAGGTGACCATGTGCACAGTGAGCTTCCACCCCAAGTGGGTATAAGACCTCCTCAGCTTCTCTACGGTTCCTGAAGCCCAGTCTGCTTGCAGCCAGACTGGCCTCCTCACTTCCTCTGGTCTCTACTCTCCCTCCTCCTGCACAGTCTACGGGTAACCCTTTCTGATCACTGCTGTATTACACGGCGGTGTCTGGCTCCCTCTCTCTGGATATGCAGGGGGACCGGGTGACTGAAGTCTCCAAGGTGTGACAGGGTTTTCTGTAGTCTTGAAGTAATCCTACAGGTGCGGATCCCCGAAGTCCGGTACGTCTGTGGGTGAACCTCCACTGGTTCCTCACTCCTTCGGCTCTGCTTCTTGCCTTCTGTCCCCACTCCTAGGCTTGCTGGACGGCAGAAGGGCCACTCTGGTTCACTGGTTCGGGCCTAACCGTGGCACCGACCACCAGGATGTCTTCTCAGCTCTCCTAGTGTCTGCACACTCTAACTAACTCCTCCCCCAGCAGCAGTATTTATAGGGGATCTCACCTAAAGTCAGTGAGTGGGGCTCCCTCTACTGTGCCGGGGTGGAAGGTGTTACATGTAGTAGATACCTGCTGTGAAATCCCAGCTGTGCATTAGGGAAGTCTGTGGCTACCTGCGTGAGCAGGGCGCCACATGAAGTCTTCAGACAAATAAATTGTGGTTCACCTCACCCTGAAATGAAGGTGTAAAGATTTGCTTTGACTAAGGGTCCTGTCACACTTGGCGACATCCCAGCGATCCCGACAATGATACAACCTGGTCCGAATCGCTGGAACGTCGCTACGTGGTTGCTGGTGAGATGTCAAGCAGTCAGATCTACTCAATGACGCAGCAACGATACAGCGAACCGTATAACAACATCGGTGGTCGTTGGAACCCTGTCACACAGCAGCTAGTCTGACAACTCAGACCTACGTGGCTGAGTTCTGAGTTGCCAACGAGGTCGTTGTTAAGGCATCAAACACAACGATACATGCTGCCCAGTGGGAACCTGATGATCAAATAATGGTCCAGGCCATTTCGACACGATCGGTGATATCACAGCGAGGTGCCGGTCGCTGCTATGTGTCAAACATAGCGAGATCGCTGGCGAGGTCGCTGTTGCAGCACAAAACCTGTGATGTAACAGTGATCTCGCTATGTGTGACTGGGGCTAAAGTCTTTAAGGTATCTCAAAGGTCTCCGTATGATCAGTAGCATTCTTCTTCTTTTCAAAACACTAAGAGGAAAGGTAAATGCTATAAAACTGCACGAAAAAAATGCACAAAACTAAAGTCATTTCAATTGGCAACTTTATGGCTTTAAGAAACACTAAAAGAAATTAAGATAGATTAAAAATGTGGTAGTCAGTAAGGGTAATTTTTTTCAGACCAAGCTGAGGGAAAGAATTATGGAATCATGAAAAACAAACACACAAAAGAACACTCCAATACATAACTAGTATTTTGTTGCACCACCTCTGGCTTTAATAACATCTGCAGTCTCTGAGGCATGGACTTAATGAGTGACAAACAGTACTCATCATCAATCTGGCTCATCGTCAATCTGGCTCCAACTTTCTCTGATTGCTGTTGCCAGATCAGCTTTGCAGGTTTGAGCCTTGTCATGGACCATTTTCTTCAACTTCCAACAAAGATTTTTAATTGGATTGAGATCCGGGCTATTTGCAGGCCATGACATTGACTTAATGTGTCTTCTTTCAAGGAATGTTTTCACAGTTTTTGTTCTATGCAGGATGCATTATCATCTTGAAAAATGATTTCATTATCCCCAAACATGCTTTCAATTGATGGCATAAAAAATGTGTACAAAATATCAATGTAAACGTGAGCATTTATTGAAGATGTAATGACAGCCATCTCCCCAGTGCCTTTACCTAACATGCAGCCCTATATCATCAATGACTGTAGAAATAATCATGTTCTCTTCATGCAGTCATCTTTATAAATCTCATTGGAACGCCACAAAACAAAAGTTCCAGCATCATCACCTTGCCCAATGCAGATTTGCGATTCATCACTGAATATAACTTTCATCCAGTCATCCACAGTCCACGATTGCTTTTACTTAGCCCATTGTAACCTTGTTTTTTTCTGTTTAGGTGTTAATGATGGCTTTTGCTTAGCTTTTCTGTATGTAAATCCCATTTTCTTTAGACAGCTTCTTACAGTTCGGTCACAGACATTGACTCCAGTTTCCTCCCATTCATTCCTCATTTGTTTTGCTGTGCATTTCCTGTTTTGGAGATATATTGCTTTAAGTTTCCGGTCTTGATGCTTTGATGTCTTCCTTGGTCTACCAGTATGTTTCCCTTTAACAACCTTCCCATGTTGTTTGTATTTGGTCCAGATTTTAGACACAGCTGACTGTGAACAACCAACACCTTTTGCAACATTGTGTGATGATTTACCCTGTTTTAAGAGTTTGATAATCCTCTCTTTTCTTTCAATTGACATGTCTCGTGTTGGAGCCATGATTCATGTCACTCCATTTGGTGCAACAGCTCTTCAAGGTGTGATCACTCCTTTTTAGATGCAGACTAACAAGTAGATCTAATTTGATGCAGGTGTTAGTTTTAGGAATTAAAATTTACAGGGTGAATCCATAATATTTTCCTCAGAATTGAGTGATTCCATGATTTTTTCCCTCTGCTTGGTCTGAAAAAAGTTACCCTTACTGACTACCACATTTTTTTTTTCATGATTTATTTTAGTGTTTCTTAAAGCCATGAAGTTGCCATTTGAAATGACTTTAGTTTTGTGCCATGTCTGTGATCTGCTTTTTTTCTACAACATTAAACAACTGAATGAACATCCTCCGAGCCCGGTGAGTCCATAATTTTTGCCAGGGGTTGTAGTTCCTCTCCATTTGAAAAGTTTGGGTTGTCACCTTTAAGTTATGCTCCCAAACTAGAACCAGGTAAGTTCTGTTCGATTCATCAATTGTCAGTTATTAATTGACCAGGTGGATAAAGAGTTGTCATGTGTTAATTATCCTTCTTTTGATGCTGCCATTGCTTTTTTAAAATTGGTCAATGGCAAAGGTTTATGTCAACAAACCAATATAGACTGCCAAAAGTGTTGCCACCCTCAAAATTGTTCCAGAAAATGAAGTATTTCTCCCAGGAAATTATTGCAATTCCACATGTTTTATCATAAACATTTATTCAATTTGTGTGTAAAAAAGCAAATTGGACATAATTTAACAAAAAACAAAAAACAAAATGGACAGGACAGAATTGTTGGCACCTTTGCAAAACTGTGGATAAACAACTTTGTATCAAGAATATGATACTCATTCAAACTCAGCTGTGGAAAGTGAGCACTATGAAAATCACACCTGAAACCAGATAAAAAGGGGGAAGACGTTGACTCAATATTTGCATTGTGTATCTGTTTGTGCCACACTAAGCATGGAGAAAAGAAAAAGAAGACAGAAAACTGTCTGAGGATTTGAGAACCATCATTGTTGTAAAATATCAACAATCTCAAAATTGCAAATCCATCTCCAGAGATCTTGATGTTCTTTTTTCATGGTGTGCACCATAATCAAGATGTTTACAATCCATGGCATTGTAGCTAATCTCCCTGGATGAGGACGGCAGAGAAAAATTGATGAAAGGTTGCAACATGATAGTCCGAATGATGGATAGGCAGCCCCATACACATTCCAAAGAAATTCAAGGTGTCCTGCAGGCTCATGGTGCATCAGTGTTAGTGCGAACTATCCATCCACATTAGAATGAAATTAAACCTTATAGCAGGAGACCAAGCAAGATCCCCCCTCCCCGCCTGATACAGAGGCATAAAAAAGCTATACAACAGTTTGTTAAAATGTATGTGAGTAAACTAAAATCCTCCTGGAAAAGCATCTTACAGACAGGCAGAGAGATAAGACCAATATAAAGCTTTTTGGTAAAGCACATCATTCTAATGTTTACTGAAAACTAAAAGCTTAAAAGGAGAAGAACACAGGACTAACAGTCACATATGGTGGAGGTTCAAAGATGTTTTGAGGTTGTTTTGCTGCCTCTGGTACTGGGTGCCTTAATTGTGTGCAATGCATCATCACTTCTGAAGATTACATTATTAGGGCAGGTGTTCCCAACTCCAGGCCTCGAGGGCCGCCAACGGTGCAAGTTTTCAGGATTTCCTTAGTATTGCACAGGGGTTGGAATCATCACCTGTGCAGATGATCACATTAGTGCTATACTAAGGAAATCCTGAAAACCTGCACTGTTGGCGGCCCTCCAGGCCTGGAGTTGGGGACTTCTGGTTTAGGGGATGGGTTATTGGGATTTGTGTTAAATGCCTGTTAAAAGGTAGTTACCGCCTTCTAACAGGTGTTAATGATGTTGGGGAAGTGAAGACGCTTGATCTGGTGGTAAAAAAGGGATCTGGCAAATCTGAAATATTTGTTGCCTAAAACGAAATGTGATTTTCTCTGAGATTATTTTAAGATTTATCTCAATTAACTCCCAGTATTCCTTATTTTTTCCAAAGTTGTTTGGCAAAATATTTGCCATGGCTTAAGGGGATTGTTCACTAGTAGCACAGCCCCTTCTTCAAATGACACTAGGGCATCCTGGGACCAAGACCAGCATCAGTGCTTGGAGCGATGACATCCCGCCCCCTACTACACAAAGACCCAAGGCATTTCCCCAGGGACAAAGGTTATAAGCATGGTGGGACTCATGCTGACACCCCATCAGCAGAAGTGGCACCCATCCCTTTGCAACCAGAGAGCGGTGGAAAGCCCCCCGCCAGAGAATTATAAAATTGCCATTAACATTAAGGGCAAACCCGCGCGCAGGAACATGGTAAAGACTGTGCTCATCCTCAAAGCTGCCTTACAGCTTTATTTCGGAAATGGTTCATTTATTTAAAATACTGTAGTCCTTGCTATACTTAAAGATTGTAAATCATCATTGAGAAGGCCACGTTTGTTTAGTTATCCAGTTTTACTGGGTGGACCTGATCATTTGACTATGGTATTACATAATACAAATATCATTAACCTATATAATTACCTAAAGAATAAATAAGAACTGACATATTGATCTGGTGCATAAAATTGACCATGTCCTTTTATGAATATTTTACATAATAGATTAATCAAAATGATGAAATATAATCATAACAAAAATTGTGTAAGCAGCTTAGCCAAAAAATGATCTCAAGCCTGTTAACTGATTTGTATTCCTCTGTTAAATGAGAGATTTACCCCAAGGTCGTGACAAAATGAACAACAATTTAAGAGGGTGTGTGTGGGGGTTTTCGGGGCAACATCAGGTGAGAAACGTTGATAAGGTCACTCAGCTCTGCTCACCTGTTAAACAGCCCCCAACCATATATGTAAATATCTAATACCAATCACAGCATTGCTGGGGGAGACTGGTGGTTCTCCCCCAGCAACGAACCACAAGTGGACAAGCTGATAACCAATCCACCGGGAAACCTTGCCCAGATCATGGGTATTAAAAAAGAAGGAACCACTGGTAATAATGTAACCCTTTTACTAGTGGAACACATAGTATATAGTAATACCATGTGTCCCCCGCCTGAGGGGCTCGGAAAACATCATTCTCTATAAACTGGTGGACTATTAAATTTATCTAAAGGTATTTGGTTGAGTTGCTTTTGGGCAAGATGGCTTGACTTTGCAATCTCCATTCTAGTTAATTTATAAGGCGTTGGACTATACCTAGCAGAGGTGACTGTCTTATACAGCTATCCTTTGCCATTAACCGCAGTGATTGGAGCTAAAAAGCTGATTGCTTCTATTATAAAAGAGGTTTTCCCATGAATAAAGTTAATTTTAATCACTAGATCTCAGAATAATAATAATTTCCACAATTGAATGTTTAAAAAAATTGTTTTTGAGCTGAGATAATCTTATATATATTTCCCTGCTATGTACTGTGTCATGGATGTGTCTGACCGTACAGGGACATGGTCTGATCATACCACATTTCCCTGTGCCGAGATAATCTTATATATGTGTCCCTGCTATGTACTGTGTAATGGATGTGTCTGACTGTACAGGGACATGGTCTGATCATACCACAACTCCTGTGCTGAGATAATCTTATATATGTGTCCCTGCTATGTACTGTGTAATGGATGTGTCTGACCGTACAGGGACATGGTCTGATCATACCACATCTCCTGTGCTGAGATAATCCTATATATGTGTCCCTGCTATGTGCTGTGCAATGGATGTGTCTGACCGTACAGGGACATGGTCTGATCATACCACATCTCCTGTGCCGAGATAATCTTATATATGTGTCCCTGCTATGTACTGTGTAATGGATGTGTCTGACCGGCTGTAGGAGAACCTGTCCCACAGCCCCGACACAGTATGGCGACTGCCTCCCCATCTCTGTGACAGTTAGTGGGTACACCTGCAAGTTGGTCCCTGGGCTACTCCTCTGGTGACCCTCGCAGGACTGTTACCTTGCACAGCCATCCTTAGTCCCAGGCCACCTGCATGATGCCTGAGTCTAAGGGAGGCTGTGCCACCTGCTCCTTGAGAGCTGTCAGGCTGTCATCAGCTCCTGACACCACCCAAAGCCCCTGACAAGATGTGGTCAGAGTGGAAGAAACTGCCCTGTCCATTAGTTCCACAGAGCTTGTCTCCTAGCCTCCATGTAAACCTTCCCCACTGTCCTGACAGGTTTATGGGGACCGCATCTCCATCCTCCTGGCAGTCAATGGGTACAACTAACGGTTGGTCCCTGGGCCACACCTCCGGTGACCCCTGCTGGACCATTAACTGGTACAGCCGTCCTTGGTCCCAGACCACCTGCTCGTAGTCAGAGTCCAAGGGAGGCCACCTGCTCTGGGAGAGCTTCCAGGCGGTCGTCAGCTCCTGACGCCCCCTGACGAGACGTGGTCAGAGTAGAAGAAACTGCCACGTCCTCCGTCAGTTCCCTGTCTCCAGGCCTCCGTCTAACTTAGCCGCCACTTGGTCTGAAGGGGAGAAGCCGTCAGACCTCCGCGAGGTTCCCTGGGCTGCAGCACTCCCACTCTTGGTGACAGCAGCTATGGCTGCTGTAACCGTGGGCAGTGTCTGCTTCCCCTCTGCTCCCAACCAAGTCACCAGTTTAGGTGGACTATCCTGGCCTCCTGTATTGTTATGGATAAGGTTTGGCTCTACCACCTGTCAGGTGCTCAGAAAAATAATATATACTGAGAACGAGATATTTCTGGCACACTATAGATGAATAAAGGATAGAGGAGCTATCAATTCATGCTATCGTGTTTTTATTGCAGTACAAAAAGTTGAAACAAGCATCTGCCAAGGCCGCCATCTCACAGGCTCTCTTGGATTTCTGGTCACGGATGAACTGCTGGAGGTCCTCAGGGCAGTTCCCCAGGAATTGTTCCATGACAAACAACTCCTGGATCTCCTCACCGGTGCTGAGCTCCAACCCCTTGACCCAGTGGTCTGCTGCTTTCAGGAAGGCCCGCATGTGGTCAGTCCAGGTATCCTTTGGACACCGCTGCAGGCTCCGGAATTTCTTGTGGTAGGACTCCGGGTTGAGGTTGAAATGCAAGATCAGGGCCCGCTTGATGCTGTCATAATCCTGCAACTCTCTGGCAGGTAAGTCCCCCAAGGCTCCTATGGACATACCCCACTGGCTTGCACCCAGGTGGTGCTGCTTGCAGGTCTGCTCAAAGGCCAGCAGAAAGGAATCCAGGTCTCCATCCGCCTCCAGAAGTGGAAAGTCCTCGACTCGGACCTTCTATGGCTTGGACTCCTGGTTGGCTGGGGCGGGTGCTGAGGTCCTGAGCTGAGCCAACTCCAGCTGGTACTGGCGCTCTGCATGTCGCTCTGCAGCTTCTCGCTCTGCATGTCACTCTGCAGCTGCCAAGAGGTTCTCGTAGGCGCCCTGGTCTCCAGGCTCAAGATGAGCAAGGGAAGCTTGAAGGAGGGCATCTGAGCCCGAAAGGCTGGGAAAACAAGCAGCTAGTTATCTGCCCACTGCAGGGCTGAGGTCAGGGAGTGCTCGGCCCCCTGCGGAGTTGACTATCAGTGATTGGCTTCTTGAAGACCCATGCATGGGTTCCTCCTCGCCTAGTTCACCATTGTCCTCCACCTCCTCTTCCATATCAGCCGCAGCAAGTGCCCTCTGCAGCATCTGGCTTCTGGTGCCCTGGGCCAGTACAGCAACCCCTGGTCACTGACACACAGCTGCAACCTGATGCATCCACACACCTATGTATTTGCGCTCTGACCGTCTGGTGTTGAGTTGATCTTAGGACCCCGACAGCAAAAGCTACTGCTAGCAGTCCTTAGTGTTAGGGCGCTGGGGTCCCGCACACTATTATCTTAATCCCACCACTTGTGGTGAATCGGCCACCAAACCTGGCAGCTCTACAGTGCCTCTTGCTAGTAATGTACCTACCTGAGGCTAAAAGAAGAGTCGCAGCTGCCCTTTTAGTGCTGGTTTATTAAGGCACCTCTCAGTGAGTGTGATACATGCCTTCTGGTCCGCAACCAGAAGCACTTATAATAACCACCACCTCGTCACTGATAGAGGCCCTGAATAACTGAAGCACTAGTTGCTGCCACCATTTCCTCGTTTAATATAAGTTTGGTCCATCATCGGGCTTATATTGGGTCAGAAACCAACCAATGTAGCGTTAAATGAGCACACGGACGTGGGGACCGTGATCAAAAGAAAAGGGACAACTCAAGATTAAATTTATATATTTAATCACCCTATTGGTACACTAGAATATTTACAGTTATTAAGATATTACAGTTAGGTATGCAAATCAAAGATAATGGAATACACAGAATTACAGGCAAATGTAGTCAGTTACCTTAGTGCTGATGACACCACACAGGCAGCATGATGCCAATCTGTTCCTGGGGTAGTCTCTGTCTTTGATGGAACAATAATAATGCCTCTTCAGAAGAAATAAAAAATGGTGAAGGGGCAGCCTATTTTTATACAGCATGAGGCTTTCCCCTGTCCACACCTATCTCACACCTGCGGGATGTCTCATAACTCCCACCCCCTTGAGTGGAGATATGAGATATACAAAATGTATTATTTGCCATAGCCTTGCCTGTGAATGTCATAGGTGGAAGACAAGGCTCCCATATTTTCATTTATGATTTATTACCCAGTGAGCCAACGCACCAGGGCCCTGGATGAGCTGGGTACAGCGCCAGAAGATGGCGCTTTTATGAATGCGCCATCTTGTGGGGAGGCTGCGGACTGCAATTCGCAGCGGGAGAGGGCTCAGAAAAAGCTTGGGCTTCCCTGCGCTGTGGATTCCAGCCCCCAGCTGCCTAGTTGTACCTGGCTGGACACAGAAATAGCGCGAAGCCCCACATATTTTTTTTTTAATTATTTCATGAAATTCATGAAACAGAAATATAGGGAAGTCCTTTTTTTTAATTATTTCACGAATTTCATGAAATAATAAAAAAAAATATGTGCGGTTTCGCGCTATTTCTGTGTCCAGCAAGGTACCACTAGGCATCTGGGGGCTGGAATCCATAGCGCAGGGAGGGCCAAGCTTTTTCTGGGCCCCCCCTCCCGCTGCGAATTGCAGTCCGCAGCCGCCCCAGAAGATGGTACGTCCATAGAAGCGCCATCTTCTGGCGCTGTATCCAGCTCATCCAGGGCCCTGGTGCGGTGGCTCACTGGGTAATAAAGGGGTTAAGGCCAGCTTTGCATTATCAGCTAGCCCTAAGCCCGGAATGGGTTCACGCCAATATTAGACATTACCGCAATTAATTTTCTATTAAAGTGTTAAAAAAAACACAACACACAGAAAAAAAGTTTTATTGGAAAAAAACACAAAACAACACTTAGAGACTGCATCTTTATTAAGAAAATAATCTTCCGTCCGACGTAGTCCAATCCAGTTTTGTTCTTTAGCTCAGCTACATCTCTGGTAGAGAACCTCTACCAGAGATGTAGCTGAGCTGTGCACCTGGCCGTGGGAAAGTTGATGTGAGTTCATGCTGTCAAGCATGAACTCACATGAACCCTGACAGCACCGCACGGCCACTTCAAATGAATAGCTGATCAGCATCAGCTGATACCTCAGCTGTTCAGTTGAAATAACCGGCGGGAAAGCCGGCAGTTAGAAGACTTCACTGCCGACTTTCCTGTGCGGTGCTGCGCTCCGCTCCCCCCGCTCCCTGATGCCCCCTCTCCGCTCCCCCACCGCATCACCGCCCAATCCTAAGTTAGGACCGGGCGTTGAGTGCAGAACCAGGGAGCAGGGAGGGGGGCATCAGGGAGCGGGGAGTGCAGCACAGAACGGGAAAGCCGGCGGTAAAGTCTTCTCACCGCCAGCTTCCCCACCCGGGTCCTGCGCTCCCTGCTCCCTTGTGCTGCGCTCCCCACCCAGTCCTAACTCAGGATTGGGGTGGGACTTGGCAGGGGGAGCGGAGGGTCGGGATGTGAGGCAGAGGGTCGGGCTAAATGATTGTTTAATAGCCGCTGGCTTTTTACCACCGGCTTTTAAACAATCATACACCCATTTCAGCCTATTCCTCAGCCCCCAGACCGCTGTATAGGGTCCAGCTGAATAATTACTCGCATTTGCCATTGACTTTCACTGTACTCGTTAGTCCTAGCGAGTATTCACAAGGAAACTCACGGAGTAACAAGTAGACCGAGTAACATACTATTCGGCGACTACAGAATAGTAACGAGTATACTTGCTCATCCCTAGTCACTCAATTATCCCTTCTGGAAGCTCTATTGTGTGATCACAATTTGGTGCTTCCTCAGGTTGATTAACATATCACAGGAGAGGAAGAAGCCCTTTGCTGTTCCTAATTAATTAACATGTTCCTCTTCAAGGAGTGAGACATTGCAGCATCCAAGACAACATGGCTGCTGGGGAACACTACAATATTCATTACAAATATTGCTTATTCATTATACCCGAGTTCAGGGCAGCTCTCCTATAAATTCTGGTCTGGGGCAGAGTTAGTTCAGTTCATAGGAGGACTGAGGAAGACATCCTGTGGACTGGAGCAGTGCTAAGCTCGTCCCAGGACAGCTGAACCTAGCTTGAGGGACCCATAGGCAAAGGTCTCAGGAAGTGAAGGAGAGCCTGGGGAGCAGAGCAGTGTCGAGGTCACCCCAGAGGAGAAAGCGCCAAGAACCGGACACCGAAGTCCGAGGCTGTGCAGGGCCTAACTTCCCTGCAGCCAATACTGGAGGCTGGGGAATTCCAAGTACTGATTTGTATCGGATTACTTTCAACTATTTTTTCGGTGAGGAATTCCAAGTTCCCCAGCCACACAAATGTCCGCATGCAAACCAACGTTAAGAGCCCAGGAGCAGCCGCCCAAGAAGTGGGGCTAGAGAAGGACTCGAGCTGCCTGTCATACTGGCACACACAGGAGAGAGAGGGCTGCAGCTCAGCTTAAGCAGCCGCAGGGGCCCGCTAGGAGAAAGCTCAGCAGGGAGGCCTCAGAACTTGCCAGTTGAAGAGAACCATGAGTTGCTCCCAGGTTACACGGACTCCCAGTAACACCACCTGTCGTTGAACCGGCGGTATTGCCAGTAAAGAATTTGAGGAACCAACAAACTGTGAGTCTGTCTGTTACTGTGCACCCTCCATCCTACACCCTACACCCTTCCAACATCCACTGCTCTGGGGATCCGTTCCACCTGTGGGGAGCTAATCCATCCCAGCTGCCCGTCCATCTTCCCCAGAGGTTCTGCAGCAGCGGTGGCCACTAGTAGCCACAAACCACAGGTGGCATCATGGATAATTCTTCCTATAACTCCCCAAGAACTCTTTAACACTGAAACCAGGGTTACGGAGCTGGGTCTCGACCCCTGTGACTCCCTGAAAGCATTAAGCCAGGTTGCGAGTACCCCACAACCCTGGGGCACATCAGATCCCCTGTTGATAGGACACAGCACCTGGCTGGATGTGGTGGCTACTAAAGAACTGTGAGTAAATGAGTGAAACTGCACCAGCTGTGTCCTCAAATTATTCCAGCGGGGTCGTGTCAACTTGGCGTCACGAACAGGATATACCTACCCAGTAGCACCGGGTCCTGTGCGCCTAGAGACTGTACTATAGGACTGTGTAATGGTGCCCGCCGAAAAGAACAAGTGCCACGTGTATCTCAAGGGGAGTGGTGTAGCCTCCCATTGTGGGCTGGGTTGCCGAATGGCGCGAAAAGCCATACCCGCCCACTGCACAGACTGTAACGTAAGGAGACTTGTCCATGAGCCGGAGGGAACTGCCCCCTGGTGTGGCCGATGGTGAAAGAGAAAGAGACCTCCTATGAAGGGGAGAGGGCGGGAGAAGCACCGGAAAGTGTGACAGTGCAGGCTGCAGAAGAGGCACCGATAGACTTGAGGGCACCATGGCAAGTAGCAGTCAGAGAGCTCCATCATGTGGGGTGGAAGTGATGGACTCCCTCAGCGGCTTGGAGGAGGACCAGGACCAGGTGCCCCCGGTGGACCAGGAGTTCTGGGTAGCAGAGAACTGTAGAGAGCGGCACCCAGAGGACTCCAGCACGTGGGTTCGAGAAGACAGACTGCACCAGTGGCCTAGAGAGGATTCCAGAACCAGTAAGGTCAGTGACTCTAGAGCTAGAGATGGCTGTAGCACCAAGCCTGGCAGCTTTAACACCGGCTTTAGCACCAAGCACTGACGGACAGCCAGCAGCTTCAGACCCGGTTGCTACATCAGACCAGGCAGCCAGAGACAGAGCTGCAAGTTCCCTTCAGGGTGCCCTACCTACTCACAGCTAGACATTGTGTTTCCAAGGCCGAGTGGAAGCCTGAACCCAGAGGCTCAGCCATGGAAGCACCAGCAGTAAGCAGAACTGTAGAACGCTTTAAAGTACATAGACAGTAGTTAACCCAGTTAAGTTGCATGTGAGTAGTTATAACTTGTTATAGGTGTGAATGTTTAGTAGTAATATTCTTGATAAACCTGTAGTTAGGAGAAATATGAGTTATATGGACAATTGATCATGGACAGTGAATGGTCAGGACTAATTGTATATAACTAGCACATTGCGGTGTGCTGCCTGTTGGTTTTAGAACTGATGCTTTTATCTTGAAACATTTAGTGCACAGTTAACACTTTGACCATGAAGAAAATCCACTTGGTGTGCCTGAAATGGTTGGTCCATCTTGTCCTGTCGCTCACCCAAGACCTACTTTGGGAGTTTTTTGGAAGTGGGTCCCCCATGAAGCACTGAAACAGACAATAACTGAGACACCCGGTGAGGGACGCTGACTGAACTAACTGTTTACACTTTCTTTTATTACCAAGTTTTTGTATTTTTGTATTTTTTATATTATGTAACGTTCAAGTATCAGTGCCTCCTGGAAAAGGGAAGAAGTTTGTTCATGTTAATGTGCTTTATAAAAAATTTAGCATGTTGTCACATCTTTTACCAGGTTAAGCCCGAGGATGTGCTGTGTTTTACGAGTGGGGAAAGTGGCACCCCTGAGGGTCCAGTCACCACAGAGGTACTGCACTATAGCAAGAGGTGGCTACCCACAACCCCAGGTAAGGAGAGGACACTACCTGGTACCCACACACCGCATGCACCACTAGGCACTCCAGGTCAGAAAGGTGGGGGAATTGATCAACACCCATCCCTGGCTAGAGATGGGACCAAGAGAGGTGGTGGGTGGAACTGTAGGAAGAGGAGCCACTTAGAGAAAAAACAGGACAGTTTAAGAAGAGCACACCAGGAAGTAGTGGGAGTAGTTGTAACCACAAGGAGAGAGAAGAGAAATGAGGAGTAGAGGAGTCACAGGAGAGATGTGAGAAAAGGCGTCCTGGGAATTGGAGCAGAAAGGCTTATCCCAGGACAAGGAAGACAGAGGGAGCCAGGCAGGAGCTGCAGAAAAGGAAGGGGCAGGGGAAAAGAGCAATCCACCTGTGGGGCTCGCATCCATTACCAGTCTCAGGCAGTGGAGGGACCAGGGCCGCAGTGGGTCACCGGGCCTACACTAGTGGAGCAGACTTAAAGTCTCAACTAGCGAGCCAGAGGCTGCTGCATCTCCAGGAGCAACAGCCAAATCCACGTCATTAGTTGCAAAGGTGGCCGTATAGGGCCAAAGGGGATGCCCAGTAGGGTCCAAGGCTACAGGCACGAAACACTGAACATGAAGTGCAGGGCAGGAGGGAGAGAGCCAGCAGAGGGTCACCAGGCCCAGACTAGTGGAGTGGACTAAGGACTCAGCTAGCAAAACGGAGACTGCTATATCTCCAGGAGCAGCAGCCATAGCCATGTCAGTAGCTGCTAAGGGGACCATATAGAGCCAAACTGGAACGGATTGAAAATGTCACCCGAGGGGGGCCGTGGCCACTGGCGCAAGACACTGAGCGTGAGGTGCAGGGCCGGAGGAAGAGAGCCAGCACACGTCAGACAACCCAAAAAAGGTACACAGAACGGGGTGGCGGCGAAGTGTTTTCTAATCTGCCTTAGAAGGACTGGATCCTCTGTTCGTAGGACACAGCACCCGGCTGGATGTGGCTGCTAAAGAACTGTGAGTGAGTGAAACTGTGTCCTCCAAATTATTCCGGTGTCCTCAGCCCTGCACTACACCTTCACCACCCTATATATATTGACTTTGATTACTGCCCCGGGGTCCCGCTACACCTACAGAGAGCGACAACATCTGGCTGCACCGTCACCTGCCCCGGAGGTCTGAACTGCAGCATTGGCTACCCCTGGCCGAGCACCGCAGGTGGTGTCACGACAATTATCCCAAAATCCCCATTTTATTGAACTTTTATTGACACCACCAGGGTCACGGACCCCCGTGACTCCCCAGCAGAACTGTTGCCCGGTTCCGAGTACCCCACGGCTCTGGGGGTGTGTCACACATATCATATACATTACTAATCTCCACATATGAGGCAGAAGGACAACAGTTTTCAGGATCTCTTTAGGGCTCATTAGGTATTGGTCCTCTAATGCAAAGACTAACTGAAAGTCTACCAACCGGAGCGTAACAGTTTCATTGAAATACACTAAGCGGTTAAGCTCTGGTCGGGCTAGCCGTGGCCAGTTAGTGCACTGCCATCCGATCTCAAACCGATTTGCATGGACGTCTTGAATGAGTCCTATTACCTGCTTTATTCATATCTCCGGATAATCTGATGAATTTGATGTAGTTGACCTTTCCATCAAAATTACCGATATTACTCGGAAAGAGGACCTTTCTTTTTGGACTCCTTTTCTTGAAGATCCATGGCTCGGCATTGGTGGGAGCATTAGTAGTGGGGAAGAACAGAGCATTGTGTACTCTGGAAACTTGTTGCAAAAAGTCAATTGTAAGTTTGTTACTGAAATAACACCAGGTAAGACGTCAGATGTACAATGACAATGGCAAATTCCATGAAAGAGATGAAGCAGTCATTGTGTCTGTCAGTTGCCACGGGGAGATGCAATATAAATACAGACAAGAAGGTGGCAAAGTCACACAGTCTGCGGGCAGAAGACGAAATACACCTATCTTCTCCAACAACCTCAAAATCTGGTTACTGACATAGGGTCACGGCCAGGTAAGTAATTAAGAACATGAAGGTTCTAATATTGGCATATACAAAGATAGGAACTCGTCATTAAGGCTGTGTGCGCAGGTTTTGTTGAAATCGCGTTTTTGATGCATTTTGAGTGCAGATTTGCCACAAATCCTGAAGGGTTTCCTGATGCTAGAAAAAGTCAAGAAGAATCCTGAAGACTCCTGCATACGTACAGTAGTTTCTCCTTGCAGATTTGGTGGAGAAATAAATCTGCAGTTTGTCAATTCTTGCAGCATTTTTGCAGAGGATTTCACCCATTCTAATGAGTGGGAAAAATCTGCACCAAAAACTCACGGCAAAGTGCACCAAAACTGCACCGAAAATGTGTGTTTTGGCCGTTGTGTGTTCCCTGCCAAGAGATGCTGACATTTCTGCACCAAGCCGTCAATGTGTGCACTTACCCTAATTATACAATTAGTAATGTGAACAACTAGAGAGATAGATATAGGTCAGAGATAGATGATAGATACATAGATGATTGAGAGATACAGGTGAATCTCAATGTTTTAGAATATCATCAAAAAGATCATTTATTTCAGTAATTCAATGCATAAAGTGAAAGCATATACTTGTATTATATAAAGCCATTACAAACACAGTGATCTATTTTAACTGTTTTTCTGTGAATGTTGATGATTATGGCTTACAGCCAATGAAAACCCAAAAGTCATTATCTCAGAAGATTTGAATAATTAACGCAAAACATATGCAAAGGCTTACTAAGGCTGGCTTCACACTACGATTATTCGGGTCTGGGTCTGTCCGGTCTGAACCGGACAGAACCGTATCCGATTTTGCCCCTCATGTATCCCTATGGTGCCGGAAGGCTGTTATTTGCCATCCAGTTTTGTGGTTTTCCAAGAGTATATATATATGAGAAAAAAGTTTAAAAACTTACGTTTTTTTCAAAAAACTCAAAATTCTAATTTTTTATTTTTGAGGTTCTTGGTACACACATTGGCCAATGTCTGTTTGCTCATCGACTGCGACAAAGTGACTTCAGGTCTGATGAGTCCTAACGCTGACATCCCTGTCCTCCTTGTCCTCCCTATCCCACTACTAAGTGGGCAGACACCATCTAGAGTCTAGATGGTGTCTGCCCACTTAGTAGTGGGATAGGGAGGACCCTAGACCACCTGTAGGTGATGAGCATGCAAATTGCAGACATGGAGCCAGCAACTCCACATGACACAAAAGAGAAAAAACTGCACAGCACTCACAGACTAATGTGAACCGGTGCCAGCAGGGACGCTGGGTCAAACAACTAGAAAAAAATTCTCTGCAGCACTCAGCTACTACCAATGATGTACAAATGCTAACAAGTTGATGAGCAAACAGACATTGGCCAATGAATGTACTAAGAACTTCAGAAATAAAAAAAATAAGAATTTTGAGTTTTTTGAAGAAAACGTAAGATTTTAAACTTTTTTCTCATATATATACAGCTTGTTAGCATGTGTACATCACTGGTAGTAGCTGAGTGCTGCAGAAATTTTTTTTCTGATAGATAGATAATGAAAAAAGATTATTGAGCAGCGATTCTTTTTTAGCAAAATGCTAGGTGCTTATCAGTCCTTGAGATAGGAATCAACCACCCACTTCAGACAATATAATTGCAAAAATAAAGGCTGCAGCACTCAGGATTCAGGATGTTTTCTCGCCTTTAATGGCTTACAGGCATGGTGTAGCGACGTTTCGGTCCTCAGACTGCTGGAAGAAGGTCTGAGGACCGAAACGTCGCCACACCATGCCTGTAAGCCATTAAAGACGAGAAAACATCCTGAATCCTGAGTGCTGCAGCCTTTATTTTTGCAATTAGAAAGATAGATAGATAGATAGATAGATAGATAGATAGAAATAGATACATAGATAGATAGATAGATAGATAGATAGATAGATAGATAGATAGAAATAGATAGATAGATAGATAGATAGATAGATAGATAGATAGATAGATAGATAGATAGATAGATAGATAGATAGAAAAAAAGAAAAAAGGTAGATAGATAGATAAATCCAGGTCTGGAGAAAGACTTGCAGCACTCCAAGTTCTCAATGTGAAAAGAACTTTCTTTATTAGGACAGGCACAAAACATGCAACGTTTCAAGTCACAAAGACTTTTCCTCAGGCACAAGTGTCTCAACAGGAAATGCAGTTTATATATACAAACATTAGCATATTAAATTGACAACTAATTAGAGTCATTAAAAAGCTGAGAAACATCAATATTATATTAGTGGTTGTGCATAAATAAGTGACAACAATTAAAAAAATACAAAAAGATACAAAAAAATGCAAAAAGACATTAGCAAATCAATCAGGTATATATGGACTGCATACAGTGTGAAAAACCTAATTTGAAAGGGCCATGCATAAGTGTACCATTGTCACGGGTGGCATGGATGACAGGGTAGAGGCCACGCGCAGACGGTCCCAGCGTTTGGCCAATCAGCCATAAGGTTTGAGGACGGTCCGTCTTTCAGGGGCATTTACCTTCTGTGTAGATAAAGAGAAGGTATGATAAGATCTCCCTATCATGGGGAGACGGCTGGGAAGGTCTTGTGCTCGGTCTGGTTTCTACACCAGTATTCTGGGTCTCTAGGACCCAGCAGGTTCTTCCCACCTTTATAAGGAGTTTCATTGCCCTCCCTCGGTGCAGGTGATATTTCCTTGTGGACTCATTATCCTTGCTCCAGCAGAAGCTGAGGTTGTGGAGGTTGCTGTGCTCTGCTGCAAGATAAGTGTTTTCTTTCCCCATTGTCTGTTTTTCCTTGTGTTTGTCTTTAGTTGTTAGTGGAGGGGTCTAGTGAACCTCTCCATCTGATCCTTAGATAAGGTAGTGTTAGGATCAGAGAGGGACGAGGTTCGTGGTCGACGACAGTTGAGGAAACTGTATAGGGACGTTAGGGCAGACAGGGTCAGCCCTAGTAAGACTAGGGGTCACCCTCTCCCTCTTGTGCCCATAGCTTTAGGGACTCCTTATTCCCCCCCCCCGTCGTGGTCCTACGCTGAGTGCCTCTCCCGCTCCCAGTGTGACAACCATATTGCCATCATTATAGAGGCTTCATATGAATTTCTATATGAAATGGGGCCAGTGGTGCTGGAATTAAAAGAAAGTGGTGCATCTCAAAAATATTAATGAGTGTTATGGCTCAAGAGGCCATCAATCATTTAGATTTGAATCTTGTGCAAAATTGTGCAAAATGCAATATTAAATTAAGTAGACTTTATAAATGTAAAAAGCTTTTAGCGCCATCTAGTGGCTGTGCTATATCATGTGCCATAAAATGAGACCATTCAGATGTATGGAATATATCAAGTAAATACATCAGTTCAGTGGTGTGTGGTTCTTTGGCTGAAACGAAGGGGATTTATATAAATCCTCAATACAAAACAGGGATTAAAACTGAACCAGTTTACCACTAAGATAAATAATATGGTCATAAAAACTAAAAATGTGTGTATATCATAATCGACAATACAGGTTACAGTGAAGTTGGTTCACACCAGTGCAAAAAATCATGTTATTAAACAAAAAATGGCGAACTATAAAACCGCAGAAGTGCAACTACAAGGTATATTATAAACCAACATCTTTATACGTGCACCACCAGAAAATTATCATTGATGAAGTAAAAAACAATTAGATAAAAAAAGGTATCACGCATGGCACTTTCAATTTCAGGGTGAGTCATGATAGGGTAGGTTTTTCGTCCATATGAAATAGCCTGGAAAAAAACAAAGATCTGTTTCAGTACTCAAGTGTATTCAATTTTAAAAAAGCATAATTGCTTATACAGTAATATGATAAAAAAACAGTGCAAAATAAAATATCATAAAAACATGAAATGGAGAAAGAGGTTTAACATCATGGTACAAGGATCTCGAATCTTTCTTCGGCCAGTTTTACTCATGGGTTAATTTATGATTGTGTTTAATTTATAATCTACATTAAGACCCCCTGGTTTTAAAGTACCTAACCGGTGTATCCAACGTAACTCCTTCTCCATCAGCAGTTTGTTGCGGTTGCCATTTCTTCTCAAAGGGGGGACACTGTCTATGATTCTACATTTCAAATCACTCTCCTGATGGTCGGCTTCAGTAAAGTGCTTGGAAACGGGGAGATTAGGGATTTGTTTTCTTATACTATATCTGTGTTGACCCATCCTCACTTTAAACTCTAACGTCGTCTCACCCACGTAATATAACCCACAGGGGCAATCCAGAAGGTAGACCACATGGTCAGAGGAACATGTATGGAATCCCTTTATTTTGTAGGTATTCCCTCTTTGTTCAAAAGTATTACCCTTGCGCATATAGGGGCAGTTTACGCAGCCATAGCATGGGAAACTACCTGTTCTCCGTTGGCCTGTAATTGTAGATTGTACATCTTTTTTGAAGCTGCCAATATCAGCCTGTATTAAGGTGTCTCTCAAACTACGCCCTTTTCTGTAAGCCAGAATTGGGGGTTTTTTAAATTCATCAATTTCAGGAAGACCCCTAGACAAGATGTTCCAATTACCTATGATTGCTTTTTTAATTTCATCTGATTCATTACAGAACGTTGTCACCATAGGGATTCGTTTGTCTTTATTGGCAACCGCAGGTTTACCTTGGAGGGCGCGTTTTTGTTGTTGCTGTAGAACACCCTTAGGGTATCCACGTTTCAAGAACTTTTGTGTGAGCAGATCAGTGGTCTCTTTTAGCTCAATGGGATCGGATACGATCCTACAGACTCTTTGCATTTGCCCTTTAGGAATAGCCTTTTTCATGTTTTTTGGGTGATGGCTATCATAGCGCAGTAATTTATTTCTATCCGTGGGCTTAGTAAATAAGGAGGTTTTTATCTTGTTCTCTTTCAGAGTGACCTTCACATCAAGGAATTGGATCTCGTCCATAGAGTGGACCATCGTGAATTTTATTGTGAGGTCGATTGTATTTAGATAGTCAGAAAAACAATTGAGTTCATCCATAGAACCTCTCCAAAGGATGAATGTGTCGTCCACATATCTCCACCAACATGCGACATGTGCAAAGTGATGGGATGTGTAGACAAACTCCTCCTCTAATACGGTCATTACCGTATTTGCATATGATGATGCCATCCGTGCCCCCATCGCGACTCCCCGCAATTGCTTATAAAATTTATCACCAAAAAGGAAATAATTGAATTTCAGGCAAATTTCAAGTAGTTGGATAATCATTGTTTTACATTCAAGTGAGTATCCAGTGTTATCCAATTTCTTGATCACTGCTCTTGTGCCCCTCTGATGATCTATTGAAGTAAAAAGTGATACAACATCAAAAGAGACAAGAATGCAGTCATCTGTGACATCCAGGTTACTCAGTTTTTGCAGGAAATCTCCTGTGTCTTTAATATAAGACCCAGCCGCCGTCACAAACTCCATCATAATCACATCCAGGAAAATCCCAATGTTGGAAAAAATAGAGTCAGTGCCGGCGACTATGGGCCTACCAGGAGGATTAGTCAGTGATTTGTGAATTTTAGGTAACAAATATAGGACCGGAGTCCTCGGAAATTTCACAAGCAGAAAATCAAAAAGGTCATCATCAATAATGCCACCCATTTTTGCTTCATTCAAAGTATAAGAAATTATCCTTTCTATCTCAAATCTAGGGTCTCTGTCTAACTGTACGTACACCTCAGTGTCATTAAGCTGTCTCATTACCTCCTTGATGTAATCTTTTTTGTACATGACAACAGTTGCACCCCCCTTATCAGCGGGTTTGATAATTAAATCGCTGTCATTTGCAAGCTCTTTGAGGGCTCTATATTCTTTACTCAAGAAATTGGGTTCTTTTAACAAACTACTCTGCCTGTTTTTCAATGCTTCTATATCCCTTTTCACTGCTGTAATATATGTCTGAATTGCTGGTGAATCATCTGTGGGAGTAAAATCGCTTTTTTTGTACAATGAGAGGTCACGTAATGTAAGTTCGCTTGTTTTGGACCTTGTAACCGCACATTTATTACTAAACCAGTGCTTTAGTTTATTATTCCTGAAAAATCGGTGGAGATCAACTTCTAAACTAAACCAATCAACATGTTGTGCCATCACAAAATTCAATCCCTTATTTAAAACATTAGTCTGATCAGTGGTCAGAGTTTTACCAGAAATGTTCACCACTAGGTTTAAAACCTCCTCCGTTTGTTGGGATTCCGTGTTTTGTCTCTGTTTCTTTTCACTTCTCCTGTGGCGCCGTCCTCCTCTTCTCCTTCTGGGGTTCCGTGTACATCTAGAAGAAATATTTTTAATCACAGGCAAATAACATGGTTGCTTCAATCTTTTCAAGCCCTTGTGTCTGCAAAATCTTGAGGAATAACCTTTTTTGTTGTTATCGCTCCATGTAACGGGGCCTTCTTTTTGCCAGTTATAAATTTGGCCAACTTTGTAATCTTCTACATCCCTGGCCCATTTTTGTCTCTTTGACTCTTCCAAATCTCTCCTGCTTTTCTCCAACCTCATCTGGATCAGGTCTTTGAACTTTATAAAATCCTCATCTTTCATAAGGGATTTAACCTGTTGCTCTATCTCCCTGTTTTCTTGACCCATTCTATCAATTTCATCTTGTAGATATTCAATATTCAATAACATAAGGTCCATGGCATATTTGTTAGATATTTTAGTAAATTTCTCACAAAAACTGCTGACATGAGAAAACAGAGTGGGGCGTATGTTAGATCTCAATCCTCTGGGGATTCGCTTTGATCTATAATACTGCCCAAGCATGGATAAATGGAGCTCTAATGCAAGTTGTTTTTTGCAACCATTCTCATACTTGCGTTTAAGTCCGGCCACGGAGGGGATGCTCAGAAAAACCACCTCATCATCCAGGCCTTTAAGAATCCGCTCCTCGTCCTCCATGGTGTAAACCATTGTGCCAGGTTCCATGATGAAAAAAGTAAATGCAAAGCTCACAAAAAGAAGTGTAGAAAAAAAATGTGGGTCAGGGAGCAGCATAAACAGCTGAAAAGCAGGTGCAGGCAAATCAAACCTTATCTTTAAAGGTTGTAGACAAATCCAGGTCTGGAGAAAGACTTGCAGCACTCCAAGTTCTCAATGTGAAAAGAACTTTCTTTATTAGGACAGGCACAAAACATGCAACGTTTCAAGTCACAAAGACTTTTCCTCAGGCACAAGTGTCTCAACAGGAAATGCAGTTTATATATACAAACATTAGCATATTAAATTGACAACTAATTAGAGTCATTAAAAAGCAGAGAAACATCAATATTATATTAGTGGTTGTGCATAAATAAGTGACAACAATTAAAAAAATACAAAAAGATACAAAAAAATGCAAAAAGACATTAGCAAATCAATCAGGTATATATGGACTGCATACAGTGTGAAAAACCTAATTTGAAAGGGCCATGCATAAGTGTACCATATTGCCATCATTATAGAGGCTTCATATGAATTTCTATATGAAATGGGGCCAGTGGTGCTGGAATTAAAAGAAAGTGGTGCATCTCAAAAATATTAATGAGTGTTATGGCTCAAGAGGCCATCAATCATTTAGATTTGAATCTTGTGCAAAATTGTGCAAAATGCAATATTAAATTACCGTATATACTCGTGTATAAGCCGACCCGTGTATAAGCCGACCCCCCTACTTTTGCCCCCAAAATCTGGGAAAACCTATTGACTCGTGTATAAGCCGAGGGTGGACCCCAGCACAGGTATACAGCCCCCAGCAGTGTGGTATACAGGCCCCCGCAGTGGTGTACAGGCCTCCCCAGTGGTAGTATACAGCCCCCAGAAGTGTGGTATAAAGCAGCCTCCCCAGTGGTACATACAGGCCCCAGCAGTGTTACAGCAGCCTCCCCAGTGGTATATACAGCAGCAGCCCCAGAGATATATACAGCAGCCCCAGTGGTAGTATACAGCAGCCCCAGAGATATATACAGCAGCCCCAGTGGTAGTATACAGCAGCCCCAGAGGTATATACAGCAGCCCCAGTGGTAGTATACAGAAGCCCCAGAGGTAGTATACAGCAGCCCCAATAGTAGTATACAGCAGCCTCAGTGGTATATACAGCAGCAGCCCCAGTAGTAGTATACAGAAGCCCCAGTGGTAGTATACAGCAGCCCCAGTAGTAGTATACAGAAGCCCCAGTGGTAGTATACAGCAGCCCCAGGGGTATATACACAGCAGCCCCAGTAGTAATATACAGAAGCCCCAGTGGTAGTATACGGCAGCCCCAGTAGTAGTATACAGAAGCCCCAGTAGTAGTATACAGCAGCCCCAGGGGGTATATACAGCAGCAGCCCCAGGGGGTATATACAGCAGCAGCCCTAGGGGTATATACAGCAGCAGCTCCAGAGGTATACAGACCCCCCCATAGGTAGTATACAGGGGCCCCAGCTGTATACAGCAGCCCCAGCTGTATACAGCCCCCCCGTGGTATCCAGGGCCCCAGCTGTATACAGCCCCCCCGTGGTAACCAGGGCCCCCCTTGCTGCACCTGTAAAGGAAGAAGTCAGTATACTTATCGCTGCTGCCGCCGCCGCCGCTCCGCTTCTCGGTCACCGCGCTGCTCCGGGTCTTCACGCTTCCTGTTCCTTCTCCGGCGCTCGAACAATGACGTCATTTCCTGAGCGCCGGAGAAGGAACAGGAAGCGTGAAGACCCGGAGCAGTGCGGTGACCGAGAAGCGGAGCGGCGACGGCGGCGGCGGCAGCAGCAGCGATAAGTATACTGACTTCTTCCTTTACAGGTGCAGCAAGGGGAGCCCTGGTTACCACGGGGGGGCTGTATATACGGGGGGCCCTGGTTACCACGGGGGGCTGTATATACGGGGGGCCCTGGATACCACGGGGGGGGCTGTATGGAAAGGGGGCGCCATACTGTGAGGGATGGGGGGGCTGTATACCCCGTGCTGGGGGGCTGTAAGGCGATATGCACTGCTCCCCCCGCGGATAGGCGGGGGATGCAGTGCATATCATGAATAAGTTATGAGCGGCTCCACGTCACGAGCCGCTCATATTGCAGCTTTCCCCCCACCTCCTCCAGCCTCCTCCTGCCTCCTCCTGCTCCCGGACACAGCCCCCACGTATATGACTCGTGTATAAGCCGAGGGGGGGACTTTTCAGCCCAATTTTTGGGCTGAAAAAGTCGGCTTATACACGAGTATATACGGTAAGTAGACTTTATAAATGTAAAAAGCTTTTAGCGCCATCTAGTGGCTGTGCTATATCATGTGCCATAAAATGAGACCATTCAGATGTATGGAATATATCAAGTAAATACATCAGTTCAGTGGTGTGTGGTTCTTTGGCTGAAACGAAGGGGATTTATATAAATCCTCAATACAAAACAGGGATTAAAACTGAACCAGTTTACCACTAAGATAAATAATATGGTCATAAAAACTAAAAATGTGTGTATATCATAATCGACAATACAGGTTACAGTGAAGTTGGTTCACACCAGTGCAAAAAATCATGTTATTAAACAGATAGATGTTATTAAATAGATAGATAGATAGATAGATAGATAGATAGATAGATAGATATATAGTTACATAGATAGATAGATAGATAGATAGATAGATAGATAGATAGAGATAGATAGATAGATAGATAGGTAGAGATAGATAGATAGATAGATAGATAGATAGATAGATAGATAGATAGATAGATAGATAGATAGAAATATAATTTTGTAACAGATTTTTTTCATTGTTGATAGAACACTGGCAAATGTAACTATTGAAGCATCATTAATTATTATATCATTGATAACAAACCCCTGAATACAAGGTGTGGGTATTGATGAATATTAGTTACCTTTCTGCTACCAGTAGTGATAACTGTAATAACCCGTCTGATCAGCTGAATTTTGTTATGAGAGTTTGGGATTGTTAATGTTTCACTTTTCCTGAATACGTCCTAAGAGAATTTCATGGACTTTGATATTCTTTGCTTATCTTGCTGATTGGAAACCCACCTAAGCCTATTGCTTACCAGCAGATCCATGTGTCGCCTGGAGAAACGTAATAATCTCCTTTGTTTATAGCAATGTCTGTTTAGTTACCAAGGATGAGATTTATTAAATGACCTTTCCATTAGGAGAATGTGACCTGCTAATGCTTTTCAATGGTACTTTTAAAATGATCAAAAACAATGATTACATTACTGACCTCTGCCAGTTGTCCTGAAATAACAGATACAGCTGCCAATAGAATGTTATGAGCACCCACTATTATCTCCTATGTCAGTAATGCAAAGATGGATTTTACCCATGAATTGAGAATTAGTTATACCCGGAACTGCACAGAGGGCTACGAGGCAGGGTGGGGACGTGCATTGAAATTACAATATCACGCCCATCAGGGCATGATAAAGACTCTTGGAGGCGGCGAAAAGGAGCTAAAGAGGACGCCCAGGGGGCTAATAACGGTAGCCCCAGCTTCATTATCATAGGAGGCAATAAGTAATAAAAAGCTTTTAAAACACATTCCCACCACACATTTAGGAGAGAGAGGGATAGTTAGATTAGTAATAGGAAGGTAGTCATAGCCTGGAGTGATTTAACTAGGTGACAGGTTCACTTTAAGTGAGTTTGGTCCGATCTGATGAGAGCACTACTTGCGGCATCTGTTCCTCATCCCTTGGCTCTAATTGATGTGGATGACGTGTCCCACGCAATCCACATAGCTGAACAAAGTGTCGCACCTGCGCATTAGCATCTATGATCTGCCCTACTGCAAGCATGCACATTGATGTCCTTAGCTGTGCCTGCAGTAGGCCAGATCATAGTGCGCCTGCGCGGCCGGTGATGCTACTGCGCAGGTGCGAGACTTTGTTCAACTATGTAGATTACACATCCACTTCTCTCAAAGGACGGCAGAGAGAAAGAACAGACACTGACAGAGATTGTGCAAAGTTGCTAAAACAATTTTTTAAGAGGCTGTGATATGAAAGCAGTGATGGCGGCTTTTCAGTTGCAACCTTTCTATTGCACAACCAGTTGGAGTTGGTGCAGACTTTATAAATTGGGGACATTTCTCACGAGCTATGAGACATTTAAAAAAGTCATTCAATACTCAAATTGATAACCAGCGAGCATCATCGTACCTAACTGACCTTTCTGAAATTGCTATTAAATGTGCCAACCTCTGGGTCTACTTGTCATTGCTGCGTTATTAAGAGCGGACACTGATAATCAAGAGCCCCGGTATAACCATTATCATATACCTGGCTCTTTGTTTTTTGATGACGGCAGGTAGCTGCAATGATTTTTAAGACCACACTATTTTTTAAGGCTGCAGTGAGTCCCCTTGCTGGTCGGACCCCTATATTGATATTGTAGCACATTGTACAAGTACTTATAACTCCTTGCTCACGTTTGCTTTCATTACGCTTTCTCCTTGTCCGCCTAAGTCTCCATCAGCCACTTGTAATCTACCCTAAATCACTGTCTCCTTTACTAATCTTCAGTGAGATAATTGGTCTAAAACTCGATAATTCTCTCAATCCCTCATGACAAAACCTACTATCCGGTGTTAGCTGGGAATCTCTCCAGGATCCCTATGACAAGCCCTACTTGCTTTGATTTTCCTCCTTATATTTGGGTATTGAGAGTATTTTAGTCTTTAGTCGGTTTAGGTCACTGTGCCTGGACTGAGATGAACCAAAAAAAATTAACTGGAATATAAATTTGTATACATGCATTAAACAGCAATACCCTATATAAAATAGAACACTTAGTTAACATTATTTTGATTAAAAAAAAATTAAAAAGCCATCCCACCACGTCAAGGTGACCCATATCCTGAAGGTACCAGCATCTAATATATAAAACCTTCCCATATGTCTAGTGACATAAATATTAATGAGGACTGAGCAGGACTGGGGCACAACATTGGGAGCTAAATAAACAAATGGGAGGCCACAGCCTTGTTTGCATTAACTACAAAGAGAGCAAATGTGCAATGATGCAATGTGTAGGAGAGTGTTCACAGTCACCAGCCATTAAACAGCAACACAGAAGAAAAAAGCAAAAATAAGCAAATACCCCTTGGGCCCTGGTACCGCCCGCACCCTATTCACATTTCCATCACTAGCCATATGGTAAGGTTGTAAATATTTCGATGGTAGGACTGTCCCGATATGGGTCACCTTGATGTGGTGGGATGGCTTTTGCATTTTTTTAAAATCAAAACAATGTTACCCTATTTTATTTACATGCACGGTTGCTAATTATTTATGTATTTTAAGGTATTTGCTCATTTTTTATTATTTTTTACTTGGGTGCTGCTAAACTAAATAGCAAATTGTCACTTCAGTGAGGAAGTAAACAAACTCTAATGCCACCTAATAAAGGTAGCAATCCTGAAAGTTGTAATTGACTCTTTAGCAAGCCGTTTAATATGACTTAGGATTTGTGCCAGATCAGAACCCCAAACTGCAGACGCTGCGTTTCGGGGTAACTGCCCCTCATCAGTGCAGTGTGTGGGAATTCTGATCTGGCTGTATGAAAGGCTAGGTCTCCTCGGCCGGCAGTCATAATGTTCTCCACAAGGAGAATAGCTGTTCCCCCAGACTTGAACTAAAGTGAGCATTTTACGCCGGGCTGCACTACCCTCTTTTCCTGCAGGGGCAGCATTTTGATAAATATGTTGTCAGTCCCACACTGAGCCCTTATAATATAGTCGTTACAATAAATAATGACATAATAATAGTAATAATAATCATATTATCTGAGACCAGTGCTTTTTAAGTAATCATCGTATATTCAAAAATTGTTATTGATTGTTTTCTCACACACTTAGATCTGAGAATGGATAGGCAAGCTATCACAGGTACAGGAAAAGTGCTTGTGGATGATTGACCCCACAGGCTCCTCTGCCATAAATGATGACTTTAAGGTAATAAGTGGCATATAGAAGACAGAGGCCTTGACACAGATTTTGTATTTGGGTCACACGCCTCACAAGTAATGGGGATATCCAGGACTTTTATTATTTTTCCCAACTACCTAACTGTTCTGCCTAGCGTAAATTTCTTCTGACTCAAAGTGGTCACAAGAGGCTGAAGTTTCGTTGACGAGACGTGGCTGCTGATGTCATGCTGATTGACAGCCAGCTCCCCTTTGCCTACCAGCTGTCACTCAGCATGACATTTACAGTGATGCCCCATCGACAGAGCCGAGCAGAATAGACAGGACACCTCCTGTGATGATCGTCCGCATGGAGAATAGGCAGGTAGTTGGCAGCTGGATGGTTTTTAGCCTCATAAACAAAAATAATAAAAGTCATTGTGGCAGCCCTACTGAATATCCAACATCATACTGGGAGCAGGGAACGGGATTAGTGGTGCCTCACCGGAATCCAGATGATCACATTATGACCACTCATTAGCAATAGCAAAGGAAGAAGAAAAGTTCCAGCACGGGGTGTCTCTTCTTTAAAATCTTTAATATTTTATTTCCATGTCAATAATAAACCATCATGCAGGGACGCAGCCCCTTAATGTTTCCTCTTCCTTTGCTAGCCCTACTGAATACTCTTAGGTATAGAGAGCAGGTGGATTTCCAGGCAGAATCCAGCTAAAAAGGACATCATGTGCATATACATGAAAACATGAAAAAAAACACCATGTGCATTATTGGAGTGTTTTCCCATTGAAGTCACAAGGAAATATATTCCAAGAATATAAGAAGAGATTTTTTCAGTAGTTTTACTACCAGAAAAATCCACATTGAAAAACTCTTTTTGTAAATATCCATTAGGCTATGTGCACATGGAGTCTCATTGCTTAGATTTCGGAGCAGAGATTGACCAGAAACGCTTTTCAGTTTTGAAACTTGAAACTCCGGGGGTGATTAATACATTTTTTTTTACAGATTTCTGGTGAAAATATTTTTGAAATTGTTTACATTACAGGGGGTTGTTAAAAAAAATGCAACCTCTAATGTTTTTTTTTGCCCCAGATTTGATAAGTTGAGCAAAGCTAGGGCATAATGGGGCAGGGCAGGACAGGCTTGATGAGGCAGGGCAGGATGGGATGTGATGGGGCAGGGCGGATGGGCATGATGGGGCAGGGCAGGGCGGGATGTGATGGGGCAGGGCGGATGGGCATGATGGCGCAGGGCAGGACGGGACGTGATAGGGCAGGGTGGGATGGGTATGATGGGGCAGGGCAAGACGGGATGTGATGGGGCAGGGTAGGACGAGCATTATGGGGCAGGACAGGACATGATGGGGCAGGGTGGGATGGGCATGATGGGGCAGGGCAAGACGGAATGTGATGGGGCAGGGCGGGACAGGCATGATGGGGCAGGGTGGGATGGGCATGATGGGCAGGGCGGGATGGAACATGATGGGGCAGGGCAGAACGGACCATGATTGGGTAGGGTGGGATAAGCATGATGGGGCAGGGCAGGTCAGGACGTAATGGGGTAGGGTGGGACGGGCATGAAGGGGCAGGGCAAGACGGGATGTCATGGGGCAGGGCGGGACAGGCATGATGGGGCAGGAAAGGACAGAACGGGATGGGGCAGGGTGAGATGGGCATGATGGGGTAGGGTAGGATGGGACATGATGGGGCAGGACAGGATGGACCATGATTGGGCAGGACAGGATGGACCATGATTGGGCAGGGTGGGATGAGCATGATGGGACAGAGCAGGTCGGGACATAATGGGGTAGGGTGGGATGGGCATAATGAGGCAGGGCAGGATGGGATGTGATGGGGCAGGGCGGGACGGGCATGATGGGGCAGGATGGGATGTGATGTGGCAGGGCAAGACAGGCATAAGGCAGGACGAGAAAGGGCATAATGGGGTAGGGCAGGACGTAGCGTGATGGGGCAGCGCAAAACGGGACGTAATGGAGCAGGGCATGAAGTAATGGAGCAGTGCAAGACGGGCGTGATGAGACAAATTCATGAAAGCAGTAGCTTTTACTACACCAAAAATCTTGCTCCCTTAAAGGGAATCTGTCAGCAGGTTTTTGCTGTGTAAAGTTAAACAGCATGCTTCAAGGGTTAAAAACAAAAATCAAGTGTGACTCTTTTTTTCAGGCTCTTTGGAATTGTTTACATAAACTAATGGCTTTATTACCCTGTATTAGCATTGCAGGACTAGAAAGTTATGGCATGGCAGTCCGTCACACCCCCTGCAGTGCTTGACACCTCACAGTCAATCTCTATAGGGGCCTGGTGGGGGCGGGTGCAGCTCTCCCAGCTCTACTGTGTTATTGAAGCCAATTTTTTTTTATTGTGTCAGAATGGCTGGAGCCAGTAATCTATGTGATACATCATTGGATTCAGGATTTCTTTGCCTACATTATGTTGCTGTCAGATGAGGTAGCAAAAACCTGCTGACAGATTCCCCTTAATGACTTAAGAGCATCGTCTCCAACACAGTGCGTCACAATGACCAGCAAGACAATGGCCGGTCTTGATGAAGCGCACCCTCTATGTGAACATATTCTGCTTCCTCAGCTGGAAAAAGAAAGAAACCAGGTTCTTAATTCTAAATCTGTAGTGAGTATTTTCCACCACTAGGGGGAAGCTCAGGAAATCTAAACCTGACATCCTACAGTAGTACTGAAAGATGTTCCACATAATCCTAGGAACAGATAAGAGTTTTACAGCTAAAGTCACATAAAAGCAGAAGTTCTAGCCCGGCATCATCACAATGAGAAACGTTCAGCTGTAAAGTGGATGCAAATACTGCACAGTGTGAATGGAGTCACTACTGCAAACAGGTCACACGTAAAGGATGGGACATTGATTGGACTTAATCTACTGAGCGCTCACCTGACCTCGTCGTGTTCTGGAGATCAGCTGAAAATCAGACGTTGTAAGGCAGGTACATGTAATATATGTGACTGTCTGTCTGTCTGTCCTTAAATTAGAGGAAACATTTTCGAGACACAAATATTAACAACTCTGCTGGCCACCAGTGCATTGTATTATTATGCAGAAGCTGAAACCGGTTTGTGTAACTACCCGTATATATGAAGTTTAGATAATGCTCTAATACAAGTAAATACTAATCTCTTCTCTGTCTGATAGTTTGCTACAATGTGTCGGTGTCTACTAAATGCATCCGCCTGGATCCAGACTAGTTAGGTCGCTTTCACATGTCTGATAATTATATTATGAGTCTGGACCGACCGTGGGTATCAATAACCTCATAGGTCGGTCCAGACATAGCATTTCCCACCATGGTTATGTACGCTATGTAGATGCCTTTGTCGGTGCTGCAGCTGAACTCTCCTAGTAAAGTAAATGGGAGCAGGGAAGCAAGACACAGAAATGCCCACTACCCCACGTATGTGAGGCGCCCCCAGGGCGATGGGGTACTCGAGACCGGGCCTAGCTGTTGTCTCTGGGGGAAGTCACAGGGGTCCTTACCCGGTTCCATGCCCTGGGCGTCAGTTGAAAAAGGGGATTATATAAAAGGGAGTTTTTGTGATGCCACCCGTGGTGTGTGGCTAGGGATGGCCACCACTGCTGCAGAACCTCTGTTGTGATGGACGGGCAACTGGGATGAAATGCCTGTCCACGGGTAAAGCCAATCCCCGGGGCAGTGTAAGTAGTCTATGTGTGAGATGCAGGACGACGGCAGAAGTAACAGGCAGACTCACTGTTTTGTAGTTTTCTCAGTCCTTTACTGGAGCAGATGTTAATAGCGGTCCACGGAGTCTTTTGAGAACAACTCGGGTTTCTTCCCATCTGGCTGGGTCTTTGGCTCCCCTACTGTGCTGGGTTTTGCTGCTGCATAAGCTAGGCTGCCGGACCTGTTTCTTCCTGCGAGGTACCGATATGACAGGCAATTAGAGTCCTTTCCCTCTGCCCTGATCTGGGGTGTATACTGCTGAACTCTCACGGTGTTGCTGTGTCTCTGGTACAGTGTAGCTGGAGAATTTGGAATCCCACTTTCCGGTACTGACTGCTGGGACATGAGACCCCGCACAGTCTCAGACTCCGGTGTCCGTTCTATGCGCCTTTCCTCTGGGGAGAGCACGGAATTGCTCAGCCTCCCAGATGTGTTCCTGCTTCTTTCCTCAGACCTTAGCCTTAGGCCTGGAACTTGTCAGCGGACCTTGGGATGAGCTTAGCACAACTCCTTTACACCCAGGTTTTCGTCACAGTCCTCCTAGGAACTGCACTGAACTAGCTCCTCCCCAGACCAGAATATATAGGGAAGTGTGGCGCCCCGCAACGAGTGCGTCACAAGGGAGTATTGCAGCCGCAATATTCTCTTGACAAAGCAGTGCAATAGTTAACTCTGAGATCCAACCCAACATACAACACCTAGAACAGGGGACCAATCCTAGGTCCTGGTGGGTGGAGTGTTAGGGTAGTGAAGTAGAACACACAATAATCTAGACAGTCGGAACAGAGTCTGAACAGAGTCTGGAATCTAGAGCAGAGCCTAGAACACAGAACTTGGAGAGGAGCGGGGGCTCCGCACTCCGTGCGGGCCCCTGGGCCGTCACCGGTCGGGTGTCAGCACCTGAGGCCTTAACCACCGGGAATGGGCTTATCTACACGGGTTCCCAAAAGACTCCCGTGCCCGCAACTTACAGCCGGTTCACTGGTACCGAAGCTGGCAGCAGTTCACCTCTGCCACGCGAACCAGCCCCGTGGAGGAGCAGCTTTATAGGAGCACCCCACCACCAGCCAGTTTCCAGTCGTCTAACCAGCGGTGTACCCACTGAGGGACCCAAGGCTCCCCAAAAGAATCCAGAACGTACATCATGGATAGGGCATTGAAGCAGCCTCCCCGTACCCGACCTGGTATTCCTGGGCGACGCTGGCAAGAGAAGCTAAGGAGGTAGAAAGGAGGTACACTGCGGATCTCTGAGGAGCACTATCACTGCTGAGTCCACCCGGTCTTCTACTCAACCACTGTAAGCCATGTACTGCCTGCTGGTTACAGTAAAGAACCGTTGCAGAGACTATCTGTGTCCGTGTCTCCTTATGAACTGTCCGTCGTTAACTAAAGGTAACCGCAGCTGCCGCACAACATCTTGAGCAGCTCCAGCCCCCGGGGATCACCGCTCAGCCTGTGGGGAGCGTAACATCTTGCTGCTGTCCATCACCCCGAAGGTTCCGCAGCGTCGGTAGCCCTTACCGAATCTACTCATAGGTGGCGTCACGAAGAAAACAAATTAAACCCCCCTTTAATCTGTTCCCGTAAGACGTCTTCATTTTTGATCTGCACTACACCGGGCCCCACTACCGGCAGGCGCGGTCCACCCGTGACAAGGAAGGAGAAGAATCGCCTGTCTAAACCGGAGTCAGCCGGCCCTGGTGTGCGTCAGAAGCTCACCATGAACCCTTGGTCTCCCCCTTCTGGCCTGGAGATGTGAGTGTTGTGTGTGTTACCTTATGAGAAGACCCTTTTGTTGCTCTCTTGTGACACGACCACCCGGGGGCAGTGATGACACTGTGACACTTTGACCCAGGGGTGCCACATTTGGAAATTTGATGTTTTGAGTCCATATACAGT
>JARQOC010000005.1:53928796-54056994 GCA_033576535.1 Allobates femoralis | reverse complement strand
TCTAAACATAAATAGCACAGATTTGTTCACAGATCAAACTGCACCAATTTTGTTTGCTTTCAGATTCCCAGAATCAATAAAAAAAAAAAAAAAATGTATATGCAGGAATCTCACGCGTCTGTGTTTCGCGCCCCGTGCATGAACCACAATTTCCGGCTGTGGGGTTCCTGACTCCAGCTGGACGGCCTCATGGGTGCCATATAAGTTGTTCGGTTCGGGATCAGGAGACCCATGTCCCGTCCAGATAGTGAGCTCCTGTGAATGTCGGACATGTATTTATGGAATATCCATATGCTGGAAACCACTACAGTTTACGTATCTCCTATAGACCATAAGACTCCCTTTACACTTCCGTGTCTCCCGTATATGTAGTGTCCATTTGCTCACGTACTGGAGAAACGTATACTAATTAAAATCAATGGGGATCTTTACACCTATATGTTTTCAAACAGACCATGTGTACCACGGGACACGGCAGCACGGATGACAAACATACTGCACAAGACAAGGAGAGGAAGGACAGATTTTACAGTTATTTGCCAAATAAAGAATATTTATATTTAAAAACATGGTATTGCCAGGGTGGGAAGGTCATCGTTATTCACCCCTTCCCAGCCTAAAAATACCAGCCCACAGCGGCCTCAGATTAGACACATGCATTAGATGCACCAATCCTGGCGCTTCACCCCGGCCCTGGTGCAGTGGCAATCTGGGTAATGGTTTATGGGGTTGATGTCAGCTGAGTAATGTCAGCTGACAACAAGCCATGGTATTAGTAAAGGAGAGGTGTCTATCAGATACCTCCTGTTATGATCGCATCAGGCAAGCATGGGGGAGTGGACCCACTGAACCACAAAGGGAGGTGTGGCAGCTGACCCCCAGGGCAGGGACAAACCCAGGCACAGAATCAAGTATAGGCAGGTACAGCCGGGGCAGTCGTGGCAGGCACAGTCACTGGTGTAAGGAGGGGATAGCTGGTACCGAGGGCACAGCAGGAATAAGTAGGAATGCGAAGGCTGGTCACAGGGAAACAGGTAGCGGGCACAGGACCTAACAACTGGGTAGACAAAATTGACTAACAACTAAAATTGAGTGCTTATCAGGCAACTCCCATATTTGGTGGATGCTTTACATAGCCAGTGCCGCTCAGCCATTGATTGAAGGGCCCTTCCAGGTAATGATGCACTGGCCCTTTAAATGGAGGACAGGAGTGCTGACCCACAGATGTGCACAGACCCTGAAAGGTGGAGACAACAGCAGAGTGCGTGAGGCAGAGGAGGCAAAAAGCATGGCAGCGGTGGTGAGTAATTCAGCGTCCCCACGCTGCTCTGTCTCTGCCAATGCAGCAGGAATGTCATAGGACCTTCATGCGGAGTACTTTGGACCAGCTTGAGATTTTTTTGGAGGGGACTAAATTGTTGAATGAGAGCCTGTCTCATCTTTATTTTGTTAATTCTCTCTCAGGTTCACTTTTGTGGACTACTTCGGATTCGTTGGACAACATTGGATCTTAAAGGGATCCTGTCACCCCCAAAACACCTCTAAAGCTATTAAAAGCTGTCCCTAGAGCATAGTAACACTTACCCTACACTCCTTTTAGCTCCTAAATGCACCAAGTGAAATTGAAGATAAATGTTATTACAGTACCTCATTAGGGATGATAATGAGTGACTATGCTATTCATAGTCACCCTGGCAGGCTCTCCCACTTCATGATATCACGCCTCCATAGGCGTGATCTTCTAATCAGATTAAAATGCGCGCCTCCCCGCCGCTCTGTGCGGTCTCGGCCGGCCTGTAGTGGGGCTGGGTGACGCGAATCGCGTCATTTCCGGCGCCGGGTGACGTAGTACACCCGCGCCGCTTTGTTAGCTTCAAAACGCGCACTACGCATGCGCAGTGCAGATCTTGAAGCTAACAGCGGAGCGGGTGTACATACGTCACCCGGCGCCGGAAATGACGCGATTCGCGTCACCCAGCCCCACTACAGGCCGGCGGAGACCGCACACAGCGGTGGGGAGGCGCACATTTTAATATGATTAGAAGATCACGCCTATGGAGGCGTGATATCATGAAGTGGGAGAGCCTGCCAGGGTGACTATGAATAGCATAGTCACTCATTATCATCCCTAATGAGGTACTGTAATAACATTTATCTTCAATTTCACTTGGTGCATTTAGGAGCTAAAAGGAGTGTAGGGTAAGTGTTACTATGCTCTAGGGACAGCTTTTAATAGCTTTAGAGGTGTTTTGGGGGTGACAGGATCCCTTTAATGGCTTTTTTTTTTTTTTTTTTTTTTTAAATACCTGGTAAGGGAACTCTGGAGTCGGGGAGTGTTTTGTGAAACAACATTTTTATGGTTCATTTGCCTTTTAACTTGCTTGGTTAGCAAAGGGAGGTATCTGATAGACACCTCTCCATTACTAACACCAGGCTTGATGCCAACTGACATTACACAGCTGACATCAACCCCATAAACGATTATCCTGATGGCAACTGCACCAGGGAAATGGAGAAGAGCCGGGGTGAGGCACCAGGATTGGCATATCCAATGGAAGTGCCCAATCTGGAGTGTCTGCGAGCTGGTATTTTTAGGTTGATAAAAACATTGTTTCAGTATGATGCGTTTTTTTCCAGTAAGTGTCACACGGAGTTCCGAATTATTATGCAAATTGGTTTTAAGTGTTATAGGGTTTTTTGTTTTTTCAGTGAAACCCATTGATGGTATTGTGTCTCAGGGTTATTTGGATCATTGAAATCAATCTCAGATATGTGTGATAATTAGTTTGGCAGGTGAGCCTAATAAAAGGAAAACTGGGTGTTCCACAATATTACGCAGGCCACAGTTTTCAAGTAACGTGGGACAGAAAAAGGATGTCTCTGCTGCCGAAAAGCAACAAATAGTGCAATGCCTTGGACAAGGGATGAAAACATTTGATATTGCACGAAAACTTAATCGTGATCATCGTATTGTGAAGAGATTTGTGGTTGATTCTGAGCACAGATGTGTTCGTGCAGATAAAGGCAGAATGAGGAAGGTTTCTGCCAGGGAAGTTCATCAGATTAAGAGAGCAGCTGCTAAAAAGGCCTTACAAACCAGCAAACAGATATTTGAAGCTGCTGGTGCCTCTGGAATCCCTTGAACCTCAAGGTGTAGGATCCTTCAAAGGCTTGCTGTGGTGCATAAACCTACTATTCGGCCACCCCTAAACAGTGCTCACAAGCAGGAACAGTTGGAGTGGGTCCAGATATACATGAAGACTAATTTTCAAACAGTCTTGTTTACTGATGAGTGCCGAGCAACCCTGGATGGTCCAGATGAATAGAGTAGTGGATGGTTGGTGGATGCCACAGTGTCCCAACAAGACTGCGATGTCAGCAATGAGGTGGAGGAGTCATGTTATGGGCTGAAATCATTGGGAAACAGCTGGTAGGCCCCTTTAAGGTTCCTGAAGGTGTGAAAATTACCTCTGCAACGTATATAGAGTTTCCAACTGAGAAATTTCTTCCATGGTACAAAAAGCAAAAACATCCTCATGCATGGCAATGCACCATCTCATGCTGCAAAGAATACCTCTGTGCCATTGGCTGATATGGGCATAAAAGGAGATAAACTCATGGTGTGGCCACCATCTTACCCTGACCTCAACCCTATAGAGAACCTTTGGAGTATAATCAAGCAAAAGCTCTATGAGGGTGGGAGGCAGTTCACATCAAAACAGCAGCTCTGGGAGGCTATTCTGACATCATGCAAAGAAATACAAGGAGAAACTCTCCAGAAACTCACAGGTTCAATGAATGCAAGAATCGTGAAGGAGATATCAAAGAAGGGTTCCTATGTTAACATGTAACTTGGCCTGTTAGGGTGTTTTGGAGCTAAATAGCTTTTTATTTCAGTGAATGTGACCTGTTAATGTTGCAAATTCGACAAATGAGCATTTTCGTTCTTTCAAACATATCAAATGTCCAGAAACTCTACTGTGCCTAATAATTTGGAACAATGCATTTAGAGTTTTTTTTATTTTGAAAATTATACTGTTATTATTGGGAGGTTTCTTCAATAAAATTCAATGTATACCGTATATACTCGTGTATAAGCCGAGTTTTTCAGCACATAAAATGTGCTGAAAAGTCCCCCCTCGGCTTATACACGGGTATATACGGTAATAGCTTTACAGCTTTACAGCGCCCCCCCCCCCCCCCCCGTGGTATCCCGCCCCCCCCCCCGTATATACAGCCCCCCCGTGGTATCCCGCCCCCCCGTATATACAGCCCCCCCGTGGTATCCAGGGCCCCCCTTGCTGCACCTGTAAAGGAAGATATCAGTATACTTATCGCTGCCGCCGCCGCCACTCCGCTTCTCGGTCACCGCGATGCTCCGGGTCTTCATGCTTCCTGTTCCTTCTCCGGCACTCAGGAAATGACGTCATTGTTCGAGCGTCGGAGAAGGAAGAGGAAACATGAAGACCCGGAGCATCGCGGTGACCGAGAAGCGGAGCGGCGGCAGCGATAAGTATACTTACATCTTCCCTTACAGGTGCAGCAAGGGGGGCCCTGGATACCACGGGGGGGCTGTATACAGCTGGGGCTGCTGTATACAGCTGGGGCCCCTGTATACTAATGGGGGGGGGGGGTCTGTATACCCCTGGGGCTGCTGCTGTATATACCCACTGGGGCTGCTGCTGTATATACCCCCTGGGGCTGCTGCTGTATACTACCACTGGGGCTGCTGCTGTATACTACCACTGGGGCTGCTGCTGTATACTACCACTGGGGCTGCTGCTGTATACTACTACTGGGGCTTCTGTATACTACCACTGGGGCTGCTGCTGTATATACCCCGTGGGGCTGCTGCTGTATATACCCCCTGGGGCTGCTGCTGTATACTACCACTGGGGCTGCTGCTGTATACTACTACTGGGGCTGCTGCTGTATACTACTACTGGGCTGCTGTATACTACTACTGGGGCTGCTGCTGTATATACCACTGAGGCTGCTGTATACTACTACTGGGGCTTCTGTATACTACCTCTGGGGCTTCTGTATACTACCACTGGGGCTGCTGTATATACCTCTGGGGCTGCTGTATACTACCACTGGGGCTGCTGTATATATCTCTGGGGCTGCTGTATACTACCACTGGGGCTGCTGCTGTATATACCACTGGGGAGGCTGCTGTATATACCTCTGGGGCTGCTGTATACTACCACTGGGGCTGCTGTATATATCTCTGGGGCTGCTGTATACTACCACTGGGCTGCTGCTGTATATACCACTGGGGAGGCTGCTGTATACCACACTTCTGGGGGCTGTATACTACCACTGGGGAGGCCTGTATACCACTGCGGGGGCCTGTATACCACACTGCTGGGGGCTGTATACCTGTGCTGGGGTCCACCCTCGGCTTATACACGAGTCAATAGGTTTTCCCAGATTTTGGGGGCAAAAGTAGGGGGGTCGGCTTATACACGGGTCGGCTTATACACGAGTATATACGGTACTCTAATGGGTGATGACTTATTACACTGACTGTCATTTGCACCGACCATTTAGAAAAATCAGAGAAACAGAACATTTGCATAATAATTTGAAACACAGTGTATATATAACTAGGTCACAATGACATCATAGGGAGTTGCTCTAATTAAGATGGGGAGTTGCTTTCCAAAGCAAATGTTGATCAATGTCTGAATGCAAATAGAGAACTCCAGGACTGTGCTTCCGCCCTTTTATTACATTTAGTATAATAACTAATGAGATGAAAATATAAAAATATTACAGAACCGCACTTGAATGATTACCAACAAAAAGAAAAACACCAAATGGAACTAAAAAAAAAAAAAAAAAAAGGGTAATATTAGCATGAAACTCCAAAATGAATTCCAAATACATTGGAGGGGCGGCGGGATCTCCTGGTGTCCCACCTAACGGCAGGCAGGAATACTTCCTTACAGGAGCTTTTCTCCTCTTCTTCTGCAGGACGGAGGTGATGTGCTCCTGTTTGTTTGACGGTTCGGACCGACTTTAACCCTTGCAGCACTGGAGGAGTACAGAGCTTCAAGAGCAGCGCTTACAAGTGCTATGGAAAAAAGATTGTAAGCGCTGCAGTGTCTGCCTTGGAGATCAGCGAGGATTTTTATTCACCATAAGGACATTGCTTTTTTTTACAATTTTTAAATATGGCACAAAAACCCTCCTTCACCAAAACTTGAGGCCGACAGCAATGAATCAGAGCGAAGCTTTCACTTTTTACTAGTAGATCTCATGCAGACGTTTGTTTTTTGTAAAGAGCAAAAGAAAAGAACAACAGACAGCAGTTGACATAATACAAAGCAAGGATTACGGTGCTTGAGGAGTTCAGAGACTGGCTGTCAGGACTTGCTGGGCCGATATCAGATCAGTGACTCCACAACCACATGCAGGCTCAAGGCTGCAGACCTTGAAGTGTACATGTCATTTCATTGAAAAAAAACAAACAAACAAACAAAAAAACAAACCAATACTGCACTGGTTGTTAATGATGGGTCACACAGCAGCTAAGATCATGCTTTTTTGTGCCATGTGACTTATTTTCTCAAATTTTTCTGTGCTCTTTTAAAAATTGCATTTTATGGCTGGGTGGGTGTGGCCGGCGGCTGATAGGGAGCAGTGTAATGCCACAGCAGAGAAGGGGTTAATAGAGATCCTGCCTGAGCAGTGTGGAGCCACATGACAGATTAGAAGCTTGTGCCAAGAAAAGAGTTTACACTGGTTCTGACATTGCTCAGCACTGTGCTCTAGCCTGAAGCAAACTGTTAAATTGTTTCCTCATGAGCTGCAGTCACCAGTGTAGTCCACGCCCCTTTACCATATATGGTTACATGTCCCGTATTCACTGTGAAGACGGATCTGAGTGAGAATGAACATATGTCTGCTTCACACACAGAGCAGAGGCTTGGCGATTGCGGAGCCGAGGTGGGTAGGGCATGACCCAGGGACGGCGGAGCCTGGGTGGAGGGTGGCCTGGGGACGGCGGAGCCTAGGTGGGTGGGCAGTGGCCTGGGGACGGCGGAGCCTGGGTGGGTGGGGAGTGGCCCGGGATGGCGGAGCCTCAGTGGGAGGAAGGGGAAGGCCCAGTGATGGTGGAGGGCGGCCTGGGGGACGGTGGAGCCTGCGTGGGTGGGGAATGGCCCGTGGACGGCGGAGCCAGCGTGGGTGGGGAACGGCCCGGGGACGGCGGAGCCTCCGTGGGTGGGGAACGGCCCGGGGATGGCGGAGCCTGCGTGGGTGGAGGGAGGCCAGGGGGCGGCAGAGCCTGGGTGGAGGGAGGCCAGGGGGCGGCAGAGCCTGGGTGGAGGGAGGCCCGAGAGCGGCAGAACCTGCATGGGTGGGGCGCGGTCCGGGGACGGCAGAGCCTGGGTGGAGGGCGGCCCGGGGGCGGCAGAGCCTGGGTGGAGGGAGGCCCGGGGGCGGCAGAGCCTGGGTGGAGGGAGGCCCGGGGGCGGCAGAGCCTGGGTGGAGGGAGGCCCGGGGGCGGCAGAGCCTGGGTGGAGGGAGGCCCGGGGGCGGCAGAGCCTGGGTGGAGGGAGGCCCGGGGGCGGCGGAGCCTGGGTGGAGGGAGGCCCGGGGGCGGCGGAGCCTGGGTGGAGGGAGGCCCGGGGCGGCGGAGCCTGGGTGGAGGGAGGCCCGGGGGCGGCGGAGCCTGGGTGGAGGGAGGCCCCGGGGCGGCGGAGCCTGGGTGGAGGGCGGCCCCAGAGGCGGCGGAGCCTGGGTGGAGGGCGGCCCCAGAGGCGGCGGAGCCTGGGTGGAGGGCGGCCCCAGAGGCGGCGGAGCCTGGGTGGAGGGCGGCCCCAGGGGCGGCGGAGCCTGGGTGGAGGGAGGCCCCAGGGGCGGCGGAGCCTGGGTGGAGGGAGGCCCCAGGGGAGGCGGAGCCTGGGTGGAGGGAGGCCCCAGGGGCGGCGGAGCCTGGGTGGAGGGCGGCCCCAGGGGCGGCGGAGCCTGGGTGGAGGGTGGCGAAGCCTGGGTGGAGGGCGGCCCCAGGGGCGGCGGAGCCTGGGTGGAGGGCAGCCCCGGGGCGGCGGAGCCTCGGTTGGTGGAGGGCGGAGCTTTGGTTGCTGTGACAACCATTGATACAGAGCTCTTGCTGTACATTGGGGCTGACACTCTTTGGTCACACATTTTATCTTCAGGTGAATACCAGCTCCCCTTTCCTCGGTCAGTAGCCCCTGTCTCACCCCTTGTACCTGTCAGCAGGGCACAGCACACACGTGTCACTCACCAGCATCCAGCTCCACTCCATAACACGGCAGCGGCTCCAGTGACAGCTTGTAGCTCTCGAACTTGGGGTCCAGCAGGAGTCTGTTCACCCTCAGGGAGCAGTTTGCCGCCTCCATGATCCCCCTCCGGCTCAATCACTTCTCCACCAACCGAAATTAAGCGGAACCTTTACACCTCGTCCACTGCGGCTAAAACCGGAAGCGCCTCTTTTCCTCGGGACCACAGGAGCTAAGCATGACGGGAAATGTAGTTTTATCTTGCTAAAGCGCTTTTGGACATTGTTCGGACTTTTTTCGGTAGTAACATTACTATCTGGGATTGATGGACTTTACAGATCGTGCATCAGTCACAGCAATAGAGTTTGTTGTAGACAAAGTGTAAGTCTGCGGTCATGTGACCTGAGTGACGTAACACGCCGCCTTAGAGGTGGTTGCCCGGCAACAAGAGGGACTTCCGGCTGACGGACTTGGCGGTGAGTTGGTGTGCGGCTCGGTGAGGCGGATACCGGGGGCTCTGGTGTATGGAGGGGCAGGGAGCCGCCATATTACTGTAGTCTGATGTGTATAGGGCAGGAGGGGCGATGGCGGCTTCATGGCCCCGAGGAGACTGAGGAGTGCAGAGAGGAGGGAGGCTGCAGGGAGGATAAAGCTCATTTCCCCCTGTAGCCGCACTGATAATAAGGCCTGGACCTGCAGGGGAGGGAATATGGGAACGGGACCGCTTCATTGTAAAGGGATCTGACAAAAACCAATGTGATCTTGTAACATTTCTACCTGTGTAAGGAGTCATTTGTGTCTGTAGAGCTCAATGGGAAATGTTTCCCATAATGACTCTATTTCCCCTCTAATTGCCATGGTAACCGTCCTGTAGGTGCAGCGCCCCCGGCTGACTGAGTCCGGGGAGGGTCCAGCATGGCTCCGCTGTGCTGCCAGCACTGACCGTATACTCTATGGTTATCTAATCTTCTGCCATAGGCATCAGTGCAGCATTTCCAGCTCTCCATCACTGATCTGTCAGCTGAAGACAACAAACACAGCTCAGTCCTGCTCTGTGCCAGCTCTGCTATGCTCCATTGTGCAGAGTGCAGTGCAGGACTGCCGAGCTCTGCTGGAAACCAGCCAACAGATCAGTAATAGAAACCACCCGGACAGCTGTGTTCATGTAGAAGACAAGATAAAATGGCTTAAGACTCACGCACACCACCGTATGAGGCATCTTTCACATGTCCGTGTCTCCAGCACGTTTGCTGTCCGTGCAGCCACATGCTGGAGGCACATTATGATCTATGGCCCCTTTCACATATTCGTGATTCTGCGCAGGCCAGTCTCCATGTTGAGAATGAAAATGTAGGGTTGGGTGGCACTAATGAGTGATCAACATGTCACACACTAAGGGTAATTGAATCAAGTATAGAGAAAAAGTAGTGTGTATGAATGACAGTGATCAGAAACACATCCACCAATCACTAATGGTACCTTTACACGCCGCCACAACAGGATGGATACCAACGGCAACTTCACGTGCATGAGCACAGCCGAACGGTTACCAACGGGAACCGCACCCTCTTTACACGCCGCCACAAGGTGCGCTACGCCACGCTACATCTACAGCTAGCTACATCGCCGGGTGTCGCAAGTAGCCATCTGTAGCTCAATTACACACCGCTATAACCAGCTACTATGGGCGGACCTGGTGCAGCAGGGACAGCACATAGGCGTGCCACAATTGAGAGTACGAGCCGTCCGTACGCTGATAGGACAAAGCAATAACATCCTGATTGGCCAGGCATCGCAGGAGGCTGAGTAATACAGCACGCTCGAGCGATTGTGTAGTGTGACTCGTCAGCTCCTTAAATATGCCTCCCTAGGCAGCGACTACCAATCGTCATGCAGCAGCTTCCACCAATGATCGCACATGGGGCGTGGTAACACGGAGCCAGGGTCACGCCTTAGCTACATTGCAGGCTGTCCCGAGTTCCCTTCCGTAACGTCTTTACACGCCGATACAGCTCGCTACAATCGGCGATGTAGCCATATGTTTATGGGCAGTGCACGGATACAGAGGTATCTGTAGCCGGCTGTGTCGTCCCGTCTTCACACGCCGCTACTACGGGCGATATTGGCGCTACAAGCTACATTTGTAGCCTGTAGCGGGTTGTATCCATCCTGTTGTGGCGGCGTGTAAAGGTACCATAAGTGATTATCCAAAATATTCAATTTTTATTATAAAGACACAAGAAGCAGACAATCGTGCAGACAACTATACTTGAGTCTCCATGTTGAGCACACCCGTGTTCTTGTGCTCCACACGGAGACATATCTGTTTTTTGGCAGCAACACAGACTCCTCGATCCATTCAGGTCAATGGGTCTGTACATAAAACGTCCTGCACACGGATGTCATCTGTGTGACGTCCGTGTGCACGGACCAGAGCCAGAATTTGTAAGTGTAAAAATAAAGGATTTCACACTTGCCTGACTCCAGCGCTGCCTGTAACTCTCACTTCTGGGGTCGCTCATTAAGCTCTTGTAATATTCACTGCACTGAGAGCTACAGCACCCCCGAAGAGCAAGGGACAGGCTGTGCTGGAGACAGGTGAGTGTACAATGACAGGCTGTCTGTGTGCTATCCGGATACCAGACAGACATGCGGGAGACACGCACACACGGCCCCTCCAAAAATGGCCTCTCACACGTGAGTCTTTTGTATGGATGTGTGAAAGAGGTCTAACACGTATGAGGGCTCTCTGATGGTCATCAGATAGCACACAGACCAGTGTTATACTTTGGAACAGTGCAATCAGCACATTTGTTTTTTCTCATGACGATAATAAAATCTGCATGTTGAGATTGGCAGCGTATCTCGGATCTCTCTCACCCATATAAGTCTATGAGTGCGTACAAAATATTGCTGTGCAGTCTGATGACATCAAGGTGCAGTCTGATGTGCGCAGACAGTGAAGAAGATGGAGAAGTTCATCTCTCTGACATCTCCGCACCTGTGATCTGATTCTCACGTGAGAGAATCAGAAAATATATATTTGCCATTGTCATATCTCTAACAGTCCATCAGAATATAAAGTTAACCAGTATAGTGAATGCTGTAATTAGAAAAAATATGAAAGCTAGAATGTATGTTATTGCAAACGGCATACAATCCACAACCCCACCCCAAAAGAGAGAAAAAATGGCCGCAGCAGGAAGGGGCTAAAATCTATAGTGAAATGTAAATGTTGCGTCATACAATGTCATCATTTGGAGGTCGGTGATTTTCTTCTCATCGTGCTCTGAGCGCGTGTGTTCATTCTAGCAGTAAGACAAACCTCCCACTCCACAGCCCTGCATTCTGGGCTTCTCTATAGGACTTGAAGAAAGCATACGGTGCAAGAAAAAAGTATCCAAAATTGCTTGTAAAAAAAATATTTTCTCCAGATAGCTGTGTGCATGAAGGGGGGAGGCCTATGGGCGAATGTACACAGAGTGTTTATTATTATTCGCAAGAATCCTTTTTTCTGTGTGTAACTTTTCCTCATTTCTTTTTCTTTTTTCCAAGTCTTCACCATGAATAAAGATGCTCAGATGAGAGCGGCGATCAACCAGAAGCTGATCGAAACGGGGGAGAGGGAGCGGTACGTAAAAAATAGAGTCTGATCACAGGCTGCCGGGCTCCTGCTGCCCACATACACCCCTGGGATGTAAAGGGAATCTGTCAGCAGGTTTTTGCTACATCATCTGAGAGCAGCATTATGCAGGCAAAGAGACCCTGATTACAACAATATATCACATAGATTACTGGGTGCAACGGTTCTGATGCAATTAGTTTTTAGATTTAGCCATTCAGTTAAAGCTGAGAGGCTATCCCAGTTTACACCTGGCACTGTATACAAAGTCTATAGAAAGTGAGTTGCTAGTCACAGTAGGGAGTGTGCCAGATATGGGCTTATGGGCTGCTGAGTCCAAGCAGTGATAATCTATTGGTTCTAAAACAAACAACAGATAAAAAACAACACGTTTTGTGATAAGAGACACATTGCTGATTTTTAACACTTGCAGGATTAAATGGCACAAATCTGCTAACAGATTTCTTTTAAAGGGATCACCCCACAATAATCGATCACCAGAACAAAAGCTTCTGTGATCCCCTTTTGAGTAAAGGCCCCTTTACACGGTGAGACTTTCCAGTGATCCCACCAGCGATCCAGCCTGGCCGGGATCGCTGGGTAGTCTCTCTGCAGTCGCTGGTGAGCTGTCAAACAGGCAGACTCGCCAGCAACTCACCAGCATCAACATCGCTGGTCCAGCGACCTCACAGGCTGGTAACTACGATAAACACCGGGTAACTGAGCAGCGCGCACTGCCTAGATACCCAGTGTTTATCATGGTTACCAGTGTCCTCCCGCATACAGGCTGCGCTAAGCGGAGGACGCTGGTAACCATGGTAAACATGGGTATCTAGGCAGCGCGTGCGGCTTAGTTACCCGGTGTTTATCATGGTTACCAGCCTGTGAGGTCGCTGGTCCTTGATCTCTCACTGTCACAGTAATGCATGCTGACCAGCGGCAGACCAAGGACCAAAAAATGGTCCTGAACGATGTGCAGCGATCAGCGACCTCACAGCAGGGGCCTGATCACTGCTACATGTCTCACACTGCAACATCGATGGAGAGGTCGCTGTTACGTCACAAAACCTGTGACGTTTCAGCGACATCGCTAGCGATGTTGCAGTGTGTGAAGTATCCCTAAAGCTGGGGTCACACCAGCACATTGCCGCCTGTTAATGGCCACGCATCATTTATTGTCTGTAACCTTGTATTGTTTTGTACGATACTGTGCACCTGACTACAAGATCACATAGAGAATATAAAACATGTGACACTCCATCAGGTCTCAGGACAGGCGGGAGGTGACGTCACCGCACTAGATATCGGAGAACATATCTGTGTGTCACATTCCTCCTTTCATCAGTTCCTCATTGTATGCAGCATTGTTCATGCTCTGCTGGGTGACATGGAGGCCTGAGACTGATCAACAGTTTTTAGGTTCAACTATAAATTCTTATTTAGTATGAAGTCTGGACCACGCATTTCACATAGTGTATTTTTATTTTATCTATACTTGTGGTGTTTTTGTGTTATTTTGGGCAAAAAAAACCAAAGAGCAGTTCTCGTGTAGGTTTTTTTTTTTTTTTTTAAGAAACTTTAGATTTTTGATAAATTCACAACCAATCCAATGCCTACTTATCCCCAACACAGAATCATGCCAAAGGCAGGTGATGAGTAGCGTTGAAAGACTGAGTTTTGTGGCCTTAGGGTACCAGTGTGTGGTCACTTGACGCTTGCGAATCCTCGGACTGTGCACACTGCAAGGATTCACCAGTGCTGGTAGCAGGTGGGTTCATGACCCCTACCGTAGAGTGTGATGTGCACACATATGGTCGTGTGACGACTAGACGTGTGCAAGGCCAGATACAGTCTAGTCAGAATATAGCGGTATGAAAATCACGTAGTCGATATTACATGACCGCCTGCTCCCGAAATCGGAGAATCCTCACAGCACGCTCCGTGAGTGACTGCAGGCTTGTATCCAAAGGACAGACAACCCTTTTAAGGGGATTTTTCAGCCCCTGGAACTTTTTTCTACAAACAGCTGACGATGGTATAAAATAACAATAAGAATAATACTTTTCCAAAGCTTCTATGAACCCTGCTGGTCACAGGTAACCGGGCTTCACTGTGACTGCAGCTGCCAAGTAAATCAGAGTCCAGTGGAAGACCAGGGGTATGTCCTCACGGGAGCTGCAAGAGATTGGTTGAGAAGTTTGGCTCCTCATGTTGGTTTGCAAGTTGTATGGTGAAGTGATCACAGGATGAACTGTTATTTAAATCACAATTTTTGCTTTTAAAAATGGTAATTTTTTTTTTTCTAATAAAAAAATAAAACAAATGATGTTGCAGTTCTTAAACAGGCCACTGGGGTTGTTTTGGACCACCAACATAAAGTACAGTGCAAAACAAAAATAATACAATCTCATAATCACTGAGATCCATTGAAGCATTTCAAAGTTATTACATCATAAAATGACATGGGTCAGATATCCAAAATTTTGGCCTGGTCTTCAACCCCTTCATGACCATGGATATACCAGTATGTCCATGGCCACCTCCCTCCCTTTGATGTGAGCTCACTCACTGAGCTTGCATTATTCCCTGCACATGTCAGCGATCCGATCTGCTCTATTAACCCTTTGGATAGCGATTGTCCTTCACTGACAGCGTGAGCCAAAGCACCGTGGCGGGAATGTTTTTCACGCTTACTCGATGTGTTGCCTTGACAACGAGGGGTCCTGTGATGACCCCGGATGCTATCATGAATCATTTCCTGTGGATGTCCGGCAAGCACCTGCATCCACAGAAAGTGATCATTTCTCCTGTTCAGAGCAGTGCAGCAGCTCATCTGTGCACAGGAGAAGCTATCGCACACTGCAGTGCTGAGGCCCATGTGAAATAAAGAAAAAAAAAAGTTTTTTAAAAATGTGAAAAAAAAAAAAAATTAAGTTTTTTTGGTCGCTGCAACATTGCAATAAAATGCAATAACGGGCGATCAAAACAGCACATCCACCTAAATATGTTATCAGTAGAATTGGCCGCTTAAGACGCGAAAAATAACCTGTCACACAGCCCCAGATGCGGAAAAATGATGACGCTTAGGGTCGTGGAAAGTTATTATTATTATTTGTTATAGCGCCATTAATTCCATGGCGCTTTGCATGTAGAAAGGGTAGCCAAAGACATGAACAAAGAATAGACAAAATGAGATGTACAGGTATAGAAGGAGGGGAGGCCCTGTCCACACGGGCTCACATTCTGCGAGGCGCAAAAGTGCAATTTTTCTTTTCACCCCTTAGGGTATGTGCAGACGATTCGGAGGCACTGTGTGTTGGAAGCAGCGGCTCTGGACATGAGGGGAGCCCCCCTGTGCCCAAAATCTGTGTTAGGTGCTGCGTGGCTTCTCCTTGCATTTACCCGCTGAGATCACTTCCGGCTCCGCAGCAATAAAGTATGGTGTGAAGATGCAAAAGTATGGCAGCCTTCACCGCAGGTTAGATAATGCTGCAGTGGGGAGAAGCACAGTGAGCATGGGATTATTTCTAGACATCCCATCCATTATGCTGGTGTTGTACAATGCAGCGTTTTGTACTCAGCGGTAAGATGCTGCATCCAAAACCCTGCATTTCCTGATTGTGAGTATGCACCCTTAGATAAAAGTATAGTTGATTGGTATCTACCAACTGAGACCGACCCGAGCCATCATATTGATATGTCGGATTTACCATATAGTGAATAAGCCTTGTGAAACGCGTAAGGGGGCCACAGCCACACATGGGTAACAATTTGACCCATGAATCAACTTATTTTGAATGTATTTTGCGACTTCTTTTGCTTGTTATGTACCCAGAATTGGGGCATTGCACTGGTACTGAATAGGCAGCAAGGTATTGTTAGTTTCTGGCTGTACCTTGCATTTTTCATGTGGTCACCTATATTTGTGTACTGTGTTGCATCACTGTTAACTGCGGCATTGTGCTGTTATTTTAATAAAGTGCACTTTACTTTTTCAACATTGGCCTGACTCTTGGGTTGTTTATATGAAGTACATACAGTTAGGGCCAGAAATATTTGGACAGTAACACAATTTTCGCGAGTTGGGCTCTGCATGCCACTACATTGGATTTGAAATGAAACCTCTACAACAGAATTCAAGTACAGATTGTAACATTTAATTTGAAGGGTTGAACAAAAATATCTCATAGAAAATGTAGGAATTGTACACATTTCTTTACAAACACTCCACATTTTAGAAGGTCAAAAGTAATTGGACAAATAAACATAACCCAAACTAAATATTTTTATTTTCAATATTTTGTTGCGAATCCTTTGGAGGCAATCACTGCCTTAAGTCTGGAACCCATGGACATCACCAAACGCTGGGTTTCCTCCTTCTTAATGCTTTGCCAGGCCTTTACAGCCTCAGCCTTCAGGTCTTGCTTGTTTGTGGGTCTTTCCGTCTTAAGTCTGGATTTGAGCAAGTGAAATGCATGCTCAATTGGGTTAAGATCTGGTGATTGACTTGGCCATTGCAGAATGTTCCACTTTTTTGCACTCATGAACTCCTGGGTAGCTTTGGCTGTATGCTTGGGGTCATTGTCCATCTGTACTATGAAGCGCCGTCCAATCAACTTTGCAGCATTTGGCTGAATCTGGGCTGAAAGTATATCCCGGTACACTTCAGAATTCATCCGGCTACTCTTGTCTGCTGTTATGTCATCAATAAACACAAGTGACCCAGTGCCATTGAAAGCCATGCATGCCCATGCCATCACGTTGCCTCCACCATGTTTTACAGAGGATGTGGTGTGCCTTGGATCATGTGCCGTTCCCTTTCTTCTCCAAACTTTTTTCTTTCCATCATTCTGGTACAGGTTGATCTTTGTCTCATCTGTCCATAGAATACTTTTCCAGAACTGAGCTGGCTTCTTGAGGTGTTTTTCAGCAAATTTAACTCTGCCTATTTTTGGAATTGATGAATGGTTTGCATCTAGATGTGAACCCTTTGTATTTACTGTCATGGAGTCTTCTCTTTACTGTAGACTTAGAGACAGATACACCTACTTCACTGAGAGTGTTCTGGACTTCAGTTGATGTTGTGAACGGGTTCTTCTTCACCAAATAAAGTATGCGGCGATCATCCACCACTGTTGTCATCCGTGGACGCCCAGGCCTTTTAGAGTTCCCAAGCTCACCAGTCAATTCCTTTTTTCTCAGAATGTACCCAACTGTTGATTTTGCTACTCCAATCATGTCTGCTATCTCTCTGATGGATTTGTTCTTTTTTTTCAGCCTCAGGATGTTCTGCTTCACCTCAATTGAGAGTTCCTTTGACCGCATGTTGTCTGGTCACAGCAACAGCTTCCAAATGCAAAACCACACACCTGGAATCCACCCCTGACCTTTTAACTACTTCATTGATTACAGGTTAACGAGGGAGACGCCTTCAGAGTTAATTGTAGCCCTTAGAGTCCATTGTCCAATTACTTTTGGTCCCTTGAAAAAGAGGAGGCTATGCATTACAGAGCTATGATTCCTAAACCCTTTCTCCGATTTGGATGTGGAAACTCTCATATTGCTGCTGGGAGTGTGCACTTTCAGCCCATATTAATATATAATTGTATTTCTGAACATGTTTTTGTAAACAGCTAAAATAACAAAACTTGTGTCACTGTCCAAATATTTCTGGCCCTAACTGTATAGTGAACATGGTGAGTAAAAAAACAGCCATGACATGCACTTTTTTTTTGCAATTTAACCGTACTTGGAATTGTTCCCCTTTTTTCTGTGCACTATATGGTAAAATAAATTATTTCATCTGAAAGTACAACTTGTCCTGCAAAAAAACAAGCCGTCATAAATTTATTTTTCTGTAAATATAGACTTATGCTCTTGGAAGAAGGGGTGGAAACAAAACAGCTAAAAATTGAAAAGGCAAGGTTGTAAAGGGGTTAAAGTGAAAAATAACTTGATTAGTAAATGGTTTAGGGGGGCTGTATGTTTCTTTACATGATGGATTAAAATCCACCGTGCATTTTCCATGTTGGACTTTCGTGGATCCCGGCAAGAAATATCCCCACTGTCTTTGATTTTTTATTTTTTTTTTCTTTATTCTCTACTAGCTGTAGAGCCCAGCGTTGCCCGGGAATAGTAACTGACTGTTCTTAGTTATAAGCTGAGTGTGTATGTTTTTGTCTCTGTGTGTGTATGCAAGTCCACTTTACACACCCCACCCAAAACTTCTTTCCTCCCCCCCCCCCCCTTCACAAACCTGCCTCCCAGCACCCCCTCCCCAAGCTCACAGCTTTCAAAAAAAATGCCACCCCTTGCCCTCCCAAAAAAAGCCTGCCCTCCTCCCCCAAACCCACGCTCCCACTGCGCAAAAATAGCTAACCCGCACCCCCACCCAAAAACAATGCCCCCCCCAACTGACCTGCACCACCCTGCCCTTTAAATCCACACCCCCCAAAAAAAACACCACCCCGCTGCACCCCCCCCCCCCCAAACGTCATCCCCCATATCCGCATTCCCCCACAAACCCTGAGTCAAATGGGGGGGGGGTGCCAAATTCTGTGATTGTAGGTACGACGGTGCAAATTCCTTTAGTGGACATACATACATTGTGAAGAGGCGGGGCCATAAAGTGGTGAGCTATTAAGGGCAGGGCTATGTGGAGGGGTGTGGCTATGATGAGTGGTTGGGGCTATGCTAAGTAGGTTGTGGTTAGAAAACACCACAGTTTTTGTGTCCAGTACATTGTGGCTGGCTATACCATACCATCAATAATGTATCACCATATATTAATAATTCTGGAAGATATACAGACTTATAATCAAGCATGACCAATCGCAAAAAATTACTATCAAGATTATCCCCAGAAGGGAAGAAAACGATCATATGGTCATTTATATGAAAATATTAATTTTTATTATTCAAAGATTATGCGGTACAGGGGGTGAGAGTTTTTAAAAACTGAGATGGTTCATTACCCTAAATAGAATTATGTATACTCTGGATTAACAGATAATGAATGCCTCTAAATCATATATTGGATGTATGCATATGGTATAATATATTTTTAAATTAATCTGTATCATTGCTGATTTTCTACCTTACTCTCACCCCCTGTACCGCATAATCTTTGAATAATAAAAATTAATATTTTCATATAAATGACCATATGATCGTTTTCTTCCCTTCTGGGGATAATCTTAAGTAGGTTGTGGGCCTGGCTACATTAAGTGGGTGGGGCTAATGACACACACACACACACACACACACTTAGCTTTATGTATTATATGATACATGTGAAATGAGGGGAAAAATGTCAGTATTTATTTCCACAGTGTAATGTTGTTCTGCAGCATCAGAGCGCTGTATAGAATAATTTCCAATGAGTGAATGGGGGATGTGCATTAATTTTGGCTGTCTGCGGGATGGGATGATTTTGGGTGGTATGACCATATTGTATGTACAGTAACTGATGGAATAATGACCGAGGAGCCGGATTGAGTGAAGTGAGGTCTCTGCACGGTGTATTATGCGTCGTCCTCGTGCCCCCATCACGCACACCTTTGGCATGCCTTCCCTTCATCATCCTGACTGTGTGATTATGTGTCACAGACGGTATTTGCTGTGATTTCCATGACTTGAGGATTTCTGGCCTTTGTAGCTGTGGGAAATATGTGATGTCTTATCTCTTCATCAGCCGTGTGGTGACAATCCTCCCTATGATCATTCCTGCTTCATGGGTAAAAGTCCAGCTATCTTTAGCCATGATATCTCTAATATCTGACATCACGGAAGGTTTCTTTTTAGAAATGTTGGTATAGTAAAGTTTTATTTTTAGATGAAGCTACTGAAAGGACAGAAGGACAAAAGTGCGACGTAATGTGTAGAGTACGGCGACGTTCACACTTCATCCTGGTGCTTGCTGTGTTTTTTTTCCTCTTGGACAGCACAGTGATCCATACACACAGCTTTTTAAAAAATGTCCAGTCTCCAGTCCGTGAGACTCTAAGCCCGTCCTGTTCTCATCCGTTTTGCGGATCTTTCTCTGCCATTGAGGTGTAGGTGGATCCAGGCGACACAGATGAAGCTTTGTACTGCAGTGTTGCATCATAGTTTTTAACGGGTTGGTTTGGCGCACACAGCCATTTTCTTTTTGTCCAAGAAAGGCTGGTTTCACACTACCGGTTTTTACAATCCGGGTGTATCCATCTAAAACCAGATGCACCTGCATCTGTTTTCGGCCCCAGTGACTTTCAATGGGGCACAGGAACTTGCAAGTGCATCCAGTTCTTTACGGTTCCCCCTGGATCCGGGTGTTCACGGTTTTAAACTGAAACCGAAAACACAATTTGTAATGATTTTGGCGACTGTTTAAAAACCGTGAACACCTGGATCCCGGGGTAATGTGGGATAAATTATAATGGGACTCTATGGAACACGGTATTGGTATTTGGTGAGTTTTTCACCATAGTATTTGTAGCCAAAATACTGAGGGGAAAAAACGCAATAAGAGTTGATGGCTATAAACGTCACACAGTCTACCTGCTTCAGTGGAAAAAAAGAATGGATGAGGAAAAAAAACTGAAGCAACTAGGCTGGAGCGGAGAAAAAAAATGGGTCCGTTTCTCTTGGTTGATAAACGTTCCCATGATAGTGTGAACATCGCCAAAGGCTCAGTGCTCGCTGCTCTTTCTTCTATTGATGACGGGACAGTCATAAGCTAAGTTCTCAGTTGCAATGAGCAATAATGGTGATAGTAGATCAACTCCAGGCCTTAAGGGCCGCAAACAGGGCATGTTTTGAGGATTTCCTTAGGCTGGCTTCAGACTGCGTTTGAGATCCGATCCGTAGCTGTCCGCTTGAGGCAGACAGCCGCGGACCGGATCAGCACACAGGACTGGGGGGCTATTATGCCCTCCGATCCTGTGTGCAGCCGCACGCAGCTGCAGCCGCTGACAGGTAGGAACCGCGGCGCCCGCGGTCCTCGCCTATCAGCAGTGGGAACTGCATGCGGGTGCACACAGGATCGGAGGGCATAATAGCCCCCCAGTCCTGTGTGCTGATCCGGTCCGCGGCTGTCTGCCTCAAGTGGACAGCTACGGATCGGATCTCAAACGCAGTCTGAAGCCGGCCTAAGTATTGCACAGGTGATAATTGAATCACCTGCACTGGTGATGATTCTAATACTAAGAAAATCCTGAAAACATTGTGTTTACGACCCTCAATTCCTGGAGTTGGAGATCCTTGATGTAGATGATCAGATCAATGAGCACCCATAGATATGGACAAAACCACTATAAGTGTCAGCTCCATTGTTACGTGGGATATCTGGGAATATACCATACTCTGATGGGCTTTGTCATCACTAACCCGTAATTAACTACAAACCAGACTGCATTATCTTACAATCTACATTTCATGTCTTATTATTTTTTTATTCACAGCCTTAAAGATCTGTTAAGAGCGAAACTTATTGAGTGTGGATGGAGAGACCAGCTGAAGGCGCACTGCAAAGGTATGGCATGAGCTGTGTGACTGAAGGTGGTATAGACCAGTGTTTCCCAACTCCAGTCCTCAAGGCACACCAACAGGTCATGTTTTCAGGATTTCCTTATCATTAGACAGATGATGGAATTATCCCCTGTGCAAGTGATTAAATTATCACCTATGCAATCCTAAGGAAATCCTGAAAACATGACCTGTTGGTGTGCCTTGAGGACTGGAGTTGGGAAACACTGGTATAGACGATGAATGTCAGCCAGACGCACCCAATCTCCAGGATGAGAAGGGTCAGGCATGTGGGATTACGATATGCCTGATCATTTTGTTCTCACAGGTGATGGGTAAATGTCTACCCCAGCCAAGGAAGCATGCGTGTGTATGGGGAGGTGAGGGAAGAGCGGTCAGCCAGATAACCATGTGCCCTACATCTAAAGTGTTCTGCCGGTCTAATAACTCCTGGCACATGGGACCGATATGTTACAATATAAACTCATTGGCGAAACTTAGGATATGGAAGATGCACGACCGACTCTGTGTCCTCACTCATCTACTGAAATCCACAAATTGTGCCATTCACCGGACAGTAATTCCAGGCGTTTCAAATGAAAAACTTCAAAATGTTTTATTTTGTGAGATCGGAAAAGGATTTGAGTTCCCAGACCACAACCCAGCACCACGAATAGCTGGAGGAGGCGAGACATTTTCTCTCGGCTGTCCTCTAAATACAAGGCCTCATTCAGGTGTCCTATTTTTTATCTTGCGTGTTCTCTCCATGGTTTTCACGAATAAAATACCCACTAAAATCTATGATGCCATTCAAACATCCATGTTTTTTGTTAACCGTGTCAACTAAAAAGCTCAAGGAGACTTGTCTGTTTTTGATCGGAGTCACAGGTATACAGAGATATAGGTGCATGCAAAACCCCAGCCAGCACATGGATGACATCAGTGCACAGTCCGTGCTGCCCGTGAGTAAGAATCTAATGTGTAGGAGAAGCTTCACAATTTAACTTTTTTGTACTTAAAAATCCCAGATCGAACAGTCATGATAAAACAAGACCCACTGACGAAAATCGGATACAAATCACTGACTAATCTGACAGGCTTTTTTTTTTGCATACGTGAAAAATCACGCATGTCTGAATGAGGCTTGATGATGAGGGCCGACACTAAAGTATATAGAGGTACATATATAACCAGGTGAGTGTTTTAAAATGGTTACCTGGGAACTGGAGAAAATATAAATGGAAAAATCCAGCTTCAGGGACTAAAAAGGTATTTATTCTTGCTCACAATCCAAAAATTAAAATCCAAGTATGTGAAAATCCATTAGAGATCGTGTTAGAAAAATTCCAAAGATCTAGATCATGACTATATGCCCGAAACACATTTATCTATGAAATATCTCTAAAATGATCTGTATAAAAAATAATTTTCTTGTCGTCCAAATCTGGGAGACCCTGACATTGGGTGTTATATGCTGCCCCCTGGAGGTCACACCAAATATAGAAGAGATTTACTCCTCCTTCTCCCCTGCAGCATATACGCCCTCTACAGGAATACTGTCAGTTTGTTATTTGGTGTTGTTGGAGGCACATCTCCACACTGAAGCTCCTAGCTACAGATGAAGTTTAGGGGACCATCGGGGTCCCCCGGCATGGGCCTTCGGCCCCATATGCCGTGCTCCCTCACCATACTCTTTCAAAGAGCCTCTGGTGAGGTGGGAGCCGACTGAGGGGTTCACAGTTCTCTGTGCCCCTGGCCAATACACAGTCACTGTGTGGCCCCTGTGACGGAGTTCAACTCCCGGTGGTCACAGGTGAAGGATGCATGCTCCACCACAAGGTACCGAGCTGGCCCCCTATCTTCTCCCCCTCCGGGGATCCAGGTATGTGCTGTGCACTGGGGGCCCCCTGCATCCACAGCAGGATCCAGAAGGACCTGCTGTAGTATCCCTGCAACAGGCCCTAGCCAGGCTGTAAGTCCTCCAGCAGTCCCTCCCTGCCTGTCTTAGCACAGCAGGGGGACGGGACATAGGACTCAGGGCATGGGGCTCCGTTTTCCCGCATCCGCGGGCGTTTTCGCGGGACTTCCGCGCCGGACCCCTCACGCAGGCCGGCCGCGGCCTCAAATTTAGTCCCCGGCTTCGCCGGAGGCCTAGGCCGCGATTCCGCCCCCTGCTTGTCTATCAGCAGCGGGGGGCGGGGATTTGCTCTGAATAGCCCTGGGAGCTCAGGGCTTGGTCTCTGGCCTCTCCCACTCACTGGGCTCGCCCTCCCCCTCCTGTGTACACAATGGGGCCACAGAGCCCGCGTTTTTACAGGCCCTCCCCTCTCTGACTCCCCCCTCTCTCTCTGTGGGGGCCATTTTGGCCTCATTTGCTGCAGATTCACACGTGCTGCTGGGAGAGCTGCTGGGAGACTCAGACTTGGGATCAGGACTTGAAAGTGCGGTAAGCCACACCATTGGTGTGGATTCTCCTCTGTGGCATATCCCTGCTGCTTATTCTGTCTTTTTGGTAGTTTGTACACAGGACTGGGTCAGACTATGTCTTCTGCAAAGAGCAAGGGTAAGGCCCATAAGGCTGCAAAGTTGTATGCAACTTGTACAGTGTGCAAAGTCACATTGCCTGCGCAGAGTGTCAATCCCCTCTGCACGACCTGTGAGCAGCATGGGTCGCCTGATCTCCCTGGCACCCGGCCCCAGGTGGATGTCCCTGCCCCCTCTGGGGATCAGGCCTCTGGGCCCCCGGTGTTAACACCGGCCCCTCAATGGACTGACGTCTTATCTCAGTCATTGTCTGATTCAGTGGCCCTGGCTGTGTCACGAGCTATGTCGCAATCCGTAGCCTCCATGACTAAGTCCATTATTCAGGCCATTAACCAGAGTCCGGACCAGGACATGGAGGGTTCCCCCTCGGCCCCGGGTCCGTCTCTTATTCCTGGGCGTCACGGACTCTCTCCGTCCCTTGGGGAGCCCAGCTCCAAAAGGCAACGCCGAGACCCTTCCCCCTCCTCGCCCAGATCTCAATCTCGGGCTCCTCTGGAGGAGGGTGAGGAACAGGACTCTTCCTCTGATTCAGAGGCGGCCTCGGACTCTGTCCCGGAAGGGGACGTTCTGGCCGACAATATTGTCTCCATTATTAATGACATTTTAAATATTCCTGCTCCCGACACTCAGTCTGAGCAGCGAGCCAAAGTCTCACTCAGGGATCCGAAAAGACCTGCCAACATCTTCTCCGATCACCCTGACTTTTCAGACACGGTGCAAAAGCCTAGGGCTTTTCCGGCCAAACGTTTTATACCAAAGTCCACGGATCCCAAGTATCCGTTTGCCCCGGCAGTACTATCGGGCTGGTCTCAACCTCCTAAGGTAGACCCGGCTGTAGCCAGATTGGCTACTAGAACCACAATCTCCATTGCCGACAGCTCGTCTTTAAAAGACTCGGCAGACCGTCAGGTTGAACTGTTGACCAAGTCTATCTATGACGCGGTCGGCGCTGCGTTTCCTCCCGCCTTCGCAGCAGCTTGGTCTCTTAAGGCACTCTCTGAGTTCACAGACGTGGTCTACGCCAAAACGCGCCATACAGTTCCTGAGGTGTCTCCCTTTCTAGACCAAATGGCAATGATCTCGAAATATGCTCTTAACGCCGTGCTGGACTCAGCCGGGCGTTCCGCAGTGGCTGCCGCCAATTCCCTCGCCATTCGGAGAATTCTCTGGCTCCGGGAGTGGAAAGGTGATGCCTCTTCCAAGAAGCATCTCACAGGGATTCCCTGTACCGGGGATCGTCTTTTCGGGGAACGTCTTGACGAACTTATTAAAGACACAACAGGAGGCAAAAGTACTCTTCTGCCCCAACAAAAAGGCGGAAAACCGGCGCAGCAAAAGTCTGCCAGGTTCCGTTCCTTTCGCTCCTTTCGTTCCCCTGGCTGGTCTTCCAGATCCTCGACCAACAGACCGTTTCGTTCCGACAAGACCCAGTCCTCCCGAGGCCAGGGGTCTGCCTGGCGCTCTCGCCAACAAAAATCCTCTAGTCAGAAGCCGTCCAAGACTGCCTCTGCATGACTCGCATGGCTCCGGCTCCGCACCCAGAGTCGGGGGCAGATTGTCCCTCTTTCGGGACGTTTGGCTCTCCGACGTTCTAGATCAATGGGTGCGAGATATTATCTCTCACGGCTACTTCATAGAACTGAACTCAGTTCCCCCAAGCCGATTCTTCATGACGTCTCCCCCTCCCGCAAAGATCCACGCGTTTCACCAAGCGCTGGAAGCTCTGAAGCGGGAAGGAGTCATTGTCCAGGTGCCACCCGGAGACCGGTTTCAGGGATTTTATTCAAATCTCTTTATTGTGCCCAAGAAGGACGGGTCCGTCCGCCCTGTACTGGACCTGAAACTCCTCAACAATCACGTCAAAGTGAGGCATTTTCGCATGGAATCGCTTCGTTCTGTGATAGCCTCAATGTCTCAAGGGGAATTCTTGGCATCCATAGACATAAAGGATGCATATCTACACATCCCAATCGCCCCAGCTCACCAACGGTTCCTGCGCTTTGCGATTGGAGACGACCATTTCCAGTTCGTGGCTCTCCCCTTCGGCTTGGCCACCGCTCCACGAGTATTCACCAAGGTGATGGCCGCCGTAGTCGCGTTACTACACTCACAAGGTCTGTTGGTCATCCCTTACTTGGACGACCTCCTGGTCAAGGCTCCCTCACAGCAGGAATGCCAGCAAGCAGTGTCTGCGACTTTGTCGACTCTCCGGAGGTTCGGCTGGATTGTCAACCTCCCGAAGTCGGTTCTCGTGCCCACCCAGAGCCTGGTGTATCTGGGCATGCTGTTCGACACTCGTGCTGCGCTGGTACTTCTGCCTCTCGAGAAGGTAATCTCTCTCCAAGCAGGTGTCCGCTCCATCCTCCCACCTCGCTTGTTCTCCATCAGGCATCTGATGCAGATCCTGGGAAAGATGGTAGCTTCAATCGAAGCAGTACCATTTGCACAACTCCATCTGCGTCCCCTTCAGCTGGAGATCCTTCGGGTCTGGGACAAGAATCCGAGGACCCTGGATCTCAAGATTTCCCTGTCCCCCGAAACAAGGGAATCTCTCCAGTGGTGGCTGACAGATCAGTCCCTGTCTCAGGGTCGCTCCTTTCTCCCACCTGTTTGGGCGGTGGTCACTACGGACGCCAGTCTCTCGGGCTGGGGAGCGGTGTTTCTTCACCACAGGGCCCAGGGTACTTGGTCTCCATTGGAGTCCTCCCTTCCCATCAACATTCTGGAGATCAGGGCAGCGTACCTGGCTCTCCTAGAGTTTCAGCCGCTCTTATGCGGCCGCCAAGTGAGGATCCAGTCGGACAACGCGACGGCCGTCGCGTACATAAATCATCAAGGAGGCACTCGCAGCACCTTAGCGATGCTGGAGGTTCAAAAGATCCTGTGCTGGGCGGAGGCCACAGGCTCCGCCATCTCCGCGGTCCACATCCCGGGGGTGGACAATTGGGAAGCAGACTATCTCAGCCGTCAGGGTATGGACCCGGGCGAATGGTCTCTCAACCCAGACGTGTTCCAAGCCATTTGCAGGCGGTGGGGGACTCCGGATGTCGACTTGATGGCGTCTTTCCTCAACAACAAAGTTCCGGTGTTCATAGCCAGGGCTCACGACCACAGGGCGTTGGCGGCGGATGCTCTGGTCCAGGACTGGTCTCAGTTTCGCCTGCCATACGTGTTTCCACCGCTGGCTCTGTTGCCTCGAGTGCTCCGCAATATTCGGGCGGAATGTCACCGGGTGATTCTAATCGCACCCAATTGGCCCAGGAGAGCCTGGTTTCCGGAACTAATCCGCCTCGCCGGCGGCGAACCTTGGGGTCTGCCAGATCGTCCAGACCTTCTCTCTCAAGGTCCATTCTTCCGCCACAATTCTGCGGCGCTCAGGTTGACTGCTTGGCCCTTGAATCCTGGGTCCTGACACAATCGGGTCTTCCCCGGGAAGTTCAGGACACTATGACGCAAGCGCGTAAGCCTGCCTCGCAAAAGATTTATCACCGGACGTGGAGAATTTTTCTCTCCTGGTGCTTTACTAAGGGCCATTCTCCGTGGCCTTTCTCCTTGCCGACATTACTTTTGTTTCTCCAGTCAGGGCTAGACTCTGGCCTTGCCTTGAGTTCCCTGAAAGGACAGGTGTCGGCTCTCTCCGTACTTTATTCCAAAAGGCTGGCGAGGCTCCCACAGGTTCGCACATTTATGCAAGGGGTGGCCCATATTGTCCCTCCTTACAAGCGTCCTCTAGATCCTTGGGATCTTAATTTGGTTCTCTCGGCTCTTCAGAAACCTCCGTTTGAACCTCTCTCAGGTATCTCTTTGTCCACCTTGTCACAAAAGGTGGCATTCTTGGTGGCTATCACCTCGCTCCGGCGGGTGTCGGATTTAGCGGCATTGTCATGCAAGCCTCCATTCTTGGTGGTGCATCAGGACAAGGTGGTCCTGCGCCCCGTTCCCTCTTTTCTACCGAAGGTGGTCTCTCCATTCCACCTCAATCAGGATATCTCTCTTCCGTCCTTTTGCCCAAACCCAGTCCACAAGGTGGAAAAGGCCCTCCACACTCTGGACTTGGTCAGGGCCCTGAGGGTGTACTTGTCTCGCACAGCTCCTCTCCGGCGGACGGATTCCCTGTTCATTCTCACGACCGGACGCGGCAAGGGCTCTTCCGCTTCCAAGGCCACGATTGCCCGTTGGATCAGGTCGGCTATCTTGGAGGCCTATGCGGCCTCGCACACGTCTCCCCCAACGGGTCTCAAGGCGCATTCCACCAGGGCCGTGGGCGCCTCCTGGGCTTTGCGGCACCAAGCCTCGGCCCAACAGGTGTGTCAGGCTGCCACTTGGTCGAGCCTCCACACATTCTCAAAGCATTACCAGGTACATGTTCATGCCTCAGCGGATGCAGGTCTGGGCAGACGCGTTCTCCAGGCGGCTGTTGCCCACCTGTAAATGTCTGAGTTGCCTTTCAGGGTGCAGTGGTTTTTTTCCCACCCAGGGACTGCTTTTGGACGTCCCAATGTCAGGGTCTCCCAGATTTGGACGACAAGAAAAAAGAGAATTTTGTTTACTTACCGTAAATTCTTTTTTCTTTAGTCCGTAAATCTGGGAGACCCAGCACCCTCCCCTTTAATTTTGCCCTTCGGGTGTACCTGTGGCTCTTTTCAGCACATAATCTTACTGTTGGCCATGGTTCTGGCCTTATATCTTCCTGTTCGGCCCGTTGGCCGGGAATTTGGTTTGCAGTGCAATGTTTTCCTCCTACTGCTCCTATACCAAACTGACAGTATTCCTGTAGAGGGCGTATATGCTGCAGGGGAGAAGGAGGAGTAAATCTCTTCTATATTTGGTGTGACCTCCAGGGGGCAGCATATAACACCCAATGTCAGGGTCTCCCAGATTTACGGACTAAAGAAAAAAGAATTTACGGTAAGTAAACAAAATTCTCTTTTTTAACATATTTTGGATGTTAAGGTTTAGATTGTTCTAACAAATAAATTACTTTTTAGTTTATAAAGCTGGATTTTCCCATTTATATTCTATCGTGTTTCAGCCTAACCATTACCTTGCTCTGGACAATTGGAGCTAGATTTAATCTGGCCTTCAACTGGAAAAATGCATTAAGAGGTTTCCATCAAGAAGAAATGTCAAGGCATTAAAGGGTTTCTCCTCCCACTTTGTTATAAATTGGATAAGACGTGGGGGCCTGATGCCAGATCCTCACATATTTGAATAAAATAACCCTTTTAATAAGGAACCTACTAAATGAAGACACACCTAAGCTGTATCAGCTGGTGCAAACCACAGTGACAACATCAGTAGACTGTAACGTGGAGATCTGGGTCATATTGGGCTCGATCCTCACAATAGTATCTACGTAAACAATCGGAGAACATAATCTGATATTCATATTACTTACATAGATTTTCAGTCACGTCCAGTAATGAATCATAGCAGTGGAGTCCTCTTCAGTTTCTGGTACCAGTAACACTCGTGTCGCCTGTATTCCTATGTATGCACCATTGTTTTATATCCCCTAAGGGCTTAAGTCATTACTATGGGTACAGAAGGGATTTTCCTCCCCAGTATGATCCAGTATTGTGTATTCTGTTACAAACTTGGCGATAGTTTTTATTAATACGCTCTTTATTTGTACCTTGATACATGTTACTTAATAGATTTGTTTCCATGTTCTTGTTTGCAGATCACTGATTTATACCGGACATATGATTATATTTTTTCTGTTTACCCACATTTAAGGGCCGCTTCACACTGCGGCATGATCCGGTCCGGTTCTGTCCGGGAGGCCCCTGACAGCCGCGGACCGAATCATCACACAGGACTGGGGGGCTATTATGCCCTCCGGTCCTGTGTGCAGCGCACGCAGCTGCAGCCGCTGATAGGTCAGGACCGCGGCGCCCGCGGTCCTGACTTATCAGCAGCAGGGACTGCGTGCGCTGCACACAGGACCGGAGGGCATAATAGCCCCCCAGTCCTGTGTGATGATCCGGTCCGCGGCTGTCAGGGGCCTCCCGGACAGGATCATGCCGCAGTGTGAAGCGGCCCTTAGAAAGGCTTTTACTAAAAATGTCACTAAAAGGAATATGAAATTGGCAGAATGAAAAAAAATACCTTACAAGTACCACCTGTGCTATGAGCCTTGCAACATGACCAGGAGTAAATATCTAGCCAGTCACTTGTCTACAGACAGATGTATGCCCCTCATTGTAGAGGCTGAGTGCAATGCCCTTGAGACCATAGGGGGATATACTGGTTCTTTTTAAATGGGCTAAGTTTGTGGGAGACAAATTTCCCTCACCTTTTCTATAGGGCATTGCACTCACCTGGCCAGACTCTGCTTTATACTGATGAGGGACAAACACCCAGAAACAGGTTGTTTGTTGCTTAGCATTTGTCCCCGATCCTGTTGTAAGGCTCGTGTGCCATCACTTGGGGACGTGTGCCAGCTGTAACCAGAATAAGGGGGCCATATCTAGGATGTGGGGCTATATCCAAGGATGAGGGACCATGTACCAGGATGAGGGGGCTATGAGGGACATATACCCTATATGATTTGTAAGACAGACATTGACATTATAAGACGGACCCCATTTAACATTAAAAATTATTTTTTCCTCTTTTCCTTCACCAAATTTGGGGGTGCGTCTTATAATCAGGTGCGTCTTATAAAGCGAAAAATACGGTACTCCTTTATATAAATAATCATATTCCATAGATCATAAAAACATCATGAATAGGGCACACAGCCCCTCACGCCTGACTCGTTTCGGACGAGCTCCTTAGTCTTAAGTAAAACTTTTATGGAAATACCAAGTGCTTCTGTTTTTATATCGATACCAGCCATAATTTCCAGGCACTAGAGGATCCGGGGAATTTTTGGTGAGCACTTTTCCCTTTCCCTTCTTCCCAGTCATCTTTTGATAAAACTTTGGCATTCACTCTATGTGACGGCGGCCTTCTGAATCTTCACACACTGCACACCAAATGCTGTCAGGATTCTCCAGTGACGGTAGTGAGAGCTGGGGATCACATGACTGCAAGTATGCCATTTTCTTACTTCCAGCCACATTCCTGCTAGACGTACGTGGCCTTGCTCAATACAAGTGAGTTGAATGAGGTCGCGCATAGCTATTCTGAATGGGGCTGGAAGTAAGCAAATCAAATGCTTGCGGTCATGTGGTTGCACTCTTGCTGCTGACATTGGAGAATCCTGCCAGTGTGTGATGTGTGGTAACATTAAAATTAAAATTGGACAAACATTAAAAAATGGGCACCCTGGGGATAGTGGCAAAAAGCTATGCGTTTTAAACCAGCATTTGTGTGCAGTTCTCTTTCATGGCATACAAAATAACCAGCAACCTGCTTCTTATACACGTCATAGGGTTATAAACCTATCCTGACACACTGTTTTCAGTGTTTCCCATGAGATGCAGCTTCGGCCTGCCTTCTGCGTGTAGGGGCTGATGGGGATAAATCTTTCACAAGCAGGAGGCAAGAGAGAACCTGAAGCTGCATCACTCAGAGTAAGAAATGCCCTTATTATAGACAATAGAAATATAAATTGACAAGAAGAATGTACAGCAACATCAAGTAAAGTTATTGATAATATTAAACAATAAGATTACTTCAAAATAATAATATCCCTATGTAGATACAAGGGGATGGCCAGTGAATAACTACAAAAGAGTATAGAAAGAAATTATTTTATACTCTAAAAACCAATGAACAGTATAAAATGTAATGAAACAGATGACAAAATGATTACAACATTACAGCAAAGAGATGTTCATTACTTAAACGCACAATTCAATAAGGTCATAATTACTAGAAAGGAGCCCATTCACACACTCTGCTCTCTATCACCATTAAGTGTGTCCTTCAGCCATTTCTTTCCGTTCTCCTCATCAAACCCTCAGGCTATGGTATACTCATGGTGTAGTCCACTTAGCATGTTTATTCTTATTTATTATTTAGCTTATGCTGCATTCCCATACGCAGTCAAACGCATGCGCACTGCGTTCCTATGTTTAACATGGGAACGCATAGTGCCTGCGTTTGTCAGCGTTTGCTGCGTTCGGGTGCGGATGCGGACGATATCTGCTCCTTCCGGTGTCCAGCGTCCGCACCCGGGACGAAGCATGTTGCATTTTTTGTGCGCTCGGGGACCTTGGAAGATCAGAAAGTGTCCCCAAGCGCACAAAACATGCATTGTAGTCAATGGGTCCGCAGTGTTCTGCGCTTGACAGCGCAGAAGAACGCTGCGGACCCATTGAAATCTCTCCCGGTGGCCGCCGGTGATGTCACAGGAGATCACCGACGGCCACCGGGAGATCAGCTCAGCCTCTGCTGATCTCCTCCTCCCCGCCGCCGGTAATCTGCTAGCGATGTCGGCGGGGAGAAACAGCTGATGTGACAGCTGTTTGAATCTTCCCGCGCCGACATCTCCTCTCGGTGTCGGCGCGGGAAGGTTCAAACAGCTGTCAAATCAGCTGTTTCTCCCCGCTGACATGTCCCGGAGCTTACCGGCGGCCGGGAGGCGGAGATCTCCAGTGCTGATCTCCGCCCCCGGACACCGCTGATTGGCTGTCGGGCTGCAAAGTGATGTGTCCGCAGGCGGACATTCTCCGCTGCGGACACATCAAAATGACAGCGCTTTTGACTGAGTTTGTGTCTGCATGCCATCAGCATGCAGACACAAACGCTAATGTGAAGGCAGCCTTACTCTTGGAATCTCCTTTGTCCTGGGATGTTGTCCGCCTAGTAGTAGTTCTCCAGTGACCCCTCCCTGATTGCTCTTTATTTCTGAAGCCATGCTTGTTTTTTTTTTTATACCCCAATATAGGATGCCAGCTTTGATCTCCCCTCTTCAACATAGAGACAATATATCCCACTTATTGAGGCCTGTTTTGGTCAACTTGTGCTACTTCCCTCCAATATACATATATATAAAGGCCCAAATATCATATTGTTCTGTAATTAGCAGGCTGTCCAACATCCTGATTATCTTTCGTTGGCATCCTGCATTCATATAGTGAAGGCGTGCTGAACAGGTGATATCGACCCTAATATTTGCCCTTCAGTGATAAAATGCTTGTGCTCTCAGGAGCCTTTGTCTCACAATCAAAGTTCATTGTAATCAACATAGCTTGGAATAATAATACTTTCCACAATTAGATGTGTTGAATAAAAATGTTCCTTTGCTGAGATAATCTTATATGTGTGTCCCTGCTATGTACTGTGTAATGGATGTGTCTGACCGTACAGGGACATAGTCTGATCATCACACCACATCTCCTGTGCTGAGATAATCTTATATATGTGTCCCTGCTATGTACTGTGTAATAGATGTGTTTGACCATGCAGAGCTCCACCAGTTCATGGTCGGTCCATACAGCTCCTAGTGATGGGAGGAAGCATAAGTCACTGACATGAGAGTTTACAGACACGACACAGCTACTGCTTTCTGAGGCAATACATTTACCTGCTTGTTTTATCACGGGAGCGAGTGTTTCTACCTTGCCAACAGTCCTGTGAATTCATCATAAATCAAGTCAATGATGTGTGGCCTCAGCGGCCTTTGGAGCTCCCCTCACTTAAGTGATGATGAGCTTGGAGGACTGGAGTGCGGCAGAAATGTGATAAAACATCCAGGCAAATATGTTGCCTTACAATGCAGCAGCTGTAAATCGCTGCGGTGTCATCTGTATATTCTCTTACCAGAAGTGTCTTATTCTTCTTCCCTTGGCCATGAGCTCTGATATGTGTACATCTCTCACAATAGGATGCATAGGGGCTCAAGTAGGAAGGAACAGCAGTCCTATGTCACTGATCTATTACTGCTGCCCTAACATAGGGCTCCAAGCAGAGCAAAGTGCAATGTGACGGCTTTCCTGCATCAGAGGCATCATGGGAGGTGTAGGCTGTAGTAGGGGAATCGTCATGGGAGGTGTAGTCTGTAGTAGGGGAATCCTCATGGGAGGTGTAGGCTGTAGTAGGGGAATCCTCATGGGAGGTGTAGGCTGTAGTAGGGGAATCCTCATGGGAGGTGTAGTCTGTAGTAGGGGAATCATCATGGGAGGTGTAGGCTGTAGTAGGGGAATCATCATGGGAGGTGTAGTCTGTAGTAGGGGAATAATCATGGGAGGTGTAGGCTGTAGTAGAGGAATCATCATGGGAGGTGTAGGCTGTAGTAGAGGAATCATTATGGGAGGTGTAGGCTGTAGTAGAGGAATCATCATGGGAGGTGTAGGCTGTAGTAGAGGAATCATCATGGGAGGTGTAGGCTGTAGTGGCGGAATCATCATGGGAGGTGTAGGCTGTAGTGGCGGAATCATCATGGGAGGTGTAGGCTGTAGTAGGGAATCATCATGGGAGGTGTAGGATGTAGTAGGGGAATCATCATGGGAGGTGTAGGATGTAGTAGGGGAATCATCATGGGAGGTGTAGGCTGAAGTAGGGGAATCATCATGGGCGTTGTAGGCTGTAGTAGGGGAATCATCATGGGAGGTGTAGGCTGTAGTAGGGGAATCATCATGGGCGGTGTAGGCTGTAGTAGGGGAATCATCATGGGAGGTGTAGGCTGTAGTAGGGGAATCATCATGGGTGGTGTAGGCTGTAGTAGGGGAATCATCATGGGCGGTGTAGGCTGTAGTAGGGGAATCATTATGGGAGGTGTAGGCTGTAGTAGGGGAATCATCATGGGAGGTGTAGGCTGTAGTAGGGGAATCATCATGGGAGGTGTAGGCTGTAGTAGGGGAATCATCATGGGAGGTGTAGGCTGTAGTAGGGGAATCATCATGGGAGGTGTAGGCTGTAGTAGGGGAATCATCATGGGAGGTGTAGGCTGTAGTAGGGGAATCATCATGGGAGGTGTAGGCTGTAGTAGGGGAATCATCATGGGAGGTGTAGGCTGTAGTAGGGGAATCCTCATGGGAGGTGTAGGCTGTAGTAGGGGAATCCTCATGGGAGGTGTAGGCTGCAGTAGGGGAATCCTCATGGGAGGTGTAGGCTGCAGTAGGGGAATCCTCATGGGAGGTGTAGGCTGTAGTAGGGGAATAATCATGGGAGGTGTAGGATGTAGTAGGGGAATCATCATGGGAGGTGTAGGCTGTAGTAGGGTAATCATCATGGAAGGTGTAGGCTGTAGTAGGGGAATATTCATGGCAGACCTCTCAGAAATGTCTCATCACTGAAACTGCTTACACAAAAACCATTCTAGTATTTAACAATGGGCTAATGTACTGTGCCAGCAAACTAAAAAATTTCCAGAGTACATAATATGTCAGCGAGGTCCTGAAATGATCCTTCATATGTCCACAAGCCGAGGAGACCATGAGCCACTTCTGACCATGAGATTTGCAAGATTTAGTATTTTTGGTTGAATTTGTTCTTTCCTATTGTGCTAAACCGGACTCGTCTAACAGATTGTGTGTGTTCATTTTATAGATGTAATTAATGAGAAAGGCCTTGAACATGTCACTGTGGATGATCTGGTCGCAGAAATCACTCCCAAAGGCAGAGGTGAGTGATGACGTCTATCCTGTGGCTGACCAAAAACGTACCAGTTTTCCAGGCATAGAGTGATGTTAACTCCTGGACCAAGAACTAAATGGAGAATTATTAATATCTTATGGTTGTCTTTGTTATGTTACTTCTGATGACGGTCATTTTCCAGTTATATCATTAATCAGTTTTGGTATATTTACAGCCTCCTATAAACACCAGACAAACGTTTCTTTAACCCTTCTCCCCAGTGTTACTTTTATCTCTGCCCTGATGTGTCGACTGTCGGTCAGTGCTGGGTCCTCCTACACCACCACTCTATGTGCTGAGCACTGATTGAAGCCGCATCGGCCGCTCCTCTGACTGAAAGCTGGACGTTGCTGGGAAGAGTACAGTACATTCCCTCCCAGCAAGCGCAGTGCAGTGGCCGCACGGCTTCAGGATCCTATTAACCTGCAGATCAACCCCTTATCTACAGATAGTAGAGTGTTTTAACATGGCCGGTTCCTTTTAAGTGGCTGAAAAGTCATAAATTGTTACAAGTCTCACTGAGGCATGCAGCACTCTAAGGCTGTGTGCACACCGGACATTTTTCATCCGTTTTTGGTGCTGCATTTATTTTTCTTTAAACTGCAACAAAAACGGATCAGTCATTGTGTCTGCCAGCAAAGTGTATGGAATTGTCTATTAGCTGTGCAGACGTCGGCATTGTTAGTGGTGCAGAAAGCAAATTCAGTAAATAACGAAGGTCAGTCAGTCTGTTCGTCTGCTGTGCTTTCCACACCACAAATGCACCAGATGCTTACCCGCACAATCCCACAGTTAGCCCTGGCAATGTGTTCCTTCTGGGCACCAGCAGGATCTGCGGGTACAGTACTGACAAGACCTGGCCATGTGACTTTGCCTGATTTACTTGGCCAGGTCTTTTTGACTTCACGCAGGTCTTGCCAGTGCCCAGAAGTAATACATCACCGAGGAGGATAATAAAGAGCGTGTCTCTGTCTGTGTGTCTGTCTGCGTCCTTCGAAAACTAAGGAAAAAAGCAACACAAATGGATGATGCAATTGTGATGCTTTTTTTGCAATGAGAGGATTTGGATTTGCTGCAAAAACTGAGCATACATACTCCGTGTGAATGAGCCCTTGAAGACGTGAAGATATTAGGCCGCGATCAAAGAACCATCAAACGTTTGGTTGCAAATAGTCAACAGGGTAACATAACATGTTGAGGACAAAAGCATAATAATTCTATTTGCCCGTCTAGTAGGTTATTTCCACACCAAAAAACTCATCTCGTGGCAGGAAAAATGTTTCTGGAAAAGGCAGCGTTTTTGCTTTTTGATGTGTTTTTCTGTGCTTTTTTTTTTCCCATGTGTTTCTATCATATAGTTTATGAGAAAAACGCAGGGAAAAATGCACAGAGAATGAGCAGGTTGCTTTTTTTTCTACACGTCAGAAAACCCATAAGGCCCCGTTACACCTTGCCACGCCACCGGAGATGTCGGCGGCGACTGGCGGGTGCGCGCACGTTTTTGGCTCCCCGCCAGCGTCCCCCATTTACATGGGGCGACACCTCCGGCGGCGCCCTGGCGAGCTGACAGGCAGCATCGCCGCCGGGGTGTCTCAAAACCCCAGCGGCAATGAAGGACAATGGGAGCCTATGGCTCCCATCGCCTGTCGGGTCGCCGGAGGCCGTTTACATGGGGTGATGTGTACACATCGCCCCATGTCGGCCGCCTGGTTTCACATCACTGATGTGAAACCAGGCGACCTCTCGGAGGCGCCGACATCGCCCCTTTATATTAGGCGACGTAGGTGCGATGTCGCCGTCGATAGGCCACGCCCCTATGTCGCCTATGTAATCGGCGGCGTCACAAGGTGTAACGGGGCCTATAGACTTTAATGGAATGCATTTTTCCCATGCAGAAAACTGCAAGTAAAAAATGCATCAAAAACGCTAGGTGTGCACATAGCCTAACTGCTTAATGTTTGAGAAGAATCAGACGAGAAGCAACCAGGAACCCATTGCCCTCTAGTTCTGTCATATTCCAGGAGTACAAGGTGTAGCACAAGCAATCGGATTATCGTAGTTTCAAGTTCCCTACGGGGACTAATAAATACAGTAAAAAGTGTAAAAACACAAAAATCACATCCTTTTTGCCGCATTGAAAGTAAATAAAATACACATTTTGTATATCTGCATTCGTAAAAATCATATGAAACATATAGAATAAATTACTCTGATCAGCAAGCAGCGTAACAGAAAAAAATCAAAACACTGGAATTATGTTTTTGGTTTTTTTTTTTTGGTCGCCGCAATAAAATGCAATAAAAGTCTATCGAAACATTACATCTACCAGAAAATGGTACCACAATAATGTTCAGGGCACAAGTAATAAGCCATCACACGGCCCCAGATCCCCAAAAATGTTACAGGTCACAGAAAATAGCAACAAAAGCAAAAAAAAAATTGCAACAAATTTCCATTTTTGCTTTTTTTTTACACCTTTTAAATAAAAAATAAATTCATTATACATGTTTGGTTTCTCTGTACTTGTAGTGACCTGGAGAATCTTACTGACAGGTCAGTGTTACCCTACAGTGATCATGGTAAATAAAAACCCCAAAAAATAATTGTGGAATTGCTCTCTTTTTGTAATTTCAAAACACTTGGAGTTTATTCCCATTTTCCAGTGCACTATATGGTAAAATGAATGATGTTATTCAAAAGTAAAACTCGTCGCGCAAAAACCATGCTGTCATGTTTTATGTGGAAGGTAATATATAAAAGGTATGAATCATGAAGGCAGAAGATATGAAGAGGTACTCACCATCAGTATGATCTTCAGGGTTATTTAATTCATTTCATCTAGAGACATCGGGAGTGGGGAGGGTGAATTGGGAAATACCGGACCTGTGTCCATGCATAAAGAGAGCTGATCTATTATATTGATCAGTCAGCCAGCCCCCTCCACTTTTAGGGTGCAGGAACCTCACCTATCGGGTGCATCTTGACAACACTATAGGAGGACTGATTTCAGTAGCTGTCGGCCCCTTCTCTGCCGAAGCATAAAGAGAGGTGATCTATTATAATGATCAGTCTGCCGGCCCCCTCCACACAGTGGTGATGACACGGCCACACTAAACTCTGCTGTGTCTATCACAAGTTGGAAGTGGAGCTGCCGGATCGTGCTCATCCCAGAGTCTGCTCACCTTTGGAGATGACAGTATATTAGTAAGGTTGATCAATTTGTACTAATAGCACATTTACAGATACAATTTTTTTGTTGGGGAAGGGGTGTGATAGCAAATAGCCCAATTAATGAATTAATATTTTCCATATTTCTAGAGATGCATCAGTCTAATCATTGTTCCCTTCTTCTCTCCAGCCCTGGTGCCTGACAGTGTGAAGAAAGAGCTGTTACAGAGGATACGGGCTTTCCTTGCCCAACATGCCAGTCTTTAACTTCATTTGCCTATTTTTTTTTTATCTAAAGTTCTTTGTGTTTTGCACAACTTGTTCTCCATTTTTGAGCTGTTTTTTTATTACATAATTTGTAGCATGTATTAACCAAATAAAACGTTGCCAAACAAGTGCGCCGCTTTTGTTGAAACTCTGCCCCAAACTGACTCCTATTACAGAACCGCGCTGGTATCAATGAGCTGTATACCACCAGCCAGTCTGTCACATCTTAGTAAAGGAAGATGGCATACCGAGGGTCCAGAGGTTTTACACACCAGGGGCGATGGGACCAGAGGTTATACACACACCGGGGGCGATAGGGCCGGATGTTGCATACAGTTGTGCTCAATTCTTTACATACCCTAGCAGATTTTTTGCTTTTTTGGCCTTTTTTCAGAGAGTATGAATGATAAACGTTTTTTCCACTCATGGTTAGGGGTTAGGTGAAGTCATTTATTGTCAAACTACTGTGTTTTCTCTTTTTAAATCATAATGACAACCAAAACATCCAAATGACCCTGATCAAAAGTTCACATACCCCAGTTCTTAATACCGTATATTTTCCCCCTCTAACATCAATGACAGCTTGAAGTCTTTTGTGGTAGTTGTGGATGGAGCTCTTTATTTTCTCAGATGGTAAAGCTGCCCATTCTTCTTGGCAAAAAGCCTCCAGTTCCTGTAAATTCCTGGTCTTTCTTGCATGAACTGCGTGCTCGAGTTCTCCCCAGAGTGGCTCAATGATATTGAGGTCAGGAGACTGATATCACCACTCCAGAACATTCACTTTGTTCTGCTGTAGCCAATGACAGGTTGACTTGGCCTTGTGTTTTGGATCGTTGTTATGTTGGAACATCCAAGTACGTCCCATGCTCAGCTTCCGGGCTGATGAGTGCCTCCAGTATTTCATGACAATGTGCTGCATTCATCTTTCCTTCAACTTTGACCAAGTTTCTAGCCTTTGTAGATCACATATCCCCACATCATCAGCGATCTACCTCCATGCTTTACAGCAGGAATGGTGTTCCTGTCATCATAGGCCTTGTTGACACCTCTCCAAATGTAACGTTTATGGTTGTGGCCTAAAAGTTAGATTTAGGTCTCATCACTACAAATAACCTTGTTCCAGAGGTTTGGAGGTTTGTCTCTGTGCTGTTTAGCATATTGTAGGTGAGATACTTTGTGGCATTTGTGCAGTAATGGCTTTCTTCTGGAGACTCGACCATGTAGCCCATTTTTCTTCAAGTGCCTCCTTATTGTGTATCTTGACACAGCCACACCGCTAGTTTTCAGTGAGTCCTGTATTTCAGCTGATGTTATTTGTGGATTTCTCTTTGCATCCTGAACAATCTTCCTATCAGTTGTGGTTGAAATTTTTGTTAGTCGACCTGATCGTAGTTTGGTGTTTACAGAGCCCCTGATTTTCCATTTGTTAATCGCAGTTTGAACACTGCTGACTGGCATTATCAATTCCTTGGATATCTTTTTGAATCACTTTCCTGTTTTATACAGTTCAACTATCCTTTCCCGTAGATCCATTGACAATTATTTTCCTTTCCCATGACTCGCAGTCCAGAAACGTCAGTGGCTGCATAAAATATGCAAAAGTCTGTTTGGATCCCAGAAATTCACTCAGCTTTCTCCTTCGCCTCATTGGGGGACACAGGACCGTGGGTGTTATGCTGCTGTCCACTAGGAGGCGACACTAAGCAGAATCTGCAAAAGAGTAACAGTGGCTCCTCCTCTGTAGCATATACACCCCTGTAGCAGGAAGTGCTCTCCAGTTTTTGCTTAGTGTCGAAGGAGGCACACGACCATTCTAACTCTCTATTTTTTTCATCTTTTTTTCTTCCAATGAAGAAAAGTGGGTCCGGCGTGGCCCCAGGCATGCTCCTTCCTCGGCCACCCACTGTTGGGGCGCTGGGTTGAAGTTGAGAATCCTTACATATGCCTTACTCCTTTCTCGGCCTCCCACTGCTGGGTTGCTGGGTTAAAGTTGAGACAGCCCAGCATAACATCCACCTTCCTCACTCCCTCAGGGTCCTGAGTCGAAGCCAGAGCTGGACTACCTGCCAGATGACGTCCCCCTAATCACCCCGTGGGTGCTTAGGCTGAGGCACCACAGGTACCAGCAGCACATGCTGCATTATGGGCTGGGATTCTGAATGGCTGCCTGCAAGAGTGCAGGCTCATAGACGACCCCCTAATCACCCTCTGGGTGCTTGGGCTGAGGCACCACAGGTACCAGCAGCACATGCTGCATTCTAGACTGGGATTCTGAAGGCTGCCTGCAAGAGTGCAGGCTCAGAGACGACCCCCTAATCACCCTCTGGGTGCTTGGGCTGAGGCACCACAGGTGCCAGCAGCGCAGCTGCACTTCTCTAACTGGGTCTGGTACCATATCAGAGCCTGGTGGGGTCTGGGTTCAGCCCACTCATCCCTGCACTGTCCTCCATATATAACAGTATAGGACTGTGGCTGCCTCCGGAGCATGGCAGGTCCTGGGACAGAGGTGTCTCCCTGTCCCCCTTCTCCCTGCATGGCTCCCACAGCTCAAGGCAGGGGAAGAGGTGCCCAGCTCCCCCTACGCTGCCCCTGCAAGAGCAGGCAGCAATGTACCTGGGCGGCAGGGATCCGCCATGGCCCCCCTCGCCGCCAGACCTGCGGATCCGGATGGGTCGCGGGCTTCCGCGCCAACCCCCAGCCATCTGCGGGGCCGCAAATCACGCTAGGCCCCGGCTTCAGGCCTAGCGTGGACGGCGCCGCCCATTCCCGCCCACCGCCCGCCCTCCGAATAGCGTCATATGACGCGGCGCCTCATCACAGAGAGGGCGGGAAGTCCCTCTGGGCGCTGGTTTTTGCGCGCCCATCCATGTTCCCGCCCCCTCCTCCTCCCGGCGGCGCCAAACTGCAGCCTGGGCGCCATGATGAAGTGTGGGCACAAGCACACACAAGTGTAGCGGCTCTATACAGGCTGCGGGGGCATATACAAGACATCCAGCAGGGATGTGTTCCCTGCTGCAGCCCCCCCCCCCCCCCCCCACCACCCAGGTGTGACAGGCTGTGTGGGGCAGATACAGGACAGCCAGAAGGGATATAATTCCCTGCTGCAGCTTCCTCTCCCCCTGTACACCAGTGACAGGCTTCGCCATGTGTCACAGGCTATGCCACGCGTGTCAGCCTACGCCATGCGTGACAGCCTACGTAGGCCTTTACAGGAATCCGGACTCCATGGGAAGAAAGTGGGCAGCCCGACATATTTCGGTCCTGAAATACTCTGTGCTGCTGTGACTACAGGTTTTTGGTGAATTTGTCAACTTCTTAACCTGCTGCAGCACAGCACTGTTCTCACTTACATCACACTGAGTGTACGTGCCCTACAAGATCTCTCCTGACATGCTCTGTGCTGCTGTAAAATCATATTTTCAGCAGCTATACATAATGTCAGTGAAGAAATTAGGCATCAGGCTGTTCTCAGTACGCACAGGGAGACGTGATCCACTACATGCCCTGTGGATGTAATGTGTTTATTCTGTGTCGTCACAGTGTGACACGGCTTCGCCTATGTTCATCTGAAGTTTTACCTCATGACTCTCACCCAGCGAGCAGAGTTCCTCTGCCTAGTGCGGGTGACCCACTAATAGGCACAGCCTGGCTTTCCTTCCACCGTGTCAGGCACTGGCATCATTGCCTATCAGACATACTGCTACATCTAGATAGACAGTTATTACGTCTGCAACTATATCGCAGTTTATGGGAAACTAGTATGCAGCGGGACGATGCCTCCGAAGTCTGACGTTTTTTTGCAATCCCAGACTCGAACCTTTATGCATCTCTAAATCAACGTTCCATCTCACAGGAAGCTAGATGTCTATACTTAAAACATTCAACTGTGTCTCGCAGGACACAAGACCGTACCCATGGGACCCTCAGCGCCCCATTCACCATAAGGGAGTCGTGTTGTGTTCGGACTTCATGGGTTCGTGCGGTACCCTATCTGACAACAAGTTTTCCCTAGGACACATTTCCGCTGAACAGAACACAACAGCAGGCATCAGAGTCCGCTACCATGCCTTGAAGATGCCAATCGCACTGCACCAGGCGGTGCCTCACTCGCAGTCAGCAATCCAGTTTCCAACCTTTTGGGAATTCATATAGCGGATCATCGTCTAGATCGACACAAACTCGATCAACGCACATGTAGCGATCACAGACAACCCTCCAAACTCGCGTCAGGAGCCCCTTAATCAGGGAGTCATTATGCCTGTGCTACACGCAGAGCGTGTTTAAAGGTTCCATGCCTGTGCTACAAGCACAGCGTGGTTTAAAGGTGCTATTCCAATTTGGTTGTAGTCTATAAACAAGAACGTGCAGTACATCCTGTGCTAGACTGACACAGCTAGACACAGATACCTGGGACAGATTTTTCCGCATGCATTCTCTCCGCTCCATAATGTTCCTTGGAGAACGGAGAATACATTGCATCCTTAGATATACAGGACCACTACCTGCATGTTCCACTTGCAGCCACTTATCATAATTACGATTTGCCAGCCCATTCTTAATTGTGGCGTTTCCGTCCACACTTGTTACAGTTCCCTAAGTGGTCATAAAAGTTATGGCAGTCGTCTGGTTTTCCTGCATTTCAGGGACAGGTCAATCTTCCATACCTGGACGATTTACTCCTCAACGCACGACCTTCAGGGATTGAGAACACAGCGTCGCTATCACAGTGAACACTTTATTAAGACTTGTTTGGCTGGTCATCCGCCAAGACTCTACGCCAGTTTTCACTGCAGTCTCTAGTATTTTCGGAACGCATTTCAATACATTTAAAGCACTGATCAGATTTTTCCAAGACTAGGCATAGATACTTCAACCAGAAGTCCGCACTCTCCTTCAACGGTCACCTCAGCCTGTCAGACCTGACATGACGGTCAGTGGCAGGACGGTGGTAGCACTGGTAGTTAGTTCCTTGACGCTGTTGCTCCTCAGGCCTCCGCAGTTGTCCATGCTCACGTCATGAGATAAGATGGTAAAATATTGTATCAGGAGGTGTCTTCTTCCAGTACCAGCCATGTGGTATCTCCTGTGGTGGCTCAGCCACTTACTAGTACGCAGGAGAAGTTTCTTCTTCCACCAAGTTGAAAGGTACTATTCACCTACGTGAGTCGGACACAATAAGGTGCGCTGTACCTATATTTCAACACTCGGACCAACGGTCCTGATCGGAATCAACGATTCTCATCGTCCTTCGGGAGATTTGGGCGAGATTACCAACACTGAAGATTTATCCCTTCTTCTGGCCGCCGCCTTTTCAGAAGGCAGTCTGACGATGCCACGACTGTGGCATATGTCGATTCACTAGAGCGAATCCCGCAGTTCCCAGGCAATGAAGAACGTTAACCACATTCTTCACTAGGCGGACTTCACAAACTCAGTATTACCGGTTGTTATTCTACACTTGTCGATGATTTGAACAAGCAGTTCTTCTGTTGCCAAGGGCTTACCTCAGAATAGGGTCCCTACATCCAGATGTCTTCATGCAACTCTGACGTCACTGGAGAACTCCGGAAGCATCCATAATAGTGTCTCGCCTCATTACCGAGGTTCCTAGCTTAATAGCCAGGTCCCACGACCCACAGTCATGGCTGGCGGGAGGTCTGATCTTGGACTGGACCCGATTCCAACTCCACTTCTCTTTCCCCAGGCTACCACTATCCCAGGTAGTGAAGATAATCAAACTGGACTGTCAACAAATCATCCTTGTGGCCACACACACTTGGCATGACGAGCTCGTCCACTTCATAGCGCACGTGCTATGCTGCCTACTCGATCGTCCAGACCTACTCTCTGAAGGCCGTCTTACCATTATAATTCATCGGCTCTAAAATAGACGTCGTGACCCTGAAACTCCGGGTGTTCACGTAATGTTGTCGCAACCTCAATCAGAGCGCGGATACCGCTTTCAGAAGAGATATTCCATCAACATGGAAATTCCATTTATTTTCCCTTCTTCTTGTGGTTTTTCGCCTTAGCACGGTTTCCTCTCAAGGATTCCCAGGCCCACCCGACCGGTTCTACACTCACATCTGTCCTTCGGTCCTCTCAAAGGACAAGTTCCAAACCTTTTTTCATCCCCTCTAGGCAATGTCTTGTTACCAGACCTCAATTACACATCCTTTCTTCAAGGAGTCTGCCGACTTGTTCCTCCCTCTCAAAGTCTACTAGTCCCGGGGGTCATGACCCTCGTCCTCACAGCTTTATGCTAACCACATGGGGAAAAATCCCTTCATCTTCTCACACAAGGAGTTGTTTTCTGGATGGCAATTAATCTCTCCGCAGAGTTGTTAAATTTGCAGCGTTTTCGGGTAAACCGCCTTTTTTGTTTTTTCTCTCACCCAGACAAGGTTGCCCTACATCTGGTTAGTTTTTTCCTCCAGATGGTGGTGTCTTTTGTTGTCCACCTGCCTGAATATATATTTCTGAGAGCGCTACGTCTAGTGCCAGTTCATCCGGTCAGTAATGCTCTGCATTCCTACACCTTGGTCAGAACTCTACACATATACGCGCTCAGGACAAGTTCCGTTTAGAAACCTCTTTTCCTTTTTCCAGAAGGATAAACGCAGCAGGCAGGCCAGGTTCTTCAAATGCTTGATCAGATGGCTTAAATCCACCATCCGGGGTGCTTTTTAGCATTATTATTATTTTTTTTTTAAATTATTTTTAGGTAGCACCATTCATCTATGGTGCTGTGTCTTTTCCGGCGGCGGGCACAGCGCATTCTACTATGAGCGCTGGAGTCTCCTGGGCTACTGAGCTATTAGGCACCAGGAGTTAGCACAACAGGTGTGTAAGGCAGACAGCATGCACATGCTTGCCAGACGCCTTAGGCTCTCACTCAGTCCTCGGCAACTGCAAGTCTAGGAAGCTGTACCCTCCAGGCAGCATTAGCCCACCTGTAGGTGCATTGTTATTGTTATTATTAGTGATTTTCCATTGCTGTTGCCACCCAGGGACTGCTTTAGGACGTCCCACGGTCCTGTGTCCCCCAATGAGGCGAAGGAGAAAAGGAGAATTTTGTGTACTCACCGTAAATTCCTTTTCTCTTAGCCTCTAATTGGGGGACACAGCACCCACCCTGTTGCCCGTTTCGGGCCGTTACTAGGTTCTCATCGTACTCCTGAGAGGTTATATAGTTGCCTGTTTATTTTACAGGCCTGCTTATACTATTATTACGTAGTTGCCTGTTCGGTAACACGTTTTACCTTACTGTTATATGTGGCTGCCTGTTTACTTAACAGGCCTTTTTTACTGTGATTCTTGTCATTCTTCTGTTCATTCTCCTACTGCTTTAGCACAAAACTGGAGAGCACTTCCTGCTACAGGGGTGTATATGCTACAGAGGAGGAGCCACTGTTACTCTTTTGCAGATTCTGCTTAGTGTCGCCTCCTAGTGGACAGCAGCATAACACCCACGGTCCTGTGTCCCCCAATTAGAGGCTAAGAGAAAAGGAATTTACGGTGAGTACACAAAATTCTCCTTTTTATGCACACACCGATTACAAGAAAACAGGTCTCAGGTGAGGATGTTACCTTTATTAGTCTTCTAAACCCATTTGTGTCAACTTCTGTGCATATTATCAGGCACAAATCACCAGGGTATGTGAACTTTTGATCAGGTTCATTTGGATGTTTTTGGTTGTCATTATGATCTAAAAAGAGAATACACAGTAGTGTAATAAATACTTACCTTAAATTGTCTATCATCCACTTCCGTCTGTATGTCCTGGAATTCCATAATCCACCGCACTGACCGGAAGTATACCGACCGCTATATTGGAACATCCAAGGGATGGATGTTCCAATATGGCACCAGTGCCACCAGTGGGACACCCTTCCGCTACCGGGCACCGCTGTCGGGACACCCGCCCGTGTATACACACACAAATACACATAAATGCATATATACACAGTATAATGACCCCACACACATGCACATACATGCATATGCACATACATACACAGTATAATGTTCTCACACATGCACATACACATGCAAGCACACACATGAACATACAAACATGCAAATACATGCACACATATACAAAAAGCATACACACAGTATAATGTCCCCACACACGCATACACAAGCAGATACGCACACACAAATATGCGCATACACAAAAACACGCACATGCAAACGCGCAGGTACAAATACATGCTCGCACGTATACATGCACATTCACACACGCCCACATAAATGTGCATACATTCACACAGGCAGATACACGCATATGCACATACACATGCATACATGCGCACAAACAGACCCATACACTTGCAGATACATACATACACATGCACGCGCATATACATGCGGATGCCATCTTTGGACACTCAGGTATACAAAGATGGTGGCCGCGTGACGCATCACATCGCCCCACTGCAGGATTACAGGATTACGTCAGAGGGGAACTTGGTGGGAGCTAATAAAATGGATAACGAGATGGCATAAAACATTTCTCACTGTTGTTTTTTTTTTTTTTTTTCCCTCTTTCTTGAATGTATTGCTAATGGCCGGCTGTCATACTGACGTCTCACATTAACATTACGGCTTGATGTCAGCTGCCAAAAAAAGCTGACATCAACCACTTTATCACCCAGTGTGTCACTGCTACACGGCAGCTGGAAGAGTGGGATAACTGCCAGTTTTGGTGTCTCTCATGGAGGCACGAATTGTGGGTCGGCTGCCGGCTGCAATTTTCAGTGTGGGACGCCCAGAATGCTTGGGCCTTCCCACACTGAGAATTCCAGCCCCAGCTGCCTGGGTTACCTTGTCTGGAAACAGAAAATACCACGAAGCCCATTATTTACCTAACTAAAAAAAAATAGGGCTTCCCTGTATTTTTCATTGCCAGCAAAGGTAACACCAGGCAGTGGGGGTTGGCAGGCCATAGCTGCTTGGTTTACCTGTGCTGGCAATAGAAAATACAGCGAAGCCCTGCACATTTTTTACCAGGAAATTAAATAGGTTGCCAAATTGACACTTTATTATTAACCTCTAGACGACAGCCGTACGTCTACAGACGTCGGAAAAAAAGGGTACTAAAGCCTAGCCGATGTCTGTAGACGTAAGGCAGGAAAAAGCCCTGTAGCGCCGCCCCTGGGGCTAATATCTCTAGGGTGTCAGCATACCGATTGTAGCTGAGACCCTAGAGATTAGTAATTAGCTGCTTTTGTACCCGCACCTGTAATGTGATGACCGGTAAACACCGTTTACCGATCATCACATTACAAAAGTGAAAGTGCTTTGTAAAAAATGCTTTCACTTTGATCCGACATGAAAACACATGTCGGATCAAAGTGATCCATTAACCCCTAAGACCCCCGGTGCCTCCCCGTTCCATTCAAAAATGGCGGCGGTGTGCTGCCTCCCCTGCATCTCCATGCAGCCTGACATGTCACACATCAGGCTGCATGGGAATGTGTCCTCCCCCAGTGCTCCCTAGTCCCCTCCAGGGATCCCCAGCCTCCGGGATCCCCCAGCCTCCGGACACCCCACGCCCCCTCCCCCGATGCCCGGTACCTTTTCCCCAAAGTCCCCTTTTCCCCAGAGGCCCCGCCACCTCTAAACTGTTTGTAGGCCCCCCGTGCTCCAGTAAATCCCCCCCTCACCACTCTTACCTACCAACGATCCTGATTCCGGTCCCGGGGTCCTCCGGTCCTGGGGGCTTCTCCTGCTGTCTCGTGCGGCGTGCGCCTCCTCTGTGCGCCGCTGTTAACCCCTGCTGTGCGGCCCAGGGAATGACAGGTCATGAACTCAGTGAGTTCATGACCTATCAGAATCCTCAGGTCACAAGGGGTTAACTGTGCTGTTCATGGTGGTCTCCACATCAGATCACCATCAGTGGTGATCTATCAGGATCCTGGGATCCCATAGGGATCTTGGGATCACCACTGATGGTGATCTGATGTGGAGACCACCATGAACAGCACAGTTAACCCCTTGTTAACTGTGCTCTTCATGGTGATCTCCACATCAGATCACCATCAGTGGTGATCCCAGGATCCCGATAAATCACCACTGATGGTGAGCTGGCGTGGAGACCACCATGAACAGCACAGTTAACCCCTTGTTAACTGTGCTCTTCATGGTGATCTCCACATCAGATCACCATCAGTGGTGATATATTATATAATATATAATATTTATTAATTTAGCGCTATTAATTCCATAGCACTTTACATACATGAGAAATGCTGTCTCTCTTGGAGCTCACAATCTAAACATCCTATCAGCATGTCCTTTACAATGTGGGAGGAAACCGGAGTGCCCGGAGAGGAAACCCACGCAAACACGGGTAGAACATACAAACTCCTTGCAGATGTTGTCCTTAGTGTCCTTGGTGGGAATTGAACCCAGGACCTCAAGACCCCAGTGCTGCAAAGGCTACAGTGCTAACCACTTCAGCCACCGTGCTGCCCATCCCAGGATCCCTATGGGATCCCAGGATCCTGATAGATCACCACTGATGTTGACCTGATGTGGAGACTGCCATGAAGAGTACAGTTAACCCCTTGTGACCCAAGGATTCTGATAGGTCATGAACTCACTGAGTTCATGACCTGTCATCCTCCTGGCAATGAACCTGCTGTTATAGCATATGGGGGATGCCCCATATGCTATAAAACTGAGAATCGTCGCGGGACCTCCCACTGGACTACGTCGGACCTTCCCACTGGACTAAGTCGGACGTCAAAGAATAATAAAGATGGAGTCCAAGTAGTGTTTGTGTTTTTTTTCTAATAAAAATATTTTTCTCTGTCTTGTGTCTTCTTTACAAATTACTAGAGATTCCTAATAGTCCGGTCTAATATTGGCCAGACGTTATGAATCTCGGGCTTAGTGCCAGCTGCGAAAAAGCTGGCATTAACCCCTTATTACCCAGTCTGCCACCCATACACGGCAGCTGGAAGAGCTGGATATAGCGCCAGAAAATGGCGCTTCTATGAATGTGCCATTTTCTGGGGCGGCTGCGGGCTGCAATTCGCAGCGGGGGGGGGGGGGGGCCCAGAAAGTTTGGGCCTCCTTACGCTGAGGATTCCAGCCCCCAGCTGCTTAGTTGTACCTGGCTGGCCCAAAAATATGGCAAAGCCCACGCCATTTTTTTTTTTTATTATTTCATGAAATAATTAAAAAAAAAAAAAAAGGGACTTCCCTATATCTTTGGTTTCCAGCCAGGTAAAACTAGGCAGAAGGGGTTGGTGGCAGCCCGTAGCTGCCTCCTGTACCTGGCTGGACCAAAAATATGGCGAAGCCCCACGTCGTTTTTTTTTTTTAAAATTTAGTAAAGAAATACTAAAAAAAAAATGCAGGGGAGGAGACGGCCAGTAAACGGTGTCTCCGTATCTTGTGCACATGCTCTAAAAGTGAGATATTGTGTGAAAAAAAGAAAATGTTCACTATGACATTATCAAATTCTGTGAAGTAGCTGTAGGTTCCAAATGCTCACTATACCCCTAGATATAATCCTTGAGGTGTCTAGTTTCCAAAATGGGGTGACTTGTGCGGGAGCTCCAATGTTTAGGCACATAGGGGCTCCCCATATGCGACATGGTGTCCGCTAACTATTGGAGCTAATTTTCCATTCAAATTGTTAGCGGACACCATGTCGCATATGGAGAGCCCCTGTGTGCCTAAACATTGGAGCTCCCCCACAAGTGACCACATTTTGAAAACTAGACCCCCCCAAGGAACATATCTTGATGCATAGTAAGCACTTTCAACCCCCAAGTGCTTCACAAATTAGTCTGTAAAAAGGAAAAAAAGAAAATTTTTGTGAAAAAAAGTACTTTTTCATTTTTACGGATCAGTTTGTGAAGCACCTGGGGGTTCAAAGTGCTCACTATGCATCTAAATAAGTTCCTTGGGGTGTCTAGTTTCCAAAATGGGGTCACTTGTGGGGGAGCTCCAATGTTTAGGCACATAGGGGCTCTCCATACGTGACATGTTGTCCACTAACAATTGCAATTGTAAGTGGATACCATGTCGGGTATGGCGAGCCCCAGTGTGCCTAAACATTAGTGCTCCCCCACAAGTGACCCCATTTTGGAAACTAGACCCGCCAAGGAACTTATCTAGATGCATAGAGAGCACTTTGAACCCTCAGGTGCTTCACAAATTGATCTGTGAAAATGAAAAAGTACTTTCTTTTCCACAAAAAATTTCTTTTTTCATTTTTACGTATTCATTTGTGAAGCACCTGGGGGTTCAAAGTGCTCACCACCAATCTAGATAAGTTCCTTGGGGGGTCTAGTTTCCAAACTGGGGTCACTTGTGGGGGAGCTGCAATATTTAGGCACACAGGGGCTCTCCATACGTGACATGGTGTCCGCTAACAATTGGAGCTAATTTTCCATTCAAATTGTTAGCGGACACCATGTCGCGTATGGAGAGCCCCTGTGTGCCTAAACATTGGAGCTTCCCCACAAGTGACGCCATTTTGGAAACTAGACCCCCCATGAACTTATCTAGATGCATAGTGAGCACTTTGAACCCTCTGGGGCTTTACAAATTGATCCGTAAAAATGAAAAAGTACTTTTTTTTTTCACAAAAATTTTCTTTTGTCCTCAATTTTTTCATTTTCACATGAGCAACAGGATAAATTGCATCCTAAAATTTGTTGGCCAATTTCTCCTGAGTACACCGATACCTCATATGTGGTCATAAACCACTGTTTGGGCGCATGGTAGGGCTTAGAAGAGAAGGAGCGCCATTTCACTTTTTGAATGGTAAATTAGCTCCAAAAGTCAAATTGCGCTCCTTCCCTTCTGAGCCCTGCCGTGCGCCCAAACAGTGGTTTATGACCACATATGAGGTATCAGTGTACTCAGGAGAAATTGGCCAACAAATTTTAGGATGCATTCTATCCTGTTGCCCATGTAAAAATGAAAAAATTGAGGCTAAAAGAACATTTTTGTTGGAAAAATTAAAATGGCCATTTTTTGTTTCCACGTTGCTTTAGTTCCTGTGAAGCACCTGAAGGGTTAATAATTTTCTTGAATGTAGTTTTGAGTAGCTTGAGGGGTGTAGTTTTCAGAATGGTGTCACTTTTGGGTGCTTTCTGTCATGTACACCCCTCAAAGAGACTTCAAATGTGATGTGGTCACTAAAAAAAAGGTTATGTAAATTTTGCTGGAAAAATGAAAAATTGCTGATGAACTTTGAACCCTTATAACGTCCTAACCAAAAAAATTTTTTTTTCCAAAATTGTGCTGATGTAAAGTAGACATGTGGGAAATGTTATTTATTAACTATTTTGTGTCACATAACGCTCTGGTTCAACAGAATAAAAATTACAAATTTGAAAATTGTTAAATTTTCGCCAATCTAATATATAATTACCTTAAGGCACTTCCGTCATATTCGGCGCCGTTTCCGTCGTCGTGTCCGTGGCTGCCTCACTCGCAATGCCTTTGCGAGTCCTTGCACAGTCTCTCTCTCTCTATCCTCCCCCCCACGGCTTGCAGGACCTGAGATTATGTCACTGGTATGGGCGGGGCTATATCACATGACTGTGACATCATCAGAGGCACTTAAAATTGCTGCAGTGTCAGCACAGGAGACATCATGCCGCTGTCTCACATCAGACGTGTCCTCATCAGTGATTCTCTGCCTCTGACATCCTGCCATCACAAGGGAACATAGAGGTGACAGAGGACCCCGGACTGAGCCCCCAAGAGCTGATCTCCAGGATACAGGTGAGAGGAGGCTGCACAGGAGCAATGCTCTGCATGAGAGGAGGCTGCACAGGAGCAATGCTCTGCAGAGAGGAGGCTGCACAGGAGCAATGCTCTGCAGAGGGGAGGCTGCACAGGAGCAATGCTCTGCAGAGAGGAGGCTGCACAGGAGCAATGCTCTGCGCAGAGAAGAGGCTGCACAGGAGCAATGCTCTGCGCAGAGAAGAGGCTGCACAGGAGCAATGCTCTGCAGAGAAGGCTGCACAGGAGCAATGCTCTGCATGAGAGGAGGCTGCACAGGAGCATTGCTTTGCATGAGGGGAGGCTGCACAGGAGCAATGCTCTGCAGAGAAGAGGCTGCACAGGAGCAATGCTCTGCATGAGAGGAGGCTGCACAGGAGCATTGCTCTGCATGAGAGAAGGCTGCACAGGAGCAATGCTCTGCACAGAGAAGAGGCTGCACAGGAGCAATGCTCTGCAGAGAAGAGGCTGCACAGGAGCAATGCTCTGCAGAGAAGAGGCTGCACAGGAGCAATGCTCTGCATGAGAGGAGGCTGCACAGGAGCATTGCTCTGCATGAGGGGAGGCTGCACAGAGCAATGCTCTGCAGAGAAGAGGCTGCACAGGATCAATGCTCTGCATGAGAGGAGGCTGCACAGGAGCATTGCTCTGCATAAGAGGAGGCTGCACAGGAGCAATGCTCTGCATGAGAAGAGGCTGCACAGGAGCAATGCTCTGCAGAGGGGAGGCTGCACAGGAGCAATGCTCTGCACAGAGGAGGCTGCACAGGAGCAATGCTCTGCACAGGAGGCTGCACAGGAGCAATGCTCTGCATGAGAAGAGGCTGCACAGGAGCAATGCTCTGCAGAGGGGAGGCTGCACAGGAGCAATGCTCTGCACAGAGGAGGCTGCACAGGAGCAATGCTCTGCACAGAGGAGGCTGCACAGGAGCAATGCTCTGCAGAGAAGAGGCTGCACAGGAGCAATGCTCTGCATGGGAGAAGGCTGCACAGGAGCATTGCTCTACATGAGAGGAGGCTGCACAGGAGCAATGCTCTGCCTGAGAGGAGGCTGCACAGGAGCAATGCTCTGCAGAGGGGAGGCTGCACAGGAGCAATGCTCTGCACAGAGGGGGCTGCACAGGAGCAATGCTCTGCACAGAGGAGGCTGCACAGGAGCAATGCTCTGCACAGAGGAGGCTGCACAGGAGCAATGCTCTGCACAGAGGAGGCTGCACAGGAGCAATGCTCTGCACAGAGGAGGCTGCACAGGAGCAATGCTCTGCAGAGAAGAGGCTGCACAGGAGCATTGCTCTGCATGAGGGGAGGCTGCACAGGAGCAATGCTCTGCAGAGAAGAGGCTGCACAGGAGCAATGCTCTGCAGAGAGGAGGCTGCACAGGAGCAATGCTCTGCAGAGAAGAGGCTGCACAGGAGCAATGCTCTGCACAGAGGAGGCTGCACAGGAGGAATGCTCTGCAGAGAGGAGGAGGCTGCACAGGAGCAATGCTCTGCAGAGAGGAGGAGGCTGCACAAGAGCCATGCTCTGCAGAGAGGAGGAGGCTGCACAAGAGCCATGCTCTGCAGAGAGGAGGAGGCTGCACAGGAGCAATGCTCTGCAGAGAGGAGGAGGCTGCACAGGAGCAATGCTCTGCAGAGAGGAGGAGGCTGCACAGGAGCAATGCTCTGCAGAGAGGAGGAGGCTGCACAGGAGCATTGCTCTGCAGAGAGGAGGAGGCTGCACAGGAGCAATGCTCTGCAGAGAGGAGGAGGCTGCACAGGAGCAATGCTCTACAGTAATGAGGCTGCACAGGAGCAATGCTCTGCAGAGAGGAGGCTGCACAGGAGCAATACTCAGCAGAGGGGAGGCTGCACAGGAGCAATGCTCTGCATGAGTGGAGCCAAGATGCTGGGGACGGCGGAGTGAAAATGCCGTGGCGGGGAAGACGATAACCCGCTGGTAAGTATGACAGGCAGAGTGCCTCTGTCCACTGCTGACCACTCTGCCCACCGCACTGCGCTAACCACTCTGCCCGCCGCACTGCGCTGACCACTCTGCCCACCGCACTCACTGCTAACGACTGAGCCACCATACTCCTGCTAACCACTGAGCCACCGTACACTGCTAAACACTGAGCCAACTAACCACTGAGCCACCGCGCAGTGCTAACCACTGAGCCACCGCGCCACTACTAACCACTGAGCCACCGCGCAGTGCTAACCACTAAGCCACCGCGCAGTCCTAACCACTGAGCCACCGCGCAGTGCTAACCACTGAGCCACCGTATACTGTGCTACCCACTGAGCCACCTGTATACACACAATTAATTTCACCGCACTCCCCTAAATATTAGTAAATAAACTATATATGGATTCTAGACTACCCGATTCTTTAGAATCGGGCTCACAGCTAGTTATTTTATATTTTTACAAATAAACACAAAAATTATCGACCAAAATTTAATACTAAGATGAAGCCCAATATGTCACGAAAAAACAATCTCAGAATCGCTAGGATCCGTTGAAGTGTTCCAGAGATATAACCTCATAAAGTGACACTGGTCAGAATTACAAAAAACGGTCTGGTCATTAAGGTGGAAATTGGCTCCGTCACTAAGGGGTTAAACCCCCTCCCCCTCGAAACAGGTTTTTAACTAAAAATACATTTAAAACACAAAAAAAAGGAGGACAGGGATGTCAGCGTAGGACTCATCAGACCTGATGTCACTGTGTCGTGGTTGATGAGCAAACAGACATTGGCCAATGTATGTACCAAGAACCTCAGAAAGTAAAAAATAAGAATATTGAGTTTTTCGAAAAAAAAACGTAAGTTTTTAATTTTTTCCTCATATACAGCTTGTTAGCATGTGTGCATTATTGGTAGTAGCTGAGTGCTGCAGAGAAAATTGTTTTCATATTTTTTTCTGGTTTTAAAAATACACTTATTTATATACATTGGGAGAGGGGGGAGAGACATGGAGATAGCCGCTGCCTCCAGTGCCACGGAGCCGCCCTATCTCATTTCACTGCCTTCTCGATTCAATAGCATTGGGCCCACATCTAGTTTGATAATAAATTGCTTCATCCAATCACTAACCATGAGTTGACAAAAGTTTGTGTGTTCTCATTCATATCCTCTGAAAAAAGGCCAAGGAAACAAAAAATCTGCTGGGGTATGTAAACTTTTCAGAACAACTGTAGCAGGGGCAACGAGGGCAGATGTTATACACACCGGGTGTAATGGGCCAGATGTTATACACACCAAGGGTGATGTCGCCATTTGTTATATACTAGGGGCAATGGGGCCGGATGTTATACACACTGGGGAGGCAATGGGACAGGACCGTTATATACACTGGGAGCAATGGGGCCATAGATTGTATACACTGGAGGCTAAATGCTATACATCTGGGGCAATAGGACTAAATTGGAAACATGAGTTCATTGATTAGAAGGGGTGTCCATTTAGTGTATACTTACTCCAGGACTGTGGAACTGGTAAACCAAAATTCCGACTGAACCCTCAGTTTCCCTGAATCTGACTCTGACTCCAACTGCACCAAAATGGACTCCATCTCCACAGCCCTGATTTACACGCTGTTATAGTGATTGGTTTTTTTTTAACTACTAAAAAACTCTTTCAACAGCAAAAGGAAGTAATACATTTACATGAGTCCTATAATCCTTGTATCTCCAGGGCCGGTGTGGTCATCTTCTTAATCCCAGAAACCAGAGGATTGCTGTTCCAATTCTGCACCTGATCCATCCCGTGTGGATGCAGCCTCTCTCTGTTTTTTGTGGCTTGGTCCAGTTATAATGGTCTACGTTTTGTATTTTATTCTTGAGCCTGGAGATGAGGTGGTTGAATAAGCACACTATATAGATGTGTAAGAAGTCATAAAAGAGAAAAGAATTAAAATAAAATCATACAAATAGATTTTCTCTAGTCCATTTTCCAGGAGTAGGTATGAAAGCATTGGAACGAGCCTGCGACATGAGCTATAGCGAAAACTATTTTTAACACATACTGTACATGTCGTACTATCCCATAATTACATAGTAACTGAACTAAGCAATGACCTCTGAAACCATGTATTATATACTGTATAATGGGCCATTCTAGTAATTCTCTCATACAGCGTGAACAAGTGATGTCTGTACAACCTTAATTGTAAGTTCGGCTTGTAATTCGCTGGCATTTGCATCCATTAGTTTATAAAAAATATGATCATCAAGGTCAGAGTAATTGATGCAGGATACAATCCAAGAAACCTTAGGAAGGTAGATATAATACATGGAGGTGTCCAGTACCTACAAGAAGATGGAGGGTGGTTGTGGTCAAATAACAGCTTTATGATGTGGTGCTCCAATGCATGCCAGATTACACAGGCGTCCTCCTCTGGAAGCATTGCTTTCATAGGGATTGTGTGGCGCCCCCGCAGCCAGGTCGCCACTAAAGGTATTGCATGTATTTCATATGTATGGTATCTTGCCCAGAGGTAAGAGGAGGGAGCATTGCTGAGACCCCTAAATACACCCAACACATCCAAACTCCAGGCTAGGGAGGTGCTGGGCGGAAGAAACCCACAATCAGGGCAGTCCCCATCTACTACATGGTGGGAGGAGTTAGGTTAGGGGTGGGTGGCAGCTCGGAAGCCGCCACAAAAAAGACAGTGTTAGACCAACGGCCAGTGAACACAAATCTGCTGCCAGCTGTTTAAGCTGGTTAGTTTTCCTGGTTTGGAAGAGTTAATATTTTGAAAATGACAATTCTTCCTAGACTACTTTATCTTTTACAAACTGTCCCGATCCACATACCATCGTACTTCTGGACCAAGGTCAGACGTCACTTTGGACACTTTGTTTGGTGAGGTAAATGACTGGGTCTCAGGAGATGTGTGGGATGGGCCTCCCGGATTGTCGTAGATATCATAGACATAGGGCTTCAGCACACACAAGTGTTCTGGATTTGTTACATATCTCAAACTCAAAATTGTGGGTGCGTATCATACAGGATATATGCCCCTTGTCGGTGTAGACCCTCCCTTAGACTTGGTCTGCTCTATCTCAAAAAATAATGGAAATATCATTAGCCTGTTGCAGACTTTGAAAACTGTCAACAATTGGGGAGAGACTCATTAATTGACCCTAAAGGACCTCTAATGCCCATAACAGATAATCCAAGATTTCCCCCTGGTGGTTCTTATAATTTTTTCCTTAACAGCTCAAGGGGATCACCCTTGCGTGTGCATCAAGTAGCTCCGAAAGGAACTCTTCTACCTCTTTCCAATATACTTTGGGATAATCTCTTGCGAACACGCCATAGGTTTGAACACATGTGGCTCCAACATTTTCTTGCCTCACTAACTATAGATGATAATTTTACTTGTCCTCTTACAGCCTTTGAGACCTTATGCCTTGCTGAGTACCCACCCACACACACCATAGCAGCTGTATACAGATTACTTACGAATGCAGGGTCGGAGGTTCCTCCCTTTTGTAGAGCCTGGGAGAAAGAACTTGGGAAAACCTTAGCTGAAACACATTGGCACAGATATTTCTGTCCCACAAATCATTCATGGCCACCAAGTCACAAGAAACTAGCTTTAAAATTATCTCAAGATGGTTTAGAGTGCCCCCAGGTCCTGCATAAGTGGTTTCCCGAGGTCTTGGACCTTTGCTGGCGTTGTAACAATGAGGTTGGATCCATGACACACATATGGTGGTCATGCTCAGTTCTTCGACCCATTTGGAAGAGTGTACTCAGGGTAATTGCCAAGGTCACCGGGATAACCCTACCTCACAACCTAGAAGTGATTCTATTATACATGACTCCTATCCCGAAACCTGTTTACAAAAAATCCCTTCTGAGACATCTACTCCAAGCAGCTAAGACAATTATCCCTAGATTGTGGAGACAGACTATTTCCCAGCACTAGAGGACTGGTTTAATGAAATAGCCTTAACCCGATGCATTGAAACCCTGATTGCCCATACCCAAAAAGAACGAGAAGACTCGGCTTGAAGATGGTTCCATCCGACTTTTCTGTGCCTGGATCCTCCCCTTCTCCATTCTCTTGCTTCTTTCTTTCTTATATCCTTTATTTTCCTACTTGATAATTATTTGTTTCTAGAGTGACAATAAACATACCGCTCTAAGGGTATGTGCACACGGGGGGCGGGTTAGTGGCGGCGGCGGCTGGGCGGACCCGACAGGAAGCTCCGGAGCCGTCCACCGACTTCCTGTCGGGTCCGTGCTGCGGGAGACGGGCGGGTGTGCGACGGGTGCACAGCGGGTTAGCGCCGGCGGTTCTTCAGCGGCTGGAAGCAGCACATGATTCTGCTTGCAGCCGCTGCAGAACCGGCCGGATTATAGAACATGCTCATTCTTTGCTAACCCGCTGGGAACCCAGCGGGTTAGCAACGGATGAGCATGTGGAAACCGCCGGTGTGTGCACACCGGGGGTCGGTTTCCATAGGTTTATATGTTAACCCAAAAGCCGCTTTTGGATTAACATAAATTTACATAAACCTCATGAAAACCGACCGGCGGTTTCCGCGGCTAAACCTGCAGTAAACCTTCCTGTGTGCACATAGCCTAAGGCTGCTTTCACATCAGTGTTTTACGCTGATTGCGGCAGTTGTGGTGAAAAAAACGCAACTGCCGCGATTACTGCATAACGGCTGCACTTGCGGTTTACCTGCGGCAAGCCCCATGCAATGTCTACTGACGCGAATACCGCATAACGGCCGCACTTGCGGCAAGCCCCATACAATGTCTATGGGGCTTGCGGTAAGTGTGCGGCAAGTGCAGTTTCGGCAGATGTGGCCGCGAAAAAAACGTGGTCAGCCGCGTTTTTTTCGCGGCTGCATCTGCCGAAACCACACCTGCCGCACACTTACCGCAAGCCCCATAGACATCGTATGGGGCTTGCCGCAAGTGCGGCCGTTATGCGGTATTCGCATCAGTTGCGGTTTTTTCACCACAACTGCCGCGATCAGCGTAAAACGCTGATGTGAAAGGGGCCTTAAGTATATTTACTGTAATCTGTATTGTTTTTATTTCCATGTTTGAAGCAAAATACCCTTGTTTATAATCTGTTAACATTTTTAATAAAAATCTAAATGGGAAAACCAAGCACACCATTGTTTTTCTTATGAAATTCTCAATAAGTTTGATTTGTCACATGACCCTCCACCCTATTTTGAAAAAAATAAAGTTGAATCCAAAATGGCCAACTTCAAAATGGCCGCCATGGTCACCACCCATGTTGAAAAGTTTTCCCCCTCCCATTTACTAATGTGCCACAAACAGGAAGTTGATATCACCAACCATTCCCATTTTATTTAGATGCATCCAAAGTACAGGCTGGGCATTTATATGTGGAGCTACTCACAAAAGGTATCATCTGTAGACCTGCTCTTCATAGCGGTTTGCTAGACCGGGTGCTTTTGCAGAAAGCTAGAAGACAGTGGTGAGCCACATTTCACGGGCCCATGACCCACATGGGGCTCCCGAGCCACAGATTGGGGACCCATGCTGTAGGGGCTCTTGTAATTTACTCATATGTAGTGGCTAATTCTATCACATAGTATTTTTTGGATTACCTTACCTCTTTGTATATTTTAAATCACTGTAAATAACAAAGAAAGTTGCTCAAGAATTAGAAAGCTCACTGAAAGAGGTAAATATAAAACTTAATCTTTATCAAACCATTTAAAGGGAAGGTGCCGCATTTTTTTTTTTTGTATTAAAAATAATTGTTTATAAAAACAATTATTTTTAATACTAAATAAATTTTTGTAACTTTAATACTTTTTTTATTATTAACTGTTTTTGCAGCCACTGGGGGCTGTCATCTTGCTTTGCAGTCTGTGAAACGACACTTCCACTTCTGCAGTTACGGCAGCCCTGGGCATAGACACCAATGGTCGGATGCCGACCCTATACTTTGTATTGGGCTGCCGTCCTGCTGTGTACTGGGCACGCCCCTGGGCTGTCCAGAACACAGCAGAGGGAGGAGACCAGCGCCATCTTTGTGGAGGTCACAGTGTCTGCTGTGAGCTCCACACTTTCCTCCTATACCGATCGCCTCAGCGTGAGCTGATTGGTATAGAGACAGAGGACGGGATGCGGTGGGGAGAGAGGAGCACAGTCATCGGAGGTCCGGGGTGAGGTAATTATCAGCGGGAAGCGGTGATCAGCGAGTCTATCACCGCTCCCTGCCAGCCTGCAGTGATCAGAGCACAAGGAGTGTGATCATCACACCGTGCTCTGATCACGCAGGGAGAGCAGACATTAGGAGGAATAAACAGGGGAGGGGGAGGGGGGGAAGAGACATACAGGGGGAGAGCGGACATGGGAAGAGACACTGGGAGAGAGAGACGCGGGGGGGGGGGAGAGAGAGATACGCTGAGGGACAGCAGACTTAGGGTGGGGGGGGGGAGAGACAGGCATGAGGGAAGAGACATGCAGGGAGAGAGAGACATGGGAACAGACATGCAGGGGGAGAGAGCACACATGGGGATAGAGAGCACACATGGGGAGAGAGACCGGGCACAGGGGGGAGAGCACACATGGGGAGAGAGACCGGGCACAGGGGGATGAGCACACATGGGGAGAGAGACCGGGCACAGGGGATGAGCACACATGGGGAGAGAGACCGGGCACAGGGGATGAGCACTCATGGGGAGAGAGACCGGGCACAGGGGGATGAGCACACATGGGGAGAGAGACCGGGCACAGGGGATGAGCACACATGGGGAGAGAGACCGGGCACAGGGGATGAGCACTCATGGGAGAGAGACCGGGCACAGGGGGATGAGCACACATGGGGAGAGAGACTGGGTATAGGGGATGAGCACACATGGGGAGAGAGACCGGGCACAGGGGATGAGCACACATGGGGAGAGAGACCAGGCACAGGGGAATGAGCACACATGGAGAGAGAGACTGGGTATAGGGGATAAGCACACATGGGGAGAGACCGGGCACTGGGTCTGGGGGATGAGCACACATGGGGAGAGAGACCAGGCACAGCGGGGTGGAGACAGCACAAATGGGGAGAGAGACAGTTACCTCCAGAACTGCGCTCACTTTTCTGCTGCTACAACATGTCTTCTCCTCCAGTCACCTCTAGAGCTGCAGTCAGTATTCTGTGACCTCATGTAACAGAAAAGTGACTGCCGCTCTGAAGGTGACTGGAGAATAAGACATCCTCTCTTATCCTTCTGTCACCTTTAGGGTACCTTTACACACGGCTACATTTGTAGCTTGTCACCAGGTAACTTACTGGTTGCAGTGAAATCATGGAGACATGGTTCTATCTTGTTGCTGTGTACAAATGGAACCATGTATCCATGATTTCACTGCAACCAGTAAGTTACCTGGTGACAAGCTACAAATGTAGCCGCGTGTAAAGGTACCCTTAGAGCTGCAACAAGTTTTCTGCTGTTACATCGTGTCTTATTCTCCAGTCACCTCCAGAGCTGCAGTCACTATTGTGCTGTTACATTGTCTTATCCTCCAGTCACCTCCAGAGCTGAAACAACTTTTCTGCTGTTACACATTGTGTCTTATCCTCCAGTCACCTCCAGAGCTGCAACAACTTTTCTGCTGTTACATCGTGTCTTATGCTCCAGTCACCTCCAGAGCTGCGGTCAGCATTCTGTGACCTCATGTAACAGAATAGTGACTGCCGCTCTGAAGGTGACTGGAGAATAAGACATCCTCTCTTATCCTCCTGTCACCTTTAGAGCTGCAACAAGTTTTCTGCTGTTACATCGTGTCTTATCCTCCAGTCACCTCCAGAGCTGCAGTCACTATTGTGCTGTTACATTGTCTTATCCTCCAGTCACCTCCAGAGCTGCAACAACTTTTCTGCTGTTACATCGTGTCTTATCCTCCAGTCACCTCCAGACCTGCGGTCAGCATTCTGTGACCTCATGTAACAGAATAGTGACTGCCGCTCTGAAGGTGACTGGAGAATAAGACATCCTCTCTTATCCTCCTGTCACCTTTAGAGCTGCAACAAGTTTTCTGCTGTTACATCGTGTCTTATCCTCCAGTCACCTCCAGAGCTGCAGTCACTATTGTGCTGTTACATTGTCTTATCCTCCAGTCACCTCCAGAGCTGCAACAACTTTTCTGCTGTTACATCGTGTCTTATCCTCCAGTCACCTCCAGAGCTGCGGTCAGCATTCTGTGACCTCATGTAACAGAATAGTGACTGCTGCTCTGAAGGTGACTGGAGAATAAGACATTGTGTCTTATCCTCCAGTCACCTCCAGAGCTGCAGTCACTATTCTGCTGTTACATTGTCTTATCCTCCAGTCACCTCCAGAGCTGCAACAACTTTTCTGCTGTTACACAGTGGCTTATCCTCCAGTCACCTCCAGAGCTGCAGTCAGTATTCTGTGACCTCATGTAACAGAATAGTGACTGCTGCTCTGAAGGTGACTGGAGAATAAGACATTGTGTCTTATCCTCCAGTCACCTCCAGAGCTGCAGTCACTATTCTGCTGTTACATGGTCTTATCCTCCAGTCACCTCCAGAGCTGCAACAACTTTTCCGCTGTTACACAGTGGCTTATCCTCCAGTCACCTCCAGAGCTGCAGTCACTATTCTGTGACCTCATGTAACAGAATAGTGACTGCTGCTCTGAAGGTGACTGGAGAATAAGACATTGTGTCTTATCCTCCAGTCACCTCCAGAGCTGCAGTCACTATTCTGCTGTTACATAGTCTTATCCTCCAGTCACCTCCAGAGCTGCAACAACTTTTCCGCTGTTACATCGTGTCTTATCCTCCAGTCACCTCCAGAGCTGCAGTCACTATTCTGCTGTTACATGTCACTGGTACCTAATCCATACCATGAGATGTCACATGACTGGCGACCCTTTATGTTTGCATCAACAGTGAAAATACAAATGACTAAATAAAACTGAAACATTTACATTTATTATATACAAAATAAATAGTAAAAACACAAGGACAATATTCAGTCCAGGCCTGGGCCACAGAGCTGACACTCTAATATCAGACTTCAGGGTCCACTCTATACTGTATATGCAGGCCTGGGCTGCAGAGCTGGCACTCTAATATCCAACCTTGCTGCGTAAGGATCTGCATGTAGTTGTGTTTTGGTATCACTCTGTGTCTTCAACAAAATGGCTCCTCACTGTGATTGACGCCAAATGTCACTGTCTTTTATCCATTTGTTAACACCCAGAAAGGGAGGGGGCAGGAGACATCACACTCATTGAGCAAATCCAGCCCAGATTTTCAGCAGTCGTAATGCATGCCTGCTGTACACTAGGTTTTCATGCCAAATTTTCAGCAGCTGCTCCCCTAGTGTTTCAAAGTGGAACATATCAAACTTTTTATATTATTTTTCATATGTTACTCCATAAAAACAATATGACAATATTGGAAAAACAAATCAAAACATTAATACTTTACATTTTTACAATTGTTGAATTTTTTTTTTTTTGGTGGCACCTTCCCTTTAAAGAGCTCCAACATTGACATACTACATTTAGTGCACTTTAGTACTACAAATCGTGGTAAGACTCCACCTGATGAAGACAGGCACCCTGTGGAAATGTGTAGTGGGAAGTAAAGGGCAATAAACGGTTGGTAAACATGCTCACTGAGTGGTTTAATTTGTGCCCAAGTGCCCCAGCGCTCCTAAAAGACTGCCACATTATATTCTCTACTGTCAGGATTCCGTATCTTCAGATTACTTTTTGTGTCTCCTCGCCTTTATCCAAGATGGCATCTGCTACCTCGTTCCTGTCCATGTGTTCCTGCTTTCCAGCCTATATGAGCTCTGGTCCATTTTCCAGGCCTTTCTTGAGTATTTTGCTAGGATCCTGGCTCCTTTGTGTATCTGAAGTTTGTGCTTGTCCAGCTATTCCTGTTTGGCTCCTTCCAGATTTCTGCAGACTGATCTCCAGATAAACACATATGTTTCCAGTTTGCCTTCTGCATCAAGCTGCTCTGTGTAGAGTGAGTTACTGCTTCAGTTTCTGCCAGTCTACCTCACTTCACATAAGCTCAGTTTGCTCTAAAAAGCTCCGCTGCAACCTTTCTGTTTACTTTATTGCAGTTGCAGTGCTCAGGACTGTTTGGGACGTTACTTTTGCTACTCTGCACTGCATCCAGTTCTGGACTTGTTCTCAGAGACTATACCATTTCCAGGCTTCTTTGGATATGAACTGTTACTTATGGACTGTTCTGTTATCAGTCACTTCCAGTGTGAACTGTTACTAACAGACTAGTCTGTTTAGCATCACTGAATGAACTATTATTTGCACGGTTTATGAACTCTTCTTTTGTTTTCTGCACTCACACATTTGGACTTTTGCCACGTGTTACAGACTTTCACCTTTATACCTTGTCTCAGTCGTGTCTTGTTCCCACACCTTTAGATTCCTAAATTTATCCACACTAGTTGTTATAGACACTTATTAATGAAGACAATTTTGTTCTGTTATAAAATACGTCTGCAAAACTGGCAGATCACAAGAGGTCTGGGGTTTATGTGAATGTGCATCTGAAGGAAAATTCTAGAAGGTCATTCTTGAACAGAACAGGGACATGGGTTAAATGTTTTCCAAACCTTAAGAGTCAAGGGCTGGCAGGTTTGGCACCCTCCTCTTTCGAGTCATCTCTAAAATGATCAGGGAAGTATATATGTCTATATAATGTACTTATAAGAAATGTACAGTTGCTTGTTGGTGATGTTATTTTAATTACTGTAATGTTTAGTATTAACAGAAGAAGAATTTAAAAGAACTGGATGAATGTGTTTCTACATTATTTATACAATTCCTTTTATATGTCATCAATACAAAGGGCAAGAGAAACAAAACATCTCGTGCCGGTATCTGCTGGTACTTGTGCAAGAAGTCAAAAACAAAATTAGATTGCAACTGAAAAGTTCAGACATGTCGGAGCAAAACACAATGGTGTCAAACAGGGGGCCTGGAATATTGGTAAAATAACTTCCGAGTCTAGGAATCTTGAAGATCCAGTTGTCATAATTCAATAGATATGTGTAAAAGGCTCAATGGTGGCCAAAACAACGGTATTGTCAGGTCAAGCATATACTCAGGAGAATGTGCGGAGAGGAAAGAACATTCATTGGCATCATTAAGGAGGCCTATTTAGGTCATATGGCAGTGTTTCTCAACTCCAGTCCTCAGGACCCACCAACAGATCTTGTTTTCAGGATTTCCTTAGTATTGCACAGGTGATAGTTTAATCACCTGCACTGGGGATAATTTAAACCCCTGTGCAATACTAAGGAAATCCTGAAAACACAACCTGTTGGTGGGTCCTGAGGACTGGAGCTGAGAAACACTGTCATATGGGATGATCAAATTCTTGATGAACATGTCAATTACTACAATTTAGGATTAGGTCGGGTAAATTTCAAGCAAATTCCTTGAAGCCAGCTGTTCAGCCTCTTACCTGGGCAGTTATTATCACCCACTGAAGGATTAATTGTAATATTTCCTGTTGTGCTTACTTTTGTTTGATATTTTTATTTATTTTTTCAAATCCACCTTCAAAAAGGTATCAAATTTTTATTTTCTACTCACTCTCAATGAGAAAAACAAAGTACATTTTCCAATGAATTTTGTGGTTTTACCAATCGGGTTTAAAGTCTCTCTAAGGCCACAGGCTCAAAAAGGCAACCTTGGACAGAGTTGACACAAACCACTCTACTCTGTTTGGCTGAATTCAGAGAAACCTTGACACTCTTTAACCCCTATACAGGGATTTGGATTTAACATGGGGTCCATTGAATTGCTATCTATGGAAGAGCCACTGTCCAGACGCGAGAACCAGAGGCAGGAATTGTCACAAACCAGGGTCTAAGCCGGGAGGTCACATAAAGCAGTGTTTCCCAACTCCAGTCCTCAAGGCCCACCAACAAGGCATGATTACAGGATTTTCTTAGTATTGCACAGATGATAATTTAATCACCTGCACTGGTGATAATTCCAACACCTGTTCAATACTAAGGAAATCCTAAAAACATGCACTGTTGGTGAGCATTGAGGATTAGAGCTGGGGAACACTGACGCAAAGGACAAAATCAGGACCCATAAGAGTAGTAAAAAAACATAATCCGTGGTCAAAACAAGGAACAATGATTATAAGAGGCAAAACAGATAGGACTGAGCCAGGGAAGCACTAGACTATATCTGGTAGCTTTCAGCAATAACATGAAACCATTAGTAGGGTGTGATGCTTTCTGTTAGGCTGAAGCAAGAAGCTGATGACTTCAGCTGGACAGCATATACACACCAATCCTGTCAGACTGGAAAGTACTGTAGGTTATAGTCACTCTAGCCTTAGTGGATGGACAGAGCCTGCGCTGTCCGGAGTTTCTGGTTCTGACATCTCTATTAGGGATGAGCGAGTCTACTCGCTAGGACTCGTTACTCGGCGATTCTTAAGGGACTCGCTGGACTCGGGAATCGGCGAGTCTTTTAGCGAATACTCGCTCAGTAACGAGTCCAAATCCGGCGAGTCGGTTTGCGGCAGGCGGGCTGCTTCGCGGCTGGAGGAGGTAAGGTCAGCTTTGATAGCCCCCCCCGCTCTTCAAGGCCGCCGGGTCCAACAGCACCCCCCCCCCCCCGGTTCTCAAGGCTGCCTGGACCCGACAGCACCCCCCCCCCCCCCCCCCCCCCCCGGTTCTCAAGGCTGCCTGGACCCGACAGCACCCCCCCCCCCCGGTTCACAAGGCTGCCTGGACCCGACAGCACCCCCCCCCCCCCCCCCGGTTCTCAAGGCTGACTGGACCCGACAGCACCCCCACCCCCCCCCCCCCCCCCCCCCCCCCCGGTTCTCAAGGCTGCCTGGACCTGCCACCCAGGGGAAGAGGCTCCAGCCAGCCCCTGAGTCCAATGCTCCGAATCCTAGCGAGTCTGCGATTCCGAGTCCTGTATTATCTATTCGGGACTCGCGAATCCATATTCCCTATTCTTTAACATTGGACTCGCTAGACTCGCCACGAGTACCGAGTCCTGGGCTCGGACTCGTGCGGGTCTAGCGATTCCGAGTAATTTAGGACTCGCTCATCCCTAATCTCTATCACCAGCACCACCTACAGAGTGAATACAGTGATGCTTGATGACAGAAGCAAACATTTCAGGAGCAGGTTCTGGTGGAAATGTGATATCAGGAGGTAATACAACAAAATTGGTCCCTAAAAGGTCTTAAACTTTGGTAAATGCAACTTCAGATGAACAACAACACATAAAAGTATACATTGGTCTAGTTTTTGTTAAACAAATGATACAAAGTGCAGAAGCAATGTGAGAAAATTAAAGAACACCTTTACTGATTCCATAAGAGACTAAGCAGCTGTGAAGTGTTGCTAATTAAATTGCCATTGATTAATTGTTCATCAGCAAGTGTTACTAACTATATAAAAGCAGATGTTTTGGTAGTTTGCTGGACTACAACATGTGTGTCTGTGTTATAATGTCAAAGACGGAAAACATCACTAATATTAGAAAAGCAATTGTTGCTGTCAATGAATATGAAGGAAGTTATGAGTCACCCGCCAGGGCCGTGGGGTACTCGGGACCGGTCCCCTAGAGTCGCTGTTGCCTGGGGATCTCACGATAGTGGCCGCGGACCAGTTCTATGGCCCTGAGCGGTCTGGACCTTTCTCTAACTACCCCTCCTGGGATCTGTAGTGTGTCTGTGTCTCCTGGCTTTAGTGTGAACGGGAAACCTGAAGTTGCCCGCTCTCCAGGTTTGATCACTGGGTATAGACTCCTTAACGACCTCGGTCTCCGGTGACCGTACTTCACTAGGTCCTGGGGTGAACCGGCGCTGGCTCCACTCCCCAGACCTAGTTCTCCACTTCCTCAGACCCTCACCATGGGGCTAACACACGGTCAGTCTGTCTCCAGGATGGGCCTAGCGTGGCTGTCGTCCCTAGGGTGTCTTCTACAGTCCTCCCTGGAACTGAACTAACTGGCCCCTCCCCCAGACCAGAATGTATAGGGGACCTGCCCTGAACCTGAGCTTTAGAGCTCCCCCTTCTGGCCTGGAGTCAGGATGGTGTTGTGCATGTGCTTACCTGGTGGAGGCCTTGCTTAACCTCCAAGCTTATATTGTGGCTACCGGACCCCGGGGCACCACAGTTGTAATATAATTTCCAAACAATTTGGGGTCAATCATTCTACAGTGAGAAAAGAAATTCATAAGTGGAAAACATTCAAGACAATTAACAATCTTTCCAGAAGTGGACATTTTGGCACATTCTCCTTTAGGTCAGATCATGCAGTTCTCAGAGGAAATGCAAAATAAAAAACTCAAGAGATACAGCTCAGACCCTGAAGGTCTCAGTTAGCATGTTAATTGTTCTAATTCATGAATTCATGACTACACAATTAGGAAAAGACAGATCGGGTAAGGATTTTTGGGGAGAATTGCTAAGAAAAAGCTTGTTCTTCCTAAAAAGTACTCAGCAGCTTGGCTAAAGACTGCAAGACTACCAAACCTCTGAAACAATGTCTTATGGACAAGCAAGACCAAAGTCGAGATGTTTTGCCCACAATTCCCTGTTCCACATTTGGCTAAAATTGAACATAGTGTGGTGGTGAAGGATTGATGATTTGGGGTTGTTTTGCAGCCATGGGACCTGGTCTCCTTTGAGTCGACTATCAACTCCTATGTATACCAAAGTATCCTAGAGTCAAACGTGAGGCCATCTACCCAAGAGCTAAAGCTTCAGGCAGGGTCTGACTATCCTGATGAAGAGGGACGTTTCCCTTGAAACCGGTCGATTGCCAGTCCTACGCCAGTCTCCTAGCAACCCTCACTATCTCTAACAACAAGAACCTCAGACCGCCCTTAGCTTACGACACTGACGCTCTGACGGAGGAAGTCAGGTGATCACATTGACTCGTGACCCCACGTGACTGCAGCGTGAGCCGCAACCAGGAAGCGGACTGGAGCGGTCTGACATACCCGGTGTACCGGGTCCCGCCATTAAGCTGTGCACAGCCCTAAGACCGATAAGGGTGGAGGAGTTCTGCAGCAGCGGAGCTTCATACAAATAGCGCACACCGGAGATCACTGTTGCCTGCCGCTCGATGTGAGTCATATTAGCATCCATTCACGTCCCCCATCCTGGGCCAATTATTACATGAAGATTTTTCTGGTAGAAATATAAGGCCAAACAAGAAAAAGAAATCCACCCACTATCCTTTAAGAGCATTCTCTCTAGATTCAACCTCTTCTTGAAGATGTTGTTCTCCTGAGGTATGCACCATTTATAATCCATTCCTAGAGAGGTAGGTCCTCATACTAACATTTTTTAGTGTAACCTTTTCTCCTCAAACTAGTGATACATTCTCATTCTGTATTACCATAGGAAATCAGTACCTCCACCCTAGCAAGAGAATCTTAATGAATGGATCAAGGTTCCTGTTCTCCCGTGGATGTGTAACTTTATATAACTTTATAATACTTTTTAAACCTTTTATAAGATTTTATATACTAATAAAATACCATTTTTATTGATACTTTTGTGTATTAATGATTAAATAGTGCGCTGAATCCCATATTATCATTATATCTTACGGTTAAGGCAATATTTAGCATTTATAGCCATAGAAGAACTTTCACACGGGGTTCTTAGGGGTTTTCTAGCAGCACACGTGGCTATATCTCATAATAACCACTTTTAAACTAGCCAGCTCCGGTGTAATCCCAATTATCTATTTTAAATATAAGCCCTACTTCAAAAAATAAGTCCTAGTTAGTCAGCACCTCCAGTGCTAGGTTATGTCACATGATGCTAGGTTATGTCTAGTGATAAGCGAGTAGCAAAATATTTGCAGTCGCTATACTCGTAACAAGTAGTTTTTAATACTCACATTGTCCGAATAGCGAGTCCAATGTTAGTCAATTAGTGATAGCCTCCATCCAAATACTTCCGGCTATAAAACAAGTCTTTTCGGGACAGGACAGGTGGGTGGACTCTTTTACAATTTCAATGCCTAAATCACCTTGCTGTTCTTCCAAGAGAGATCCTACCATTCAATTTAATCTTACTGGGGGCCGACTCCCTTTTTCTACTGAGGGGAGCTGTGAATTTGTGTCAGATCGATAACGATGGACACATCAGTCACGAGCACCTGCGATACTCACCGAGTAACAAGTATCGCAAATACCGTACTATCTGTACGACCAGCGAATAGTAACGATTACACTCCCTCATCACTAGTTATGTCACTAACATCAGGGAGACATAACCTAATGTTGGAGGCACTGGAATAGATATAATGTAGCTCCCAAATCATCCTGCCGCTTGCTCCCACCATGACAGTGTAAAATCTACTCAGCTGCTCCCAAGTTCTGCCTTCCTGAGAGTTGTCATCTGTTTCCCGTCTCCTGGCCGCTACTGCACTATGATATTTGCTTGGTTGCCACTCCCGAGTCCTGCCTCCTGAATGCTGCCACCTAGGTCCCGCCTAGCGCCTGCTACTGTGCTATGGTGTGGGCTTGGCTGCCTCTCCAGGGTCCAATCTCTTGCCTCCCGAGTGCCGCCTCTTGGATCCCACCTCAAGGCCAGCCCTACTCACTAACACAGAAGCAGCCATGTGTGACGTCACAACCACCATTCCTGAATCCCGCTCCAGACTCGTGCCTCCTGCCCCCTCTCGGCCGCATAGAGAAGAAGAATGCCACCGCCACACAAAGTGTTTTGAGAGTTCCAGCAAGTGTTACTATAAGAGAAGCTGACACTGCACCACCAGTTGTTAATGTAAGTGGAAGTTACTAACCCTAAAGCTGGCCACACACCTTCAAGGTTAATATGTGATTGTTGTTCATGGAAAAAAATAAGCCCTTCCCCAAAACTAAGCCCTAGCCCTTCTTTTGGAAACGAAAATAATATAAGACCCCGTCTTATTTTTGGAAAAACATGGTAGTGCAAAATCTTTTACAAGAACGCCACCTATGACGCGCCATTTATAATGCTGGTGTCTTTGTTGTGGTACAAAGCTCCCTTGGGCGTCAGGGTATAGATGTAAAAGCTACATCCCTGCACTTCCATGCTGCGCTCTTTCCACCATTGTAAACCCTTCATGGACCCAATAGAGAAATAGCTCAGAATTGTAAAATTATTTTAACTTCACTTTTGCTCATGATAATTTTCTGTTGGCCGCAGGGATGGCAGCCGTCACCTCTTTGCAACTAAAACGAATTTTATATAAATTGTATGTTTTTATATAGTTGATTAAAGATACTGGTTTTTAATGTGTATCAAGGAATCAATATGTGATTTCATATGTATTGTTAATCTTATACCACTGCAATTATATCAGGCATGGTAATTACTCACGGAGGTGTGACATAGGTAAACTGGAACCCATGCCCCTCATGATACTTTGAACTGTGATGTCATACAAATGTGATTATATATAAAGTCTCTGTTATGTACTTGTAATATAATGGCCCTGATGAAGTAGCAGTAGTTACGAAACGCGAGCTTAAACAGAGTTGTAAGTATTCCGGATTGTCTTTATTTGGCGGCATGGAGCGAAACCAGGCTTTACAGCAGAAACAATTGTCAACTAAAATGTTGACATCGCAACCTATCTAAAAGCAATATACAAAAACTAATCATGCAAGATAATTATACTTCATACTAAGCCCCTGTACTATGGAAAGTATTAATGTAAGTTATCATTATGTGCACTAGAGCGGGTAACACACTGACAATGACTGTCGAAGAACTGCACGCATTATGGAAATATCTGACATGAAGTCATAGATAGGAGAATTACATTCATAGAAGTCAGCTGACAAGATCCTTTGTGTTTTAGATTAAAGCCATCAATGACAATGTATGTAGAGTTTAATGACCCCACGAAGAAACTGATGCAAACAAAGAGAGAACAGTACATACAAACTCCATTCAGATGTTGCCCTAGGTGGGATTTAACCCAAGATCCCAGCGTTGCAAGTCACAAATGTTATAAGAGGCAGTAGACTCAAAAATGAGGTTGAAACTGCTGTGCAAAATCCTGGACAAGCTGGGATGGGTCCTGCATTTGACTGCTTCACAACTGCTTGGAGGAAATCCATAATTTACTGTGCCAATTGTACTGTAATGTCTTTCAGAGGCTATAAACTCAAAAATGCTAGTGTGGTGCACCTGTGGACCGGTCGCCATTAGAAGACGCAGCAACTGGGATCATTAAGTTCAGTCACCCCAAACACATACCCAACACACTCCAATCCCAAGACTAGGGACTCTATGCCCAGCAACGGTATGGTGGGAGAGACAGGTGGGGGGTGGGAAAGTTAGACAGGAAATGGTGAGAAGGGAGCAAACAATACCAGAAAACACAACAGGAAGTTGAGCAGTCAGTTAGTCAAGTGGAGGAGTCAAGTTCAATCAGGAGGAGAGAGCACCATCACTACACGAGACTGAAAGGACACGGACCCAGCGGCCTGTGCCATCATGAGGCTTGTCCGGGTCCTGGGATGCAGAGCCGGCGGCCTGTACAACCGTGAGGCTTGTCTGGGTCCCGGGCTGCAGATCATAGAAAGAGACAGAAGGAATCCTAGGGGCACAGATAGTGAACAATGCATTGGTGTACCCGAATTAGCAGGATGGGACAGAAACCAGGGTGCCGGCTTTGAGGTGGCCAGAAAGTTCCATGCAACAACCATGAACCCCAGTGGGGTGCGGGGTCTTTATGTCCCGCGATGCAAAACCTGGCGCAGTGAAGAGAAAGCCACTGTACTAGGGTTAGAGGACTAGGCAGGTCACCCATCAAAAGCCCGTAGCCACTGGATTGTAGCTTTGCGTGCGAAAGAGTAAGAAAGAGAGGCCCATGGAAAGGAACACAAAAGGGGGTGATCTGGACCAGCCATCCCGGCTTCTGAGACTACCGGAGCCGCCACTGCACTGTCTTGTAACTTGAACATCTGCCAAGAAAGCAAAGCAAACCGGGTTGAAGATCAGCACTGTGTTTGACTGTCATCTCTGCACCTGAAGAGAGGTAGACTAAAATGCCGAGCCAGCAGCAGGAGTCTGCCCGAGATTGTTCCTGAACCCTGCCAGCAACCAGATCAGCCACGCTGACCTCCCATTCCCCAAATCATCTCCACAGACTGTACTATTGCCCTGGGGACCTGCTCTTCCTGTGGAAAGCTGAACCATCAGAGCTGCTACTCCCATCATCCCTAGAGGTCCCGACTGCAGCAGGGGCTATACCGGCCGTATTCCACGAGTGATGTCACGATAAAACTTTTATTTTTGCTTTTATTTTTCTTTCACCCCTTTTCAACTTCCCCTTTTTAACTGATCACCCGACGAGGGATCATGGACCGGGTCAAGCCACCATGACATCTTGCGGCCCCGAACGACATCGGGAGGGTCCAGTTCCGAGCACCCCACGGTCCCCACCAGGGACGAGTCACTACCTAGGACAGATTTGGCAACAGCCACTCCATCTGGCAAATTCCAGAGGCACCCTGACATTCAATCACTGTATGGGATCTGCTCTTTCAGCAGGGTCCATTTAATTGCTTCCACGGAAGGGCTGTTGGCTGTTTAAGCGAACCAGAGATAAGAGAACCATGATGTCAGCACAGGTACAAAATGAGCAGCAAAGCAAATTATTAGGAAATAGGCTTTGGTCAAACTACAATGACATAGAGAGAAATTAAAATCCATAAGGCATCTATCTGGTCCCCACACTGAACATATGGAATTAAGTATAGCGAGGTAGAGAAAAGCAAATTAAAACAGGGAAGTAGAGAGATGACACTTCCATCTTAATTGAAGTAAGACCTCCTGGTGTGGACAGGTAGCTAAAGAAGAAATGCCTTGGGAAAAAGACAGCAAGTCAGAGATACATTTATGCAGAGTCGGGCAATTACGGTACTCTTCTCAGGCCAAAGCTTCCTCTGATCAAAGCAGGATCATAGAACTTTTCGGTGCTAGCATACAATTATGAATATTGGGGTTTGTATTGATTCTATATTTATGGAAGGCATATTTTTGGCATTGTGATCCTGAGGTTAAGAACAAGCATATTTTTATGTAATTTTGTGATCAGCGCATCATCCCCATATTCATATATGTCGGATGATGCTATACATATGATATTTACTACTTATAGAAAGGTAAAATTCCAATGAGAACCAGGAAAATAATATCTTCCGCCTGGAACCTCCAGGGGCTAAGATATTTTGTAAGTGGCAGATGTCATAAAATTCTGAAGGACACATCCCAAAAACTGCCACGACATGAGCTCATCAAAGAGATGTATGTGTGCATAATAAAAAGATGGGCTGCACAAAAACAAGTTGTGTGCATGTGGGCATCAGCTTATGCTGGTTATGATCCATACTTCATGTTCTCCTTCCCCAAAACAACCTGGTATTTTCTGTTATTTCTCCCTTTTTATTGTACTGTTCTGCATATTTGTGTTCAGTTTATCTTTGTATTTTATACCTTTTTATTGTAAGCAATGCATTTTTTATATTAAAATTTAAATCTTTAATATGTTCAATCCTTGTATTCTCTAAAGAATCCATAGTCGCAGCCTATGTGCACACTGTGGTTATTTTTTGTGCTGCATTTTTGTGCTGCTTTTGTATGTACACAAATGCAGCTAAAGCAGCACAAACCTATTGTGTTTGTGCATTTGTGCACATAGAAACACAACACAAAAACTCAGCACAAATAAGGTGATACACAAAGACAGACAGAACCGCAGACACAGACAGACACACTTTGTCACCCTCCGGTGAGCCCCACGGTGATTAGTGATGTCTTCTTCCTGGGCAGCAGAAGGACCTGTGCATTTTGTCCAATCAGAGGCTGGCCATGTGACAGGTTGAGTCACATGACCGGGCAGATGGGGCAGTGCAGGTCCTCAAGTTACTCGCGCAGCTTTACCCAGTGCCAGGAATGAAGGTATCAATGGGGATTGCGGGTAATTGCCATGGGACTGCTGGGGAGGGTGAGGTTTGCAGCATTAATGCTGTAGAAATTGCTTTAAAAAAAGCATCATAAATGCACTGTGGGAATACCCATGGGTTTGTGATGCTTTTTTTGGGGGTTAGAATGGAGACTATGGGGAAAGTTAATTGCAGACACATGAAAAAATCACATAGAATCCAGCTCACCTAAGCTTTCTCCTGACAATCCCCACGGAGCACGGAACCCGGTCCTGTCTTGGCCAATTTGAATTTGTGTCAGATCGATAACGATGGACACATCAGTCACGAGCACCTGCGATACTCACCGAGTAACAAGTATCGCAAATACCGTACTATCTGTACGACCAGCGAATAGTAACGATTACACTCCCTCATCACTAGTTATGTCACTAACATCAGGGAGACATAACCTAATGTTGGAGGCACTGGAATAGATATAATGTAGCTCCCAAATCATCCTGCCGCTTGCTCCCACCATGACAGTGTAAAATCTACTCAGCTGCTCCCAAGTTCTGCCTTCCTGAGAGTTGTCATCTGTTTCCCGTCTCCTGGCCGCTACTGCACTATGATATTTGCTTGGTTGCCACTCCCGAGTCCTGCCTCCTGAATGCTGCCACCTAGGTCCCGCCTAGCGCCTGCTACTGTGCTATGGTGTGGGCTTGGCTGCCTCTCCAGGGTCCAATCTCTTGCCTCCCGAGTGCCGCCTCTTGGATCCCACCTCAAGGCCAGCCCTACTCACTAACACAGAAGCAGCCATGTGTGACGTCACAACCACCATTCCTGAATCCCGCTCCAGACTCGTGCCTCCTGCCCCCTCTCGGCCGCATAGAGAAGAAGAATGCCACCGCCACACAAAGTGTTTTGAGAGTTCCAGCAAGTGTTACTATAAGAGAAGCTGACACTGCACCACCAGTTGTTAATGTAAGTGGAAGTTACTAACCCTAAAGCTGGCCACACACCTTCAAGGTTAATATGTGATTGTTGTTCATGGAAAAAAATAAGCCCTTCCCCAAAACTAAGCCCTAGCCCTTCTTTTGGAAACGAAAATAATATAAGACCCCGTCTTATTTTTGGAAAAACATGGTAGTGCAAAATCTTTTACAAGAACGCCACCTATGACGCGCCATTTATAATGCTGGTGTCTTTGTTGTGGTACAAAGCTCCCTTGGGCGTCAGGGTATAGATGTAAAAGCTACATCCCTGCACTTCCATGCTGCGCTCTTTCCACCATTGTAAACCCTTCATGGACCCAATAGAGAAATAGCTCAGAATTGTAAAATTATTTTAACTTCACTTTTGCTCATGATAATTTTCTGTTGGCCGCAGGGATGGCAGCCGTCACCTCTTTGCAACTAAAACGAATTTTATATAAATTGTATGTTTTTATATAGTTGATTAAAGATACTGGTTTTTAATGTGTATCAAGGAATCAATATGTGATTTCATATGTATTGTTAATCTTATACCACTGCAATTATATCAGGCATGGTAATTACTCACGGAGGTGTGACATAGGTAAACTGGAACCCATGCCCCTCATGATACTTTGAACTGTGATGTCATACAAATGTGATTATATATAAAGTCTCTGTTATGTACTTGTAATATAATGGCCCTGATGAAGTAGCAGTAGTTACGAAACGCGAGCTTAAACAGAGTTGTAAGTATTCCGGATTGTCTTTATTTGGCGGCATGGAGCGAAACCAGGCTTTACAGCAGAAACAATTGTCAACTAAAATGTTGACATCGCAACCTATCTAAAAGCAATATACAAAAACTAATCATGCAAGATAATTATACTTCATACTAAGCCCCTGTACTATGGAAAGTATTAATGTAAGTTATCATTATGTGCACTAGAGCGGGTAACACACTGACAATGACTGTCGAAGAACTGCACGCATTATGGAAATATCTGACATGAAGTCATAGATAGGAGAATTACATTCATAGAAGTCAGCTGACAAGATCCTTTGTGTTTTAGATTAAAGCCATCAATGACAATGTATGTAGAGTTTAATGACCCCACGAAGAAACTGATGCAAACAAAGAGAGAACAGTACATACAAACTCCATTCAGATGTTGCCCTAGGTGGGATTTAACCCAAGATCCCAGCGTTGCAAGTCACAAATGTTATAAGAGGCAGTAGACTCAAAAATGAGGTTGAAACTGCTGTGCAAAATCCTGGACAAGCTGGGATGGGTCCTGCATTTGACTGCTTCACAACTGCTTGGAGGAAATCCATAATTTACTGTGCCAATTGTACTGTAATGTCTTTCAGAGGCTATAAACTCAAAAATGCTAGTGTGGTGCACCTGTGGACCGGTCGCCATTAGAAGACGCAGCAACTGGGATCATTAAGTTCAGTCACCCCAAACACATACCCAACACACTCCAATCCCAAGACTAGGGACTCTATGCCCAGCAACGGTATGGTGGGAGAGACAGGTGGGGGGTGGGAAAGTTAGACAGGAAATGGTGAGAAGGGAGCAAACAATACCAGAAAACACAACAGGAAGTTGAGCAGTCAGTTAGTCAAGTGGAGGAGTCAAGTTCAATCAGGAGGAGAGAGCACCATCACTACACGAGACTGAAAGGACACGGACCCAGCGGCCTGTGCCATCATGAGGCTTGTCCGGGTCCTGGGATGCAGAGCCGGCGGCCTGTACAACCGTGAGGCTTGTCTGGGTCCCGGGCTGCAGATCATAGAAAGAGACAGAAGGAATCCTAGGGGCACAGATAGTGAACAATGCATTGGTGTACCCGAATTAGCAGGATGGGACAGAAACCAGGGTGCCGGCTTTGAGGTGGCCAGAAAGTTCCATGCAACAACCATGAACCCCAGTGGGGTGCGGGGTCTTTATGTCCCGCGATGCAAAACCTGGCGCAGTGAAGAGAAAGCCACTGTACTAGGGTTAGAGGACTAGGCAGGTCACCCATCAAAAGCCCGTAGCCACTGGATTGTAGCTTTGCGTGCGAAAGAGTAAGAAAGAGAGGCCCATGGAAAGGAACACAAAAGGGGGTGATCTGGACCAGCCATCCCGGCTTCTGAGACTACCGGAGCCGCCACTGCACTGTCTTGTAACTTGAACATCTGCCAAGAAAGCAAAGCAAACCGGGTTGAAGATCAGCACTGTGTTTGACTGTCATCTCTGCACCTGAAGAGAGGTAGACTAAAATGCCGAGCCAGCAGCAGGAGTCTGCCCGAGATTGTTCCTGAACCCTGCCAGCAACCAGATCAGCCACGCTGACCTCCCATTCCCCAAATCATCTCCACAGACTGTACTATTGCCCTGGGGACCTGCTCTTCCTGTGGAAAGCTGAACCATCAGAGCTGCTACTCCCATCATCCCTAGAGGTCCCGACTGCAGCAGGGGCTATACCGGCCGTATTCCACGAGTGATGTCACGATAAAACTTTTATTTTTGCTTTTATTTTTCTTTCACCCCTTTTCAACTTCCCCTTTTTAACTGATCACCCGACGAGGGATCATGGACCGGGTCAAGCCACCATGACATCTTGCGGCCCCGAACGACATCGGGAGGGTCCAGTTCCGAGCACCCCACGGTCCCCACCAGGGACGAGTCACTACCTAGGACAGATTTGGCAACAGCCACTCCATCTGGCAAATTCCAGAGGCACCCTGACATTCAATCACTGTATGGGATCTGCTCTTTCAGCAGGGTCCATTTAATTGCTTCCACGGAAGGGCTGTTGGCTGTTTAAGCGAACCAGAGATAAGAGAACCATGATGTCAGCACAGGTACAAAATGAGCAGCAAAGCAAATTATTAGGAAATAGGCTTTGGTCAAACTACAATGACATAGAGAGAAATTAAAATCCATAAGGCATCTATCTGGTCCCCACACTGAACATATGGAATTAAGTATAGCGAGGTAGAGAAAAGCAAATTAAAACAGGGAAGTAGAGAGATGACACTTCCATCTTAATTGAAGTAAGACCTCCTGGTGTGGACAGGTAGCTAAAGAAGAGAAATGCCTTGGGAAAAAGACAGCAAGTCAGAGATACATTTATGCAGAGTCGGGCAATTACGGTACTCTTCTCAGGCCAAAGCTTCCTCTGATCAAAGCAGGATCATAGAACTTTTCGGTGCTAGCATACAATTATGAATATTGGGGTTTGTATTGATTCTATATTTATGGAAGGCATATTTTTGGCATTGTGATCCTGAGGTTAAGAACAAGCATATTTTTATGTAATTTTGTGATCAGCGCATCATCCCCATATTCATATATGTCGGATGATGCTATACATATGATATTTACTACTTATAGAAAGGTAAAATTCCAATGAGAACCAGGAAAATAATATCTTCCGCCTGGAACCTCCAGGGGCTAAGATATTTTGTAAGTGGCAGATGTCATAAAATTCTGAAGGACACATCCCAAAAACTGCCACGACATGAGCTCATCAAAGAGATGTATGTGTGCATAATAAAAAGATGGGCTGCACAAAAACAAGTTGTGTGCATGTGGGCATCAGCTTATGCTGGTTATGATCCATACTTCATGTTCTCCTTCCCCAAAACAACCTGGTATTTTCTGTTATTTCTCCCTTTTTATTGTACTGTTCTGCATATTTGTGTTCAGTTTATCTTTGTATTTTATACCTTTTTATTGTAAGCAATGCATTTTTTATATTAAAATTTAAATCTTTAATATGTTCAATCCTTGTATTCTCTAAAGAATCCATAGTCGCAGCCTATGTGCACACTGTGGTTATTTTTTGTGCTGCATTTTTGTGCTGCTTTTGTATGTACACAAATGCAGCTAAAGCAGCACAAACCTATTGTGTTTGTGCATTTGTGCACATAGAAACACAACACAAAAACTCAGCACAAATAAGGTGATACACAAAGACAGACAGAACCGCAGACACAGACAGACACACTTTGTCACCCTCCGGTGAGCCCCACGGTGATTAGTGATGTCTTCTTCCTGGGCAGCAGAAGGACCTGTGCATTTTGTCCAATCAGAGGCTGGCCATGTGACAGGTTGAGTCACATGACCGGGCAGATGGGGCAGTGCAGGTCCTCAAGTTACTCGCGCAGCTTTACCCAGTGCCAGGAATGAAGGTATCAATGGGGATTGCGGGTAATTGCCATGGGACTGCTGGGGAGGGTGAGGTTTGCAGCATTAATGCTGTAGAAATTGCTTTAAAAAAAGCATCATAAATGCACTGTGGGAATACCCATGGGTTTGTGATGCTTTTTTTGGGGGTTAGAATGGAGACTATGGGGAAAGTTAATTGCAGACACATGAAAAAATCACATAGAATCCAGCTCACCTAAGCTTTCTCCTGACAATCCCCACGGAGCACGGAACCCGGTCCTGTCTTGGCCAAAGGAAATTCATTGAATGAAAATAAATACTTCCAGCTCTTCCACATGAAGGATTTTTTATTTAAAGTTTTTTAGGGCGAAAATGTACATGATTTGAATGGCGTCAACATTGTGGTTGAAGTTGTCACGCAAATCATGCACATTTTCTATGTTTCGCACTAAACTTTAAATAAAAAATCCTTCATGTGGAAGAGCTGGAAGTATTTCTTTCCATACATTACATAAGAAAAATGCTGGTGATTTCTAGTACAACGCACAGCACCCAAAAAGGCACATGTGGGCACAGCTTTTGTAAAATCACATTAACTTTCATTACAAAGCTGTGGGTGCTGCGGTTTTGATGCAGAAACGCAGTCAAGAAAACGCAGCAAAAACTCACAGTGGCCACTTAGCCTTACAGAGTGTGTGACCCTGTTGATTGTCAGACTAGTATATTTCGGAGACTCATCACCCTGTGTGTTAAATGACTAGTGGCAGCATGTTGTGTAGCTGGGGTGTGTGGACTGTGTCGGGGTGTGCTTAAATGCTCACTTTATAGTCTGTAACAGAGGGTTAGTGCTGGATTGAGTGAGAAATTGTAAATTAACTCTTGCAGGTGCACCCCATATTGCTGAGATGTGTAGACATAACAAACAGGAATTCAACAAGCAAAACATAAGCTGATAGCACCAGACAGAGGCAGAGAATAGGGATGGGTGAACTGCTATGTTTTCCCCGGGTTCGTGACCAGGGTTGCTCTGTTAAAGCAAGTAAATGATTAATAACCATACTGATTATACTTACCGCGTCCACGTTATCCCTTTCAGCTGTACTGCAGCGCTGCGTCACTCCAGGCTTCAGGGGGAAATAGTCATGTGACTGGCTCCAATAGCCAATCACATACACCCAGAAGATAAGGGGCGGCCTGGAAGAGACGCAGCGACGCGTCACACCAGGAAGAGAGAACGCTCACCTGATAAGTATATTAAGAGTATGCAAATTGTCACTTCAGTGAGAAAGTGAAATCTCTAATGCCACCCAATAAGGATAACAATCCTTAAAATCATAATCGACTTTAACAAGCCTCTTAATATGACTTAGGATTTGTGCCAGTTCAGAACCCCAAACTGTAGATGCTGCATATCGGGGTGTATGCCCCTCATCAGTGTAGTGTGTGGGAACTCTGATATGACTGTATGGGAGGCTGAGACGAGGTCTGGAGGACTAGCTATTCTCCTCATGGAGAGGAGTTTGCCTGATGGCATAAGGAGACAGATAAGCTGAGTTTGGGGTTCTGATCTGGCACAAATCCTAAGTCATATTAAAAGTCTTGTTAATGACTATGACTATGACTAAAGACTTTAAGCATTGCTACCCTTATTGGATTGCATTAGAGTTTTTTACTTCCTCCCTGAAGTGACAATTTGCATATTTCCCAGAGGAGCATTGCGGCTATAAATCTCCTTATCAGCTTATCTGTTTCCTTATGCCGGCAGGCAGATTCCTCTCCATGAGGAGAATAGCTAGTCCCCCAGACCTTGTCTCAGCCTCTCATACAGCCAAATCAGAATTCCCACACTCTGCACTGATGAGGGGCAGTCACCCTGAAACGCAGCGCCTGCAGTTTGGGCTACTCATCTGGCACAAATCCTAAGTCATATTAAAAGGCTTGTTAAAGAGTCGAATATGACTTTAAGGATTCCTACCCTTATTGGGTGGCATTAGAGTTTTTCACTTCCTCACTGAAGTGACAATTTGCATATTTCCCAGAGGAGCATTGCAGCTATAAGTCTCCTTATCAGCCTATCTGTCTCTTTATGACAGCAAGCAGATTCCTCTCCATGAGGAGAATAGCTTGTCCCCCAGACCTCTAAAGGTACCGTCATATACCGCCATATCGCCGGCGAGATCGCTGGCAATTCCCGAATTCGGCGATGTGGAAACCACATCGCATGTGCTTAGTGGCGTGTGACTAAGCGATTCTACGGTGAGAAATTGCTGGTGGACCATCGCCTGATTGCCTGGCACTGCAGTGAAATCAGGCGATATCCACCAGGCGATTTCAGCGCATCGTGGCGTGTGACAGGGAGAGGGCGATGTAGAAAGCGAGCTCAGACATTCTGGAATCAATCCCGTAGGCATGCCTGAGCGTGCTGTTTTCCGCGCCTTGTCTGCGGCGATTGGTGGCTTGGTGGTAACGTAGTTGTGTCGGCCAATCGGATTGATAGGAACGCGGTGTAACACACTCTGGCATGCCTGTCTCCTCGCCGTGGTCAACTGTTAAATCTTTGACATCCCAGTAAAATAACATCTTTTAATTTATTATTATTATTATTATTATAATTATTATTAATTTATAGAGCACCATTGATTCCATGGTGCTGTACATGAGAAAGGGAAATAATTATAATGGAAATCTATGGGAAACGTAAGCATTTTTTCAAAGAATCTTGTAGAAAAATGCTCGAGTTTCCCATTAACTTCCATTATACTCAGTACTTGAGTCGCGCCCAACTGAGCGTTCGACCTGCTCATTTCAAGTACCAAGAACCCGAACATGTAAGAGCTTGTTTATCACTAGTCAGGAGTATTTCCCAACATATAACATATCCCCATGATGCAAGTCTCCGAGTCTCCATCATTTGTCACTGTAAAGGCACAAATTAGCCATTCACCTCAATACTAAAATAGAATAACAAGTATCATTTTTCCACTCTCTGTCCCTATGTATAAGAAAATGTAGAAGACTCAACTATCATATATAGTGAGAAATTATATGTTAGCTCATACCAGCCCATTGTGTTCACTTTAGGAATTCCAGCACAGTCAATGTTGAGAAAAGCAAAGTATTAATAAAACCCTTGGATGGCTCTTACCTAGTGAAAAATATTCATACATAATGCCAAGCATGTAGACAATCGCATAAAGAAATGGCATCTAGTGAACTCAAACTCGTAGTTTTTCTTCTTATGGTCAAGGAGACTATGGATGTCATGCAACTACAGGTCGTAATTACTTATCAGGTTTTTGGGAAATTCATAAATGAGGCCTTCATAAAATATCAGTCATTCAACTTGTGTTTCTTTCTAAAGTGTTCATTGGTTTGGCTAAAAGTTGGTCATACAACTAATTTTCCGACTGCCGTGTTGTGTATGGTTGGCCTGTGGAAATCAATGTTGTTCTTAAAGACACTGCAATAATTTAAAATAACAAATGACCAATCAATCTATGCTGTGATCTGAGTAATGCAGATCGGTCATTTAGCCTCAACGACTTCAAGTAAAGAAACCTTAAAAACATCACAAGGAAGATAAAGTTGTGCAGAGATATTCTTCTTCAATAGGCATCTATCCTGCTCATTCATGTCAAGTAAAGGTCCAGATTTTGGGCACAAATGGTTCAAAACTCTAAATTGTTCATTTCAACAGTCCAAAGTCTGTTTAAAGGGAACCTGTCATATGTAAAAATGCTATTAATCTTCTGATATGGTGTTACTCTGTAGATTGATAGAATTTGAAACCTGCCTGGTGCCTTCATATTGAACCTCACTGCCATGAGAAAAAGAAATGTCATCCTCCTGGCAGTGTTCCGGTTTCAGTAACGAGGGTGCCGTTGCAGGTTCAGTCACTGTTAGAGTATGGTGGCTGTAACCGCACCACCCTCACTGACTGACAGCTTCCTGTAATGCTGAGAGGCTGTCAGTCAGTGCGGGGGGCACAGTTACATCCGCCACTCTCCATACACAGAGCGCTGACTGAACTCACGATAACTCAGCTAGTGACGAAATCCTGAACTCTGCCGGGAGGATTAAAGTTAATTTCCACCCGCTAGCGGGATTCAATGTGCAGGCGCCAGGCAGGTTCCAAAGGTTATTAACCTGCAGATTAACCCCCATATCTGAAGGTTATTAGTGTTTTTACATGTGGCAGGTTCCCTTTACCTCCATACAAAATGCTTAACACATTGTATCACCTGTTTGTTCAATTTATAATGCGTTATAAAAGAGGCATGCCAGGTTAAGTTGTCCACTGCATAGATATTGTTGCTGGTTTCAACAATGATTGGCTGGGGTTACCAAAACCACATCTTTAAAGAGAATCTGTAAGCAGCATTTCACTCCCAAGATATTAATATGCATTTGTAGCTTTTTAAAAGACAAGTCCAGCAATACCATTACATGGCCAGTCCATTCCTCCATTACTGAGAGAACAGTGTTTGATATTACAAATGAGGCTGAAGTTCTATGGCAGATCTGAAATCAGTAGGCTCATTTGCATATCAATTGAAACGCTGATTTCTCAATAACAGAGGAATGAACTGGGCATGTAACAGGTATTGCTGGACTTGTCTTTCAAAGAACTATAAGTGCATATAAATTGTTTGGGGGGGGTGAAATATATTGCTGACGGATTCCCTTTAAAGTGTCAGGAAGATTTATGTGCCCTCAGGCAATTATGGTTTAAACAAAAGGAAAGAAGTTCAGTTTAGACAAATTTAATGTCTAATGGCAGAAATTGTAAAATAATCTAATGTTCTAAATAATGGCAGGATTTTTTAAGCCTCCATCACACCGAGTGAGATCGCTGTTTCGTCACAGTTTTTTTTAATAATATAGCCAGCAATGAAAGCATGTAACTGGTGACTTTAAATAGCCCCTCCCAAGATGTGATAGGGCAAACAAAACATAGAAGTGAAAACACCTGAACAAGAAATGAAGGCAGGTTAAAGGAAAGACAAGAGAACTATAAGCAGGTTGACTGAGACAAGCAGGCTGTGGTCCAACGGAGAGGGAGACTGACTACAACTTCAGAGGTCACTGGATCAGGCCTCAGAGTCAAGCCATAATACCAAGTAATCAGAAACCTGGCAGAAAGGATGGAGATTGGGGTGGTGGGAGGTAAGTGCTTGAGGATAACTTGTTTAGTAATTTTGGCTTTCACTTTAGCTTAGGTTTATTATATAGTATATTAAAATAATTGTTTTAAGTATAAGAGGAATGATATAAGATTCAAACATAAAGGGGCAGAGTCATCATTTTTCTGCACATTTTCTTTTAAGGAGGGAGAGTTAAACCTATTAATGACTTTTTTTATTTGTGCTTTATTTATTGCTTATTTTGTGCCTTTTTTTTTTTAATTAACTTCACTTGGTTTCATCTTTTTATTTTTCAGGGCATTATGTATGTTTGACATTTTGAAACTTATTGAAAGGATCGTTTGACTGTTTTCATTACAAGGTTGCAAAAGAGCAAAATTAAAGAGCAACTTTTGCATTTACACAAGATTCATCAAACATTGTGGTCCATTTTGTGGAATTTGTCCCAAAAATGTGACACTGCAAAAAGAAAAAAAAACACAAAAAAAATGACTTAAAATACAAAATGATGAACCTGGGCCAAAATGTCCCTTGTAAAAGAAAACATTTCACACAAACAGGCGCCCATGATTGTTTTTGTGCTTTTCTGCTTTTCTGGAGTACAAGTGGTTTTCTTCGTGACCTGTTTTATTATATGTATACAAAAATTGAATCAAGGCCATTTCCAATCTAATTACGATTATTTCAACACATACAATTCTGTGTATGGAAGTGGATAAGGTAAGGCTGCTTTCACACTGGCAAATTTGCAAATCCGTGTGGTTACATAAAATTCATGTATAGTCATGGATAGACACGGATCTGTGCAAAAGGATGCCAACGGGTGTCCAAGGAGCGTTTTTTTAACGGATCCGTCATCGGTCACCAGAGATCGGAGCAAGAGGAGCTGTACCTTGCTTCTGAGCATGCCCAGTACAGCAAAACGGTTCTGTTTCACGGATCCTTTGTTTACATGGATCTGTACAGCTCTGCGCTCTATAGAGCTCCAAGTTAATTTCGTACAAGAAAAAAGTGGACCCCAACATATCCGTGGCAACGATGAGACACAGATGACCACTTTAAGACCAATCTGTGCCCATAGGATAACATGGGAGGCCATAACAGATCCATGGCCATCCGTTTCAAAATGGATAGACACTGATTTGAACACTTGCCAGTATGAAAGCATCCTAAGTCGTGTCTGATGCATGGCTTCAAGATGTCCAATAAATAAGAAGACATGCATGGAGAAAACCGGGCTACCAACTGCTTAGAAGATTTTAGTACAGTTGATGTTTTCTTAGTATCTAAACAAACAGTGCACACAAGCATAAAAACTATTTATCATTGTATAATGCTAAACCACTTGACAATAATAACAGTAACCATTCATGATAACCAAACCTTTGAAGACAGGACATGCCGAATGCTTCTTATCGTCTTTCAGTTTTTGGTGAAGTTGAACCACTCCAATATTCTTTTGAACCTTCCTTGAGACATCCCCCATGTATTCCAGGACACCCAGAGCTCATCTGGAAAATTCACCAAAATGAGGAAGAGAACCATGATTACAAAAGACAGATATTAGTGGACTGATTGACCCGACTGTTGAAGGCGAACTCAGCAAGAGGGAAATATGAGGACCAGTCCTCCTGCTGAGCTGGAACAAAACATCTTAAAATTTGCTCTAAATACTATTTGTCCTAACAGACTGACCATTGGTTTCAGGGAGAAGAGCAGAGGACAAATTATTCCTCAATATTTTACAAAATGCTGATTGGTTTCCATGGATGACAAAACAATGCAAAAATGCTTCAAAAATACTGAAATAATTGACTTGCTGTAGATTTAAAGAATGCTATTTTTCAATTCAGTCATAAAAAAAAAATAAAAAGCATGTTACATATCTGCTTTCTAAATGTTTTTGGTTGGGGTTTGGGAGGAGTAGGTTGCATAACACATGCTGTGGAATCTTGCATGCCCTTGATCTTTTCTGACCCTAGCAATGCTCCTGGCTCAAAGGATTCTTTGGAGACGTCATCAGGTTGCATTATTACCCTGAGAGCACCTATATAACGTTCCCCCCCACTTATTCTCAGCTTGCACCTTTTAGTGCCTTTCATGTAGCACAAAAGGGTATTTAGTCTTGCATTTAGGGAAAAAAATAAATAGTTATTGAAAAAACAAAACATGGGGTAGCCTCTATTTTTGATCGCCAACTAGGGTAAAGCAGACGGCTGGAGCCCCGCAGACCACAGCTGGCGGCTTAACTTTGGTATTCCAAAAAAGAAGTCACCCCAAACTATTATTGAAAATAATATATTTATAAATAAATTATTTAAAAAATGGCGTAGGGTCCCCCTCATTTTGGAAAACCATCCAAAGTAAGGCTGACAGCTGGGGGTCTGGATTTCTCAGGGTGGGAAGAGCTATCTTTCATGGGCCCTCCCCAACCTAAAAATAGCAGGCCACAGCTGCCACTGAACTGGTCTCTCCAGAGTATGTGCTAATCATGGCACTTTGCCTCAGCTCTTCCCACTGCCCTGAAGCGGTGGCAGTCGGGATAATAGAGAGGGTTAATGACAGCTGAGCATTGACAGCTGTCATTAAGCCCTAGATTGGTAATGTTCAGGCATCTATGATACCTGCACATTACCAATCCTATGAGTAAATAGTTAAAGAACACAGATAAAGCGTGGAGCTTGTGCTGAGGATGAAGCATCCTATCAACTCGACCTCTGGCACACAATCCCTGCAAAGAGAGTGGCAGCTGTGACAGTGGCGCCATGAGTGAGGTCACCTGAGGACAATTTTTTTTTACCATGATAACTGCATGAACTGAAATGCTTTGAGGGACATCGTTGTGGATTACCGTCTGAGGGTATGTTTCGGAGCTGATAAAGGGGTGAAAGAGGGTTGTCTGCATGTTTTACTTAAAATAAAGGATTTTTGTCTCTGTTTTATTTCAAATAAGCGATTTTTCTGTGTCTGTTTTTTTAACTATTTACGCACAGGATTGGTAATGTGCAAGCCTTACAGAAGCCTGAACAATTTTGACCAGGTGTGTGTTATATTTCAACTTTGTATTCTTTTTCGTGACTCATTATAAATTCCTGCTACACCCTTAGTAAAGCAAAAGTTCTCTTACACAGTTTGGTCTTCTTTTTTGTCCACAGTCCGTTGTATCCCGGGGAGTTCAGTCTACAAAATACCTTTCAGAAGGTCACTATATACACCAAAGCTTATTTCTTTATGCATAGCATTATGTATGCCCCTATTTGTTGTATTTGTTTCAGTCAAACACCTACTAGTTACTGGTATCCATTCATATATTACTCTATCCGTGGAGCTAGGGGCTCCTTAGCAACTCAAAGACTTTGAAATGTATATGGGTTATGATATTATGCAAACAAAGCAAGTACAATGCATAATTGGAACTGGAGAAAAGACACAATTAACTATTTTAAACGCAAGGCATGGTAAGTCTATTACTGTGTAGTTATCAAAGAAAAGGCAAAGCGGCACTCACCATGGAAATAGAAGCATTTCCTTTTATTCACATCCTCTTAAAAACACACCATTTTCAGGCTAGGGGAAAGGAGTGCAGCTAGTGTACACACAGAGGACGGACGTTTTGCATACGGCCATGCGTCAAAGAGTCTGAATAGGAGATGACGTGAGCGGTTTTCGTTTTATTGATCTTTTCTCAGCCGTAACAGCCTGATTACTGGACAACAGATTCTGATTCCAGTGCAACAGAAAAATTAAGACGCACTGGTTATAATGATAAAACACAGAGAAAAGTACAAGGTGGTTTATGGGCAGAATAAAGAATCCCTTAAGGAAACAAATTAGATAAGGACGAACCCAAAAACACAAGAATTCAACGCAAAAAGGTGTCATGGAGAGAAAAATCCAAAGGATCAGCTTAAAGTGATTAATCTCATAGACTTAAAATCAAATGATGATGGGGCATAACTACAACAGGTGCAGGAATTGCAATTGCACTTGGGCACCGTTGGTCTGAAGAAATAGACTATTGCTGTTAAAGATTTGCAACAGCTGGGGGTCCCATTGGAGCTTTCGCATGGTGGCCCACCCATGAGCTTCAAATTACACGAACGAATGATCATATGGTATTATTGCTATCTAATGATTTAAATTGTTGTAGCAAAAGAATTATCTAACGGTTGTCGAGACAAAAAGCCCTGCATAAATTAAGATCTAATGGCGAAATTGTCTATCAAGCTGACAAAGAAGGGAATGTTATGCTGTTAAAAAAGGAGTATTATTTGGTGGTGGCCTCATGTGATGTCATGAAGTGCATTGCTTTCTTTCTATGGAATGGATTGGCTGATTCCTCTGCACGGCGAGAAATAAATATATAGATAGCTGGGTTTTACTGCAGTCTTCTGCCTGTGTGTAGAGGGTGAAAAACAAGAAAATTACTGTCACGTGGATCTCTGAAGGGTCGTAATCATGTGGTCCTGAGAATAAAATGGTGACGTCAAGAAGACATCCACATTAGTACCAGTGAAAGTCATCCCTGGAACATCTTCAAACTGTGGGTTGTGCAACCTTGAAGTAGCGGCAAGTGGAGCAAAGAGCGAAAAGGACCTCTTGAGGGCTTTCCTCAAAGAGAGCCATGGTGGAGAGTAGTAGCTCATAAAGCGCCTGTCTTAAGCTAGGGCCACACTTGGGAGGCTGCATCCAGTAACTGGATTCATTACCGGATCCAGTTTTTCCCCTTGTAAGGTATTGGCTTAGGTAACGGATGGTACCTATATGTACCATCCAGTACCGGACCAGGTTCCCATAGGGTCCCATGTTAAAAAAGCTGATCAGGTTTTGCTAAAAAGGCCAAAAAACGTTGCAGACCCTATTAAAACATGACTTCTCAAAAACTGTATCCAGTAGACGGATTGCACTTTGGCAAACAATTGTTAACATTGGAGTCTATGGGTGAGGTACCTGATCAGCTTTTCAGGATGAAAAACTGGATCTAGTAACTGGATTGCAAACTGAAGTGTGGCCCTAGCCTTAGGCTATGTGCCCATATTGAGTATTTGGTGCGGAAATTTTCTGCACCAAATCTGCATCTACTAACAGAAAAACGAACCAAAAACGCAATGCGTTTTTATGCGTTTTTAGTTTGTTTTTGCTGTGCTTTTGCCCCTACATTTTTCATAAAGAAGTCAATGGTTTAACCGTTAAACCGTTAAAGGGATGAAAAACACACCAAGAATTGACACGCCACAGATTATTTTCTGCTCTAAATCTGCAAGGAAAAAATTAGCAATGTGTGCACGACACTTCAGAATTCTCCTTGACTTTACTAAGTATAGGCATGCAGGTTTGTGAAAAAACTGCACCAAAAAATGCATTAAATACACATTAAAAAATGCACTGTGTTCACATGGCCTTATGTGTGATGACATGGACTCTTTCAATTCATAGCATTGGGTTAAGTTTCCTAAATTTAGCCACACATGATATTTTGTTTATTAACCTATGATAAACCATTCATTGTTTCTACAAGGGTCTGTCACATGCGTCAATATCACTGTCAATATCGCTGCTGCACGTGACATTGCAGCGATATTGACGTGTGTGACAGGGTGCTGGTTGATGGTCGCCAGGTTTTCGGACAGGACTGAAAACTTGCTGATGGTCGCCCGATGTACATGCAGCATCGCTGCGTGTGACACCAAGAGACAGCTCCAGGCGCCTCTCAGCAAGCTCTGGGAGCTGGTATCCATGGTAAACTGCAGGTAACTAGGCAGCGCGCGCTGCCTAGATACCCGATGTATACCTTTGTAATCAGCCTTCTCCGCTCACCGGCTGGTATCCAAGGTACACAGCGGGTAACTAGGGTCCCTAGTTACCCGCTGTGTACCTTGGATACCAGCCGGTGAGCGGAGAAGGCTGGTAACTAAGGTATACATCGGGTATGTAGGCAGCGCACGCTGCCTAGTTACCCGCAGTTTACCATGGATACCAGCCTGCAGACATCGTGGAAATGATATTTAAATCATTTCCACGATGTTGCTGGTAAAATGATCATGGTGAGTCTGCCTGTGTGACAGCTCACCAGCGATCAGCCGTCAATGTCGCCAGCGATCAGATCGATGACGACATTGACATGTGTGATGCTGGCTTTAGGAGTCTGATAGTGTTTAAAGTTTGTGTTTACTCATGTAATTATCTCACCCTTTTGTTAGAAAACATCAGAGACTCAAAGACAATTAAGGATGCGAGCCTTCTATTGTCCAATGATGTGTTTTGCTAATTCTATGTAAATTACCTGACTCCCTGGCTGCACTCTACCAGAGACCCATTACTCCTAGGAATATTATGAACGCGGCTTGAAATCTAGCCAATGAGAGCACAGTCTTAGTCCACCAATTGTGAAGCCTCAAATGGTCTGAAGTGAGCATTCAGGAGTATATAAGGAGGACTGTTCATTGACCAGTAACATGCTATATCCAAGATTTTTGTGGGAAAAAAAGTACTTTTTCATTTTTACAGATCAATTTGTGAAGCACCTGGGGGTTCAAAGTACTCACTATGCATCTAGATACATTTCTTGGGGGGGTCTAGTTTCCAAAATGGGGCCACTTGTGGGGGAGCTCCAATGCTTAGGCACACAGGGGCTCTCCATATGCGACATGGTGTCCACTAACAATTTGAGCTAATTTTCTATTCAAATTGTTAGCGGACACCATGTCACGTTTGGAGAGCCCCTGTGTGCCTAAGCATTGGAGCTCCCCCACAAGTGACCCCATTTTGGAAACTAGACCCCCCAAGGTAATATAATAATAATAATAATAATAATAATAATCTAAGCTTCTTCTACACATTACACAGTAAAATACAGTTTATTTTTTTCTTGGGCCATTGACTTGCATTGGCACATTTGATCGGCAACATGGAACAAAGTAGGACAAGTGTCCGTTTTTTTTAAAGGGAAACAACAACAAAAACACAAAGGCAGCAACATCAGTAAGGGCCATTAGAGTCCGAGATCTTATCTTATAAATATTAGTGTTATAAAATACAAGCTAAAAATCATTAATGAGGTTGTCCATGACTGGATAAACCCAAGGGTGCTGCAGATATTAAAAATATATATTTGTAATCATGTCCTGGACTGGGACCACTTATCTGTTCTCAGCCCTTAAAATCAGGTCATATGACCTTTTTCACGGAAAAATGGTCCAGGCCATTTCGACACGATCGGTGATGTCACAGCGAGGTCCCGGTCGCTGCTACGTGTCAAACATAGCGAGATCGCTGGCAAGGTCGCTGATGCAGCACAAAACCTGTGACGTAACAGCGATCTCACTATGTGTGACTGGGGCTAAAGTCTTTAAGGTATCTCAAAGGTCTCCGTATGATCAGTAGCATTCTTCTTCTTTTCAAAACACTAAGAGGAAAGGTAAATGCTATAAAACTGCACAAAAAAAAATGCACAAAACTAAAGTCATTTCAAATGGCAACATTATGGCTTTAAGAAACACTAAAAGAAATCAAGATTAAAAATGTGGTAGTCAGTAAGGGTAATTTTTTTCAGACCAAGCAGAGGGAAAGAATTATGGAATTATGAAAAACAAACACACAAAAGAACACTCCAATACATAACTAGTACTTTGTTGCACCACCTCTGGCTTTAATAACAGCTACAGTCTCTGAGGCATGGACTTAATGAGTGACAAACAGTATTCATCATCAATCTGGCTCCAACTTTCTCTGATTGCTGTTGCCAGATCAGCTTTGCAGGTTGGAGCCTTGTCATGGACCATTTTCTTCAACTTCCAACAAAAATTTTTAATTGGATTGAGATCCGGGCTATTTGCAGGCCATGACATTGACCTTATGTGTCTTCTTTCAAGGAATGTTTTCACAGTTTTTGCTCTATGCAGGATGCATTATCATCTTGAAAAATGATTTAATCATCCCCAAACATCCTTTCGATTGATGGCGTAAAAAATGGGTCCAAAATATCAATGTAAACTTGGGCATTTATTGAAGATGTAATGACAGCCATCTCCCCAGTGCCTTTACCTAACATGCAGCCCTATATCATCAATGGTTGTAGAAATATGCATGTTCTCTTCATGCAGTCATCTTTATAAATCTCATTGGAACACCACAAAACAAAAGTTCCAGCATCATCACCTTGCCCAATGCAGATTCGCGATTCATCACTGAAACTAACTTTCATCCAGTCATCCACAGTCCACGATTGCTTTTCCTTAGCCCATTGTAACCTTGTTTTTTTCTGTTTAGGAGCTTTTGCTTAGCTTTTCTGTATGTAAATCCCATTTTCTTTAGGCGGTTTCTTACAGTTCGGTCACAGACATTGATTCCAGTTTCCTCCCATTCGTTCCTCATTTGTTTTGTTGTACATTTCCTGTTTTGGAGACATATTGTTTTAAGTTTCCAGTCTTGATGCTTTGATGTCTTCCTTGGTCTACCAGTATGTTTCCCTTTAACAACCTTCCCATGTTGTTTGTATTTGGGTCAGATTTTAGACACAGCTGACTGTGAACAACCAACACCTTTTGCAACATTGCGTGATGATTTACTCTCTTTTAAGAGTTTGATAATCCTTTCCTTTGTTTCAATTGACATCTCTCGTGATTTATGTCAGTCCACTTGGTGCAACAGCTCTCCAAGGTGTGATCACTCCTTTTTAGATGCAGACTAACGACCAGATCTAATTTGCTGCAGGTGTTAGTTCTGGGAATTAAAATTTACAGGGTAATTCCATAATTTTTTCCTCAGAATTGAGTGATTCCATGATTTTTTCCCTCTGCTTGGTCTGAAAAAAGTTACCCTTACTGACTACCACATTTTTTATCTTGATTTCTTTTAGTGTTTCTTAAAGCCATGAAGTTGCCATTTGAAATGACTTTAGTTTTGTGCCATGTCTGCGATCTGCTTTTTTTCTACAACATTAAACAACTGAATGAACATCCTCCAAGCCCGGTGAGTCCATAATTTTTGCCAGGGGTTGTAGTTCCTCTCCATTTGAAAAGTTTAGGTTGTCACCTTTAAGTTATGTTCCCAAACTAGAACCAGGTGAGTTCTGTTCGATTCATCATTTGTCAGTTATTAATTGACCAGGTCGATAAAGAGTTGTCATCTGTTAATTATCCTTCTGTTGATGCTGCCATTGCTTTTTTTAACCCCTTAGTGACGAAGAAATTTGTCATTTTTCATTTTCGTTTTTTCACTCCTCGGCTTCCAAGAGCTATAACGTTTTTATTTTTCTGTCGACACAGACATATGACGGCTTGTTTTTTGCGGGACGAGTTGTACTTTCAGATGCAATAATTTGTTTTACTATATAATGTACAGGGAAATTGCAAAAAAATTCCAAGTGCAGTGAAATTGCCAAAAAAAGTGCAATTACACGTTTGTTTTTTGGGTTTTTTAGTCGCCGTGTTCACTATATGGCAAAACCGACATGACCATGTGATGCCTCGGGTCGGTACGAGTTTGTAGATACCAAACATGTATACCTTTACTGGTATCTAGGTGGTGGAAAAAAATTCAAAAGCATGAAAAAAAAAAACCATTGCACTTTTTGCACCATGTTCTGCGACCCGTAGCGTCCTCATCTTTCGGGATCTGTGGCTGGGTGACGGCTTATTTTTTGCATCTCGAGCTGATGTTTTTAATGATACCATACTTGGGTGGATGCGCTGTTTTGATCGCCCGTTATTGCATTTTTTAGCATTGTTGCAGCAACCAAAAAAACGTAATTTTGGCGTTTGGACCATTTTTTTGCGCTACGCAGTTTACGGCTCTCATTATTTGATTCTTTATAGTGATAGATCGGGCGATTCTGAACGCGGCAATACCAAATATGTGTTTTTTGTTTTTTTTTTAATACTTTTATTGTGGATGGGAGAAAAGGGGGGTGATTTGAACTTTTATGTTTTTTGTTTTTTTTTCATCTTTGTAAAAACTTTATTTGCTTATTGATTCTTATTTTTACACAGCCCCTGTGAGAGGCATGCAGCTGCACAGTCCGATCGCTTCTGACACATACAGATGAGCTGCAGCTCCTCTGTATCTGTCAAAATCGCGGACCTGTTGTGGTTGGCAGGGGCTGCCAACCACAACCAGGAAATGCTCTGTGACAGGCTCCGGGGTCAAGCCAGGACTCCGGCCTGTCACGTCAGCACGGGAGATCTCGCAATGTTATCGCGAGATCTCCCCTGGTGCCCGGTAACCGCGCGCTGCCCGCTCCAGCTCCCTTAGATCTAAGGGGTTAACAGCACCGATCGGATGGCGGGACCGATTGGTGCTGTTAGTCCGACATCTCAGCTAGTGAGATCAGCTGAGATGTCGGAGGTTTGAAGTGAGCTCCACGCCGGAGCTCACTTCAAACACCGGGTAACGACAGCCTGACGTCTAGAGACGTACGGCTGTCGTTAAGGCGTTAAAATTGGTCAATGGCAAAGGTTTATGTCAACAAACCAATATAGACTGCCAAAAGTGTTGGCACCCTTGAAATTGTTCCAGAAAATGAAGTATTTCACCCCGGAAATTATTGCAATTCCACATGTTTTATCATAAATGTTTATTTGATTTGTGTGTACAAAAGCCAATTGGACATAATTTAACAAAAAAAAAAACAAAATGGGCAGGACAGAATTGTTAGCACCTTTGCAAAACTGTGGATAAACAACTTTGTATCAAGAATATGATACTTGTTCAAACTCAGCTGTGGAAAGTGGGCACTATAAAAATCAATCCTGAAACCAGATAAAAAGGGGGAGACGTTGACTCAATATTTGCATTGTGAATCTGTTTGTGCCACACTAAGCATGGAGAACAGAAAGAGAAGAAAAAAAACGGTCTGAGAATTTTAGAACCATCATTGTTGTACAATATCAACAATTTTCAAAATTACAAATCCATCTCCAGAGATCTTGATGTTCTTTTCTCATAGTGTGCACCATAATCAAGATGTTTACAATCCATGGTATTGTAGCTAATCTCCCTGGATGAGGACGGCAGAGAAACATTGATGAAAGGTTGCAACACATGATAGTCCGGATGATGGATAGGCAGCCCCATACACATTCCAAAGAAATTCAAGGTGTCCTGTATCCGTCCACATTAGAATGAAATTAAACCTTATAGCAGGAGACCAAGCAGGATCCCCCCTCCCCGCCTGATACAGAGGCATAAAAAAGCTATACAACAGTTTGTTAAAATGTATGTGAGTAAACTAAAATTCTCCTGGAAAAGCATCTTACAGACAGGCAGACAGATAAGACCAATGTAGAGCTTCTTGGTAAAGCATATAATTCTAATGTTTACCGAAAACTAAATAAAGCTTAAAAAGAGAAGAACACAGGACCAACAGTCACATATGGTGGAGGTTCAAAGATGTTTTGAGGTTGTTTTGCTGCCTCTGGTACTGGGTGCCTTAATTGTGTGCAAGGCATCATCAATTCTGAAGATTACAAAAAGAGCAGATATGGGCAGTTGTGTGGAGTTGTTCATATATCATTATTTTACTATTGTTTAGGGCAGGGGACCCCAATCCAGGCCTCGAGGGCCACCAACAGTGGAGGTTTTCAGGATTTCCTTAGTATTGCACAGGGGTTGGAATCATCACCTGTGCAGATGATCACATTAACACCTGTGCAATAGTAAGGAAATCCTGAAAACCTGCACTGTTGGCGGCCCTCGAGGCCTGGAGTTGGGGACTTCTGGTTTTTGGGGATGGGTTATTGGGATTTGTGTTAAATGCCTGTTAAAAGGTAGTTACCTCTTTCTAACAGGTGTTAATGATGTTGGGGAAGTAAAGGTGCTTGATCTGTTGGTAAAAAAAGGGATCTGGCAAATCTAAAATATTTGTTGCCTAAAAGGAAATGTGATTTTCTCTGAGATTATTTTAAGATTTATCTCAATTAACTCCCAGTATTCCTTATTTTTTCCAAAGTTGTTTGGCAAAATATTTGCCATCGCTTAAGGGGATTGTTCACTAGTAGCACAGCCCCTTCTTCAAATGATACTAGGGCATCCTGGGACCAAGACCAGCATCAGTGCTTGGAGCGTTGACATCCCACCCCCTACTACACAAAGACCCTAGGCATTTTCCCAGGAACAAAGGTTATAGGCACGGTGGGACTCATGCTGACACCCCATCAGCAGAAGTGGCACCCATCCCCCTGCAACCAGAGAGCGGTGGAAAGCCCCCCGCCAGAGAATTATAAAATTGCCATTAACATTAAGGGCAAACCCGCGCGCAGGAACGTGGTAAAGATTGCTCGTCTTCCAAGCTGCCTTACAGCTTTATTTCGGAACTGGTTCATTTATTTAAAATACTGTAGTCCTTGCTATACTTAAAGATTGTCAATCATGATTGAGAAGGCCATATTTGTTTAGTTATCCAGTTTTACTGGGTGGACCTGATCATTTGACTATGGTATTACATAATACAAGTATCATTAACCTATATAATTACCTAAAGAATAAATAAGAACTGACATGTTGATCTGGTGCATAAAATTGACCACTGCTTTTTATTAATATTGTACATAATAGATTAATGAAAATTATGAAATATAATTACAACAAAAATTGTGCAGCTTAGCCAAAAAGTGATCTCAAGCCTGTTAACTGATTTGTATTCCTCTGTTAATTGAGGGATTTACCCCAAGGTCGTGACAAAATTAACAACAATTTAAGAGAGTGTGTGTGGGGGTTTTCGGGGCAACATTAGGTGTGAAACGTTGATAAGGTCACTCAGCTCTGCTCACCTGTTAAACAGCCCCCACCCATATATGTAACTATCTTATACCAATCACAGCATTGCTGGGGGACACTGGTACTTCTCCCCCCGCAACGAAGCACAAGTGGACAAGCTGATAACCAATCCCCCGGGAAACTTTGCCCAGATCATGGAGATTAAAAAAAAAAAAGAGAATTTTGTTTACTTACCGTAAATTCTTTTTCTTCTAGCTGCTAATTGGGAGACCCAGACATTGGGGTGTATAGCTTCCGCCTCCGGAGGACACACAAAGTATTACACTTAAACTAAAAAGTGTAACTCCTCCCCTACTGCCTATACACCCCCTCTAGGAGAAATCCCTTCAGTTCGGTGCACAAGCAGGAAGGAGGATAAACCCACACCAAGACCGAAAGGTCCGGCAATGAATTAGCGGCCAACAGGGCCAAAAAAGCGACATCTAAAACACCAGCCACTTAAATAAAAGAACAAGGCCCAAAAGGCAACAGGGTGGGTGCTGGGTCTCCCAATTAGGAGCTAGAAGAAAAAGAATTTACGGTAAGTAAACAAAATTCTCTTTTTCTTTTTCGCTCCATTGGGAGACCTAGACATTGCGATGTCCAAAAGCTATCCCTCGGTGGGAAAAGACCCAAGCGTGGCAGTAACATCACAGGTGAGCGACCGCCGCCTGAATGATTCGTCTGCCCACATTTGCGTCTGCCGAAGCATACGCATGAGCCTGATAATGTTTTGTGAAGGTGTGCAGGCTGGACCAAGTGGCCGCCTGACACACCTGTTGTGCCGTGGCCTGATGACGTAAGGCCCATGAGGCACCCACAGCTCTTGTGGAATGAGCCCTAATCCCTGCAGGCAAAGGTGTACCAGAGAGAAGGTAGGCTTCCTGAATAGAAGCCTTGATCCACCGAGCCAAGGAAGACTTGGAGGCCTGCACTCCTTTTTTCACGCCAGTCGTAAGAACGAACAAGGCATCCATACGGCGAAAAGAGGCCGTGCGGGAGACATAAATCCTGACCACCCTAACCAGGTCCAAAGTATGTAGAGACTTCTCATACTGATGAACGGGATTAGGACAAAAGGATGGCAGGACAATGTCTTGATTCAGGTGAAACGGAGAAAGCACTTTAGGCAAGAACTCCGCCACAGGCCGTAGCACCACCTTATCCTGGTGAATAACCAGAAAAGGAGACTTGCAAGACAGGGCTGCCAGCTCAGAAACTCTCCTCAGAGAGGTAATGGCCACCAGAAAGGCAACTTTCTGAGAGAGTCTGGAGAGGGACATCTCCCTCAGAGGTTCGAAAGGCAGCTTTTGTAAGGCCGCAAGAACCAAATTGAGGTCCCAGGGATCCAAGGGACGTCTGTAGGGAGGAACGATGTGATTTGCCCCTTGCACAAACGTCTACACCTGAGGAAGGTTAGTCCAGACGCTTGTTGAACAGCACAGACAGTGCCGATATCTGCCCTTTGAGGGAGCTGAGAGCCAAACCCTCATGCAATCCAGATTGAAGGAAGGCAAGAAGAGCTGGAAGAGAGAAAGGCCAAGGAGACTTTCCGTTGAGACGGCACCAGGAAAAGAAGATCTTCCAAACCCTGCGGTAAATCTTTGCCGATGCCGGTTTTATGGCTTGTTTCAAAGTTGCAGCGACTTCAGAAGAAAAGCCGCAAGATGTCAGCAACCAGTCTTCAAGTGCCACAAAGTCAGGCTGAGAGACGCGGAATTGTGGTGGAAGAACGGACCTTGTGACAAGAGATCTGGCCGAGTTGGGAGCTTCCACGGATCCCCCGCCGAGAGCTGTAACAGGTCCGGATACCAGGCCCTCCTGGGCCAGTCTGGGGCGATAAGCAGGGCTTGTTGACATTCTGTCCTGAGTTTCCGCAGAACCCTGGGCAGCAGAGGGAATGGAGGAAACACATAGGGAAGGCGAAACAGGGACCAGTCCTGGACCAGGGCGTCCGCCCCCACGGCCTTGCTGTCTCGAGAGCGAGACATGAATACCGGAACCTTGTGGTTCAACCGGGAGGCCAATTAGGTCCACATCCGGAGTTCCCCATCTGTCGCAGATGTGCCGAAACACATCTGGATGGAGGGCCCATTCACCTGCATCTATACCTTGCCGACTTAGATAGTCGGCCTCCCAATTGTCCACTCCGGGAATATGTACTGCCGAGATGGACGAGTCGTTGTCCTCGACCCATTGTAGGATACGCTGGACCTCCGCGAAGGCTTGAGGGCTGCCAGTGCCTCCCTGGTGGTTGATGTAAGCAACCGCGGTTGCGTTGTCGGGTTGTATCCGAATCTGATTCCCCACCAGGAATCTCTGAAAGGCCAGAAGAGCCAAATATATGGCCCGAATCTCCAGGACATTGATCTGTAGGGTGGACTCCTGTTCCGCCCAGGTGCCCTGAGCTCTGTGGTGGTCACTACCAACCAAGAGGGGGGCAGAAAGCATCTGCCTCGTGACAGAGACGTGGGAAGCAGCCACCAATGTAGGGAATCCTTCGTTGACGACGACAGAGGGATGTGCCGGTCGAGAGAGGAGGGATCCTTGTTCCATCCGCGCAGGATCTGCAATTGCAGCGGACGAAGGTGGAATTGCGCAAAGGGGACTGCTTCTATGGTCGCCACCATCTTCCCCAGAACATGCATCAGACGCCTGATGGTCGCCGAGTCTGATCGAATAAGAGACTGGACTTCCTCCTGAATCGACACTTGCTTGTCGACAGAAAGAATGATCAGAGCCGGGGCAGTATGGAACTCCATTCCCAGATAAGTTATTGTCTGAGCAGGAATGAGGACAGACTTCGGTACGTTGATCAACCACCTGAATTGCCACAGCGTGTCTAGAGTAACTGAGAGACTCAGTTGACACTTTTCCGCGGAGGGGGCTCTGACCAACAGATCGTCCAAGTAAGGAGTTACTGCGTGGCCCTGGGAATGCAGAACCGCCACCATTGCCGCCATCACCTTGGTGAAGACCCTTGGTGCAGAGGCAAGGCCGAAGGGGAGAGCCACAAACTGAAAATGCTCCTCCCCCACTGCGAACCTCAGCCAGCGCTGATGAGCAGGAGCGATGGGGACGTGCAGATAGGCATCCTTGACATCCACCGAGGCTAGGAAGTCTCCCTGAGATAGAGACGCTATCACAGACCGCAGAGACTCCATATGGAACGATCTGACTCTCACGTGCCAGTTGAGGAGTTTGAGATCCAAAACCGGTCTCACCGACCCGTCTTTCTTGGGGACCGTGAAGAGGTTCGAATAGAACCCCTGGAAGCGTTCCCCGGGGGAACCTGGATCACGACCCCGTCCTGTCTCAAGGCGTCCAGCGCCTGACGAAAGGCCAAGGCCTTCGCCGGAGGGGCGAAGAGAGACAGAAGCGAGTCGGAGGATGCGAGGTTAGCTCTATCCTGTAGCCGAGGGAGATGACCTCTACTACCCATCTGTCTTGAATAAGACTGCTCCAGACGTCTCCAAAATGGGAGAGCCTGCCACCGACAGAGAATGCTGGTGGGAGAGGCGGCGAGTCATGAAGAGGCAGCTTTGGCGGCTGAGGCGCCGGCAGGCTTCTTCTGCTGATTCTTAGACCTCCACGTCCGGCCTGACTTCTGATCCTTGTCTGCACAGGAGGAGGAGGAGGAGGAGGGACGAAAGGCCCGAAACTTGGCGTGCATCTGACGCTGGCCAGACTTCTGAGCCTTAGATTGAGGCAAAGAGGTTGACTTTCCACCTGTGGATTCCTTAATGATGTCGTCCAATTGTTCTCCAAAAAGCCTGGTCCCCGCGAACGGGAGTCCTTGGAGGAACTTCTTGGAAGTGGCATCAGCTTTCCAATCTCGCAGCCATAACATTCTGCGGGCTGCGAGCGAGTTAGCCGAAGCCACTGCAGTACGGCTGGCGGATTCCATGATTGCCGACCTAGCGTAGTCAGTGAACGCTGAGGCCTGAGACGTAAGGGTAGTCACCTCGGGAATATCCTGAGCTACAACATTCAGTTCTGCCAAGCAGGCAGGAACTGCCTGCAGGGCCCAAACTGCAGCGAAAGCCGGAGCAAACGAGGCTCCTGTAGCTTCATAGATTGACTTCTGCAGAAGTTCAATCTGTCGGTCAGTGGGATCTTTCAAAGAGGAGCCATCTGCAACTGACATAACAGTATTGGCAGACAATCTGGAGACTGGAGGGTCCACCCTGGAAGAAACCGACCAACCCTTTACCACATCAGGAGGAAAAGGATACCGAGTATCCTTCTGTTTCCTGGAAAAGCATTTATCAGGGCAAGCCCTGGGCGTCTGTACAGTTGATCGAAAGTTTGAATGATCAAAGAACGAACCCCAAGGCCTGGATGGAGGAAGGAACTGATACAGTTCCTCCGAGAGCGAAGTCTCCACCGTGGGAGGGGGAGCAGTTAGATCCAGTACGGTATTAATGGAGGACACTAAGTCATCCACCAAGGAATCTTCCTCTGAGGTCTCGTCCGAAGGCCTCACAGAATCCTGTCTATCTTCCCCATCAATCTGAGATCCCTCAGCCTGAGACTCCGTGTGATGAGAGGAGGCAGGAGAGAGTGCTCTACGTGGCCGTTTGGGAGGCCGAGGAGAGGGGGATATGTCTGAGACCCCTGTATTGTCTCCAGAGTCCAAACCCCCAGAAGGGGACGACTCGCTGTAGTGCCTGCGGAGTGAGGCAGAGGGACTGGGGGCACTTTCCCGGTGACTAGCCTGTAAGGACTCCTGCAGGACTCTGGTTAGAGCCGTCATGGACTGGGCAAAAGAGTCCGAAAAGGACTTAGTGAAAGCTACAGTCCAAGGAGGAGGCACTGCCTGGTCCCCCTGGTTAGGGGAAGGCTCTGATGTAGCAGAGATGGGGAGAGCCCCATGTGCCACCTCAGTCTCATGTGAAGAGCAGGCAGAGCAATGAGGGAATACAGAACCAGCAGGCAGCGCGATCTTGCAAGCAGTGCAAGATGAATAAAATGTCTGCACCTTAGGGGCTTTGCTCCTGGTGGAAGACATGTCGCCTCCAGGTAGGAACCTCAGAGAGGGAATACACTAGAGGGAGGTAATAGGGAGAGGAAGACACCACCAGGAAACCTGTGGTGAATCACCAGCCTGATAGGGAGATTGTGTGCCCTCCGGATGCCGCGCTCCTTCCTAACAGCCGCAGAGTGCAGGAGAAGAAGCTGAGAGAAGTCTCAGTCCCATACACAAGATGGCCACCGGAGCCGAGAAGGGGGGCGTGGCCTAGCGGCGCGGGAATCCGGAGGGCAAATCCCCTCCCTAGACTGAGCCAGGAGGCGGCCAACCAGAGGGGAGGGAGCGGGCTCTAAGACCGCCCCGCAAGGCGGCCGGGCCCGCCTCCTGTGGAGCCCGGGCTTCCAGGCAGAAAAGTAGGCCGCAGGGAAGCTGGGGCCTAGATTTTAACAGCCGGCCGGCGCTAGGGAGCGCCCGAGCGCGATACCTCCCGGAGACACCGCAATACCCGCGGCGCTGCAGGGACAGGACGCCAGAGTCCTGGGGGAGCTTCCAGCGACCACCCCAGGTGCATAGACCGGGCTGCAGCCACAGCACAAGCCCCCAGAGAACCTGTATAGGTGCAGGGGGCCGATCCCTGGGGGTCCTCAACTCCAGCCTACAGAGTCCAATAGGGGCTGTGGATGGAGTCAGAGCTCCAGATGTCCTGGGAGCCCGTGATGATCCCACTTCTCCAGAGGCCCAAGGGGATGGAGAAGGAAAGCAGCATGAGGGCTCCAGCTCGTTGTACCCCAAGGGTACCTCAACTGCCTCTGCCCAAGGGTGAGGAAGGAGACATGCTGGGCATCCTATGGATCCTCTTTGCTTCCATCCGACACTCTCCAGGGAGAGTGAGTAAGACTAAAAGTGAGAGTGGATGAGTGCAGAGTGTGCCGCCTTCAACACAAAGCTAAGAACTGATGGGATTTCTCCTAGAGGGGGTGTATAGGCAGTAGGGGAAGAGTTACACTTTTTAGTTTCAGTGTAATACTTTGTGTGTCCTCCGGAGGCGGAAGCTATACACCCCAATGTCTGGGTCTCCCAATGGAGCGAAAAAGAAAGAAGGAACCACAGCTAATAATTTAACCCTTTTACTAGTGGAACACATAGTATATAGTAATACCATGTGTCCCCCGCCTGAGGGGCTCGGGGAACATCATTCTTTATAAACTGGTGGACTATTAAATTTATTTAAAGGTATTTGGTTGAGTTGATTTTGGGCAAGATGGCTTGACTTGCAATCTCCATTCTAGTTAATTAATAAGGCGTTGGACTATACCTAGCAGAGGGCGGCTGTCTGACACAGCTATCCTTTGCCATTAACCTCAGTGATTGGAGCTAAGAGCTGATTGCTTCTATTATAAAAGAGGTTTTCCCATGAATAAAGTTAATCACTAGATCTCAGAATAATAATAATAATTTCCACAACTGAATGTTTAAAAAAATTGTTTTTGAGCTGAGATAATCTTATATATCTGTCCCTGCTATGTACTGTGTCATGGATGTGTCTGACTGTACAGGGACATGGTCTGATCATACCACATCTCCTGTGCCGAGATAATCTAATATATATGTCCCTGCTATGTACTGTGTAATGGATGTGTCTGCCCGGCTGTAGGAGAACCTGTCCCACAGCCCCGACACAGTATGGCGACTGCCTCCCCATCTCTGTGGCAGTTAGTGGGTACACCTGCAAGTTGATCCCTGGGCTACTCCACCGGTGACCCTCGCTTGACCGTTACCTTGCACAGCCATCCTTAGTCCCAGACCACCTGCATGAGGCCTGAGTCTAAGGGAGGCTGTACCACCTGCTCCTTGAGAGCTGTCAGGCTGTCATCAGCTACTGACGCCACCCAAAGCCCCTGACGAGACATGGTCAGAGTGGAAGAAACTGCCCCGTCCGTCAGTTCCACAGAGCCTGTCTCCTGGCCTCCATGTAAACCTTCCCCACTGCCCTGACAGGTTTATAGGGACCGCATCCCCATCCTCCTGGCAGTCAATGGGTACAACTACCGGTTGGTCCCTGGGCCACACCTCCGGTAACCCCTGCTGGACCGTTAACTGGTACAGCCGTCCTTGGTCCCAGTCCACCTGCTCGTGGTCAGAGTCCAAGAGAGGCTGTGCCACCTGCTCCAGGAGAGCTTCCAGGTGGTCGTCAGCTCCTGACGCCCCCTGACGAGACGTGGTCAGAGTAGAAGAAACTGCCACGTCCTCCGTCAGTTCCCCAGGATCTGTCTCCAGGCCTCCGTCAGCCGCCTCTTGGTCTGAAGGGGAGAAGCCTTCAGACCTCCACAAGGTTCCCTGGGCTACAGCACTCCCACTCTTGGTGACAGCAGCTATGGCTGCTGTAACCGTGGGCAGTGTCTGCTTCCCCTCTGCTCCCGACCAAGTCACCAGTTTAGGTGGACTATCCTGGCCTCCTGTATTGTTATGGATAAGGTTTGGCTCTACCACTTGTCAGGTGCTCAGAAAAATAATATATACTGAGAACGAGATATTTCTGGCACACTATAGATGAATAAAGGATAGAGGAGCTATCAACTCATGCTATCGTGTTTTTATTGTGGTACAAAAGGTTCAAACAAGCATCTGCCAGGGTCGCCGTCTCACAGGCTCTCTTGGATTTCTGGTCACGGATGAACTGATGGAGGTCCTCAGGGCAGTTCCATAGGAATTGTTCCATGACAAACAGCTCCTGGATCTCCTCACTGGTGCTGAGCTCCAACCCCTTGACCCAGTGGTCTGCTGCTCTCAGGAGGGCCCGCATGTGGTCAGTCCAGGTATCCTTTGGACACCGCTGCAGGCTCCAGAATTTCTTGTGGTAGTACTCCGGGTTGAGGTTGAAATGCAAGATCAGGGCCCGCTTGATGCTGTCATAATCCTGCAACTCTCTGGCAGGTAAGTCCCTCAAGGCTCCTATGGACTTACCCCACTGGCTTGCACCCAGGTGGTGCTGCTTGCAGGTCTGCTCAAAGGCCAGCAGAAAGGAATCCAGGTCTCCATCCGCCTCCAGAAGTGGAAAGTCCTCGACTCGGACCTTCTATGGCTTGGACTCCTGGTTGGCTGAGGCGGGTGCTGGGGTCCTGAGCTGAGCCATCTCCAGCTGGTACTGGCGCTCTGCGTGTCGCTCTGCAGCTTCTCACTCTGCAGCTGCCAGGAGGTTCTCGTAGGCGCCCTGGTGTCCAGGCTCAAGATGAGCAAGGGAAGCTTGAAGGAGGGCATCTCAGCCTGAAAGGCTGGGAAAGCAAGCAGGTGGTTGGGAGCAGCCTGTTCCTGCCTGCTGTGCCTGGCTGGCGCACAAAAATACGGAGAAGGCCACATCAAAATTTTTAGGAAAAATTCATTACAAAATATATATTAGAAACTGCATCTTTATTAACCACTCAAGTGGAGGGGTTAATAAAGATGCAGTCCCTAAATGTGTTTTTAAAAATTTTTTTATGAACTTTTCCTAAAAATTTTGACATGGACTTCGCCGTATTTTTGTACACCAGCCAGGTACAGCAGGCAGGAACGGGCGGCCCCCAACACCCAGCTGCCTAGTTGTACCTGACTGGAAACAGAAATATAGGGAAGCACTTTTTTAAAATTATTTCACGAATTTCATGAAATAATAAAAAATAATATGTGGGGTTTCACGCTATTTCTGTGTCCAGCCAGGTACAACTAGGCATCTGGGGGCTGGAATCCACAGCTCAGGGAGGGCCAAGCTTTTTCTCGGACCCCCCTCCCGTTGCGAATTGCAGTCCGCAGCCGCCCCAGAAGATGGTGCGTCCATAGTAGCGCCATCTTCTGACGCTGTATCCAGCTCATCCAGGGCCCTGGTGCGGTGGCTCACTGGGTAATAAAGGAGTTAAGGTCAGCTTTGCATTATCAGCTGGCCCTAAGCCCGAAATGGGTTCACGCCAATATTAGACATGACCGCAATTAATTTTCTATTAAAGTGTTAAAAAAAAACACAGCACACAGAAAAAAAGTTTTATTGGAAAAAAACACAAAACAACACTTAGAGACTTCATCTTTATTAAGAAAATAATCTTCCGTCTGACGTAGTCCAATCCAGTTTTGTTCTTTAGCTCAGCTACATCTCTGGTAGAGAACCTCTACCAGAGATGTACAGTGTTGGTCAAAAGTATTGACACCCCTGCAATTCTGTCAGATAATACTCAGTTTCTTCCTGAAAATGATTGCAATCACAAATTCTTTGGTATTATTATTTTCATTTAATTTGTCTTCAATGAAAAAACACAAAAGAGAATGAAGCAAAAAGCAAAACATTGATCATTTCACACAAAACTCCAAAAATGGGCTGGACAAAAGTATTGGCACCCTCAGCCTAATACTTGGTTGCACAACCTTTAGCCAAAATAACTGCGATCAACCGCTTCCGGTAACCATCAATGAGTTTCTTACAATGCTCTGCTGGAATTTTAGACCATTCTTCTTTGGCAAACTGCTCCAGGTCCCTGATATTTGAAGGGTGCCTTCTCCAAACTGCCATTTTTAGATCTCTCCACAGGTGTTCTATGGGATTCAGGTCTGGGCTCATTGCTGGCCACCTTAGAAGTCTCCATTGCTTTCTCTCAAACCATTTTCTAGTGCTTTTTGAAGTGTGTTTTGGGTCATTGTCCTGCTGGAAGACCCATGACCTCTGAGGGAGACCCAGCTTTCTCACACTGGGCCCTACATTATGCTGCAAAATTTGTTTGTAGTCTTCAGACTTCATAATGCCATGCACATGGTCAAGCAGTCCAGTGCCAGAGGCAGCAAAGCAACCCCAAAACATCAGGGAACCTCCGCCATGTTTGACTGTAGGCACCGTGTTCTTTTCTTTGAATGCCTCTTTTTTTCTCCTGTAAACTCTATGTTGATGCCTTTGCCCAAAAAGAGAGAACATTCTTCCAAAACGTTTTAGGCTTTCTCAGGTAAGTTTTGGCAAACTCCAGCCTGGCTTTTTTATGTCTCGGGGTAAGAAGTGGGGTCTTCCTGGGTCTCCTACCATACAGTCCCTTTTCATTCAGACGCCGACGGATAGTACGGGTTGACACTGTTGTACCCTCGGACTACAGGGCAGCTTGAACTTGTTTGGATGTTAGTCAAGGTTCTTTATTCACCATCCGCACAATCTTGCGTTGAAATCTCTTGTCAATTTCTCTATTCCGTCCACATCTAGGGAGGTTAGCCACAGTGCCATGGGCTTTAAATGTCTTGATGTCACTGCGCACGGTAGACACAGGAACATTCAGGTCTTTGGAGATGGACTTGTAGCCTTGAGATTGCTCATGCTTCCTCACAATTTGGTTTCTCAAGTGCTCAGACAGTTCTTTGGTCTTCTTTCTTTTCTCCATGCTCAATGTGGTACACACAATGACACAGGACAGAGGTTGAGTCAACTTTAATATATGTCAACTGGCTGCAAGTGTGATTTAGTTATTGCCAACACATGTTAGGTGCCACAGGTAAGTTACAGGTGCTGTTAATTACACAAATTAGAGAAGCATCACATGATTTTTCTAACAGTGCCAATACTTTTGTCCACCCCCTTTTTTATGTTTGGTGTGGAATTATATCCAATTTGCCTTTAGGACAATTCTTTTTGTGTTTTTTTCATTGAAGACAAATTACCGTATATACTCGTGTATAAGCCGACTTTTTCAGCCCAAAAATTGGGCTGAAAAGTCCCCCCTCGGCTTATACGCGAGTATATACATGTGTGTGACGGGGACGGGGGCTCTGACTGGGGGCAGGAGGAGGCAGGAGGGGGCTACAGTGACACCGCGCGGTCACGTGGGCCCGGCTCATTAATATGCACGCATCCCCCTGTCCATCCCCGGCAAGGGGATGCAGTGCATATTGCCCCACACAGCCCCTGGCGGCCCCCGGCAGTGGTATACAGCCCCCCCCGCCTAGTACCGGGCCCCCATGCTGCGGATACAGTAGTTCATACATTACCATCTCTCCCTGCAGCGCGCGGCTCCTCCAGTCCCAGCCGGCATCTTCCTGTAGTGTCATGTGACTGGCGCGTCACATGACACTACAGCAACAAGCCGGGCGGGAGATGGAGGAGCCGCGCGCTGCAGGAGATGGTAATGTATGAACTACTGTATGCTGTGCCGCAGCATGGGGGCCCGGTACTAGGCGGGGGGGCTGTATACCACTGCCGGGAGCGCTGTATAAACCCCCGGGGGCCTGCTGTATAAACCCCCGGGGGCCTGCTGTATAAACCCCCGGGGGCCTGCTGTATAAACCCCCGGGGGCCTGCTGTATAAACCCCCGGGGGCCTGCTGTATAAACCCCCGGGGGCCTGCTGATACCCCCGGGGGCCTGCTGATACCCCCGGGGGCCTGCTGATACCCCTGGGGCCTGCTGAATACCCCTGGGGGCCTGCTGTATACCCCTGGGGGCCTGCTGATACCCCTGGGGGCCTGCTGTATACCCATGGGGGCCTGCTGTATACCCCTGGGGGCCTGTTGATACCCCTGGGGGCCTGTTGATACCCCTGGGGCCTGCTGATACCCCTGGGGCATGCTGAATACCCCTGGGGGCCTGCTGTATACCCCTGGGGGCCTGCTGATACCCCTGGGGGCCTGCTGTATACCCATGGGGGCCTGCTGTATACCCCTGGGGGCCTGTTGATACCCCTGGGGGCCTGTTGATACCCCTGGGGCCTGCTGATACCCCTGGGCCTGATGAATACCCCTGGGGGCCTGCTTATACCCCTGGGGGCCTGCTGTATACCCCTGGGGGCCTGCTGATACCCATGGGGCCTGCTGTATACCCATGGGGGTCTGCTGTATACCCCTGGGGCCTGCTGAATACCCCTGGGGGCCTGCTTATACGCCTGGGGGCCTGCTGATACCCCCGGGGGCCTGCTGATACCCCCGGGGGCCTGCTGTATACCCCTGGGGGCCTGCTGATACCCCTGGGGGCCTGCTGATACCCCTGGGGGCCTGCTGATACCCATGGGGCCTGCTGTATACCCCTGGGGGCCTGTTGATACCCCTGGGGCCTGCTGAATACCCCTGGGGGCCTGCTTATACCCCTGGGGGCCTGCTTATATGCCTGGGGGCCTGCTGTATACCACTGGGGGGGCCTGTATACCTTACTGCTGGGGGTTGTATACCTGTGCTGGAGTCCACCCTCGGCTTATACGCGAGTCAATAAGTTTTCCCAGTTTTTGGGGGCAAAAGTAGGGGGGTCGGCTTATACACGGGTCGGCTTATACACGAGTATATACGGTAAATGAAGATAATAATACCAAAGAATTTGTGATTGCAATCATTTTCAGGAAGAAACTGAGTATTATCTGACAGAATCTCAGGGGTTTCAATACTTTTGGCCAACACTGTAGCTGAGCTATGCACCCGGCCGTGGGAAAGTTCATGTGAGTTCATGCTGTCAAGCATGAACTCACATGAACCCTGACAGCACCGTTCGGCTACTTCAAATGAACAGCTGATCAGCATCAGCTGATACCTCAGCTGTTCATTTGAAATAACCGGCGGGAAAGCCGGCAGTTAGAAGACTTCACCGCCGACTTTCCTGTGCAGTGCTGCGCTCCCCCAGCTCCCTGATGCACCCTCTCCACTCCTCCACCGCATCGCCGCCCGATCCTAAGTTAGGACCGGGAGTTGAGTGCAGAACCAGGGAGCGGGGAGTGCAGCACAGAACGGGAAAGCCGGCGGTAAAGTCTTCTCACTGCCAGCTTCCCCGCTTCCTTTCTCTAACTCAGGATCGGGGTGGGACTTGGCAGGGGGAGCGTAGGGTCGGGATGTGAGGCAGAGGATCGGGCTGAATGATTGTTTAAAAGCTGCCAGCTTTTTACCACTGGCTTTTAAACAATCATGCACCCATTTTAGCCTTTTCATCAGCCCCCAGACCGCTGTATAGGGTCCAGCTGAATAATTACTCGCATTTCCCATTGACTTTCACTGTATTCGTTAGTCCTAGCGAGTATTCACAAGGAAACTCGCCTAGTAACAAGTAGACCGAGTACCGTACTATTCGGCGAGTACAGAATAGTAACGAGTACACTTGCTCATCCCTAGTCACTTAATTATACCTTCTGGAAGCTCTATTGTGTGATCACGATTTGGTGCTTCCTCAGGTTGATTACCATATCACAGGAGAGGAAGAAGCCCTTTGCTGTTCCTAATTAATTAACATGTTGCTCTTCAAGGAGTGAGACATTGCAGCATCCAAGACAACATGGCTGCTGGGGAACTCAACAATATTCATTACAAATATTGCTTATTCATTATACCCGGGTTCAGGGCAGCTCCTCTATAAATTCTGGTCTGGGGCAGAGTTAGTTCAGTTCATAGGAGGACTGAGGAAGACATCCTGTGGACTGGAGCAGTGCTAAGCTCGTCCCAGGACAGCTGAACCTAGCTTGAGGGACCCATAGCCAAAGGTCTCAGGAAGTTAAGGAGAGCCTGTGGAGCAGAGCAGTGTCGAGGTCACCCCAGAGGAGAAAGCACCAAGGACCGGACACCGAAGTCCAAGGCTGTGCAGGGCCTAACGTCCCTGCAGCCAATACTGGAGGCTGGGGAATTCCAAGTACTGATTTGTATCGGATTACTTTCAACTATTTTTTCGGTGAGGAATTCCAAGTTCCCCAGCCACACAAATGTCCGCATGCAAACCAACGTTAAGAGCCCAGGAGCAGCAGCCCAAGAAGTGGGGCTAGAGAAGGACTCGAGCTGCCTGTCATACTGGCACACACAGGAGAGATAGGGCTGCAGCTCAGCTTAAGCAGCCGCAGGGGCCCACTAGGAGAAAGCTCAGCAGGGAGGCCTCAGAATTTGGTAGTTGAAGAGAACCATGAGTTGCTCCCAGGTTACACGGACTCCCAGTAACACCACCTGTCGTTGAACCAGCGGTATTGCCAGTAAAGAATTTGAGGAACCAACAAACTGTGAGTCTGTCTGTTACTGTGCAGTCTCCATCCTGCACCCTACAGCCTTTCAACATCCACTGACCTAGGGATCCCTTCCACCTGTGGGGAGCCAATCCATCCCAGCTGCCCGTCCATCTTCCCCAGAGGTTCTGCAGCAGCGGTGGCCACTAAGCCACAAACCACAGGTGGCATCATGGATAATTCTTCCTATAACTCCCCAAGAACTCTTTAACACTGAAACCAGAGCTGGGTCTCGACCTCTGTGACTCCCTGAAAGCATTTAGCCAGGTTCCGAGTACCCCACAACCCTGGGGCACATCAGATCCCCTGTTGATAGGACACAGCACCCGGCTGGATGTGGCTGCTAAAGAACTGTGAGTAAACGAGTGAAACTGCATCAGCTGTGTCCACAAATTATTCCAGCGGGGTCGTGTCAATTTGACATCACAAACAGGATGTACCAACCCAGTAGCACCGGGTCCCATGCGCCTAGAGACTGTACTATAGGACTGTGTAATGGTGCCCGCAAAAAGAACAAGTGCCACGTGTATCTCAAGGGGAGTGGTGTAGTCTCCCATTGTGGGCTGGGTTGCCAAATGGCGCGAAAAGCCATACCCACCCACTGCACAGACTGTAACGTAAGGAGACTTGTCCATGAGCCGGAGGGAACTGCCCCCTGGTGTGGCCGATGGTGAAAGAGGAAGAGACCTTCCATGAAGGGGAGAGGGCGGGAGAGCACCGGAAAGTGTGACAGTGCAGGCTGCAGAAGAGGCAGCAATAGACTCGGGGGCACCATGGCAAGTAGCAGTCAGAGAGCTCCGTCATGTGGGGTGGAAGCCATGGACTCCCCCAGCGGCTTGGAGGAGGACCAGGAGCCCCGGTGGACCAGGAGTTCTGGGGAGCAGAGAACTGTAGAGAGCGGCACCCAGAGGACTCCAGCATGTGGGGTTGAGGAGACGGGCTCCACCAGTGGCCTAGAGAGGATTCCAGAACCAGTAAGTTCAGTGACTCTAGAGGTAGAGATGGCTGTAGCACCAAGCCTGGCAGCTTTAACACCGGCTTTAGCACCAAGCCCTGACGGACAGCCAGCAGCTTCAGACCCGGTTGCTGCATCAGACCAGGCAGCCAGAGACAGAGCTGCAAGTTCCCTTCTGGCTAGCCTACCTACTCACCAGCTAGACATTGTGTTTCCAAGGCCAAGTGGAAGCCTGAACCCAGAGACTCAGCCATGGAAGCACCAGCAGTAAGCAGAACTGTAGAATGCTTTAAAGTACATAGACAGAAATTAACCCAGTTAAGTTGCATGTGAGTAGTTATACCTTGTTATAGGTGTGAATGTTTAGTAGTAATAGCTTGATAAACCTGTAGTTAGGAGAAATATTAGTTATATGGACAATTGATCATGGACAGTGAATGGTCAGGACAATTGTATATAGTTAGCACATTGCGGTGTGCTGCCTGTTGGTTTTAGAACTGATGCTTTTATCTTGAAACATTTAGTGCACGGTTAACACGTTGACCACGAAGAAAAACCCACTTGGTGTGCCTGAAATGATTGGTTAATCTTGTCCTGTCGTCCACCCAATACCTACGTTGCAAGTTTTTTGGAAGTGGGTCCCCTATGAAGCACTGAAACAGACAATAACAGAGACACCCGGTGAGGGACGCTCACTGAACTAACTGTTTACACTTTCTTTTATTACCAAGTTTTTGTATTTTTGTATTCTTCATATTATGTAACGTTCAAATATCAGTGCCTCCCGGAAAAGGGAAGAAGTTTGTTCATCTTAATGGCATTATAAAAAATGTTGCATGTTGTCAAATCTTTTACTAGGTCCAGCCCATGGATGTGCTGTTTTAAGAATGGGGAATGTGGCGCCCCTGAGGGTCCAGTCACCAGAGAGGTACTGCGCCTTAGCCAGAGGTGTGCTACCCACAACCCCAGGTAAGGAGAGGACACTACCCAGGACCCACACACCGCATGCACCACTAGGCACTCCAGATCAGAAAGGTGGGGGAATTGTTCAACCCCCATCCCTGCCTGAAGATGGGATTAAGAGAGGTGGTGGGTGGAACTGTAGGAAGAGGAGCCACTCAGAGAAAAATAGGATAGTTTAAGAGCACACCAGGAAGTAGTGGGAGTAGTAGTAACCACAAGAAGAGAGAAGAGGAGTAAGGAGTACAGGAGTCACAGGAGAGATGTGAGGAAAGGCTTCCTGGGAATTGGAGCAGATAAGCTTATCCCAGGACAAGGAAGACAGAGGGAGCCAGGCAGGAGCTGCAGAAAAGGAAGGGGTCCCAGAGGGAGGGGAAAAGAGCACCTGTGGGGCTCGCATCCATTACCGGTCTCAGGCAGTGGAGGGACCAGGGCCGAAGAGGGTCACCGGGCCTATACTTTTGGAGCAGACTTAAAGCCTCAGCTAGCAAGCCGGAGGCTGCTGCATCTGTCGAGCCCACTGGGACGGGGTACTCGATACCGGACCGGGTCTGCTACTGGGGAAGTCACGGGTGGTCCTGTTCCAGACCATGTCCCGGGCCCTGACAATAATAAGGGGTATTTACAGGGGAAATGTCAGTCGTGACGCCACCCACTGTGTGCGGCCAGTAATGGGGCCGCCGCTGCCGCAGAAACTCCGGGGATGATGTAATGGCAGCATAGATGGAATAGTTCCCGTGGGCAGAACTGTATTCCCCGAGGCAGTGATGGTTAAAGTCTATTGTGTAGTGTGCAGTCCTGGTGCTGAGTGCAGTACACTTACTGTCCAGATGCTGCAGGAATCCTCCTTCAGTGTTGGAGCCTGCACGCTGTGGCTCTCCAGTTGTAGGGCTACTGCAAACCTGTATGGAAGGAGTAGTATTTAGGCAGAGAGATGCAAAGGAGTCGTATTCAGGGTTCACCGTGTTTACTTCTCAAGTTCTCAAGTTCAGGTTACAGTTCAGTACAGTTCTTACAGTTCAGTTCAGTACACGGGCACACTTTCCCCTCCGGGTTCCCTTTACTCTCTGCAGCCAGGTCTTTCCTACTGTGACTCCTCACTCTGTGTCTGTATCCTTCCCAGGCTGTTGACTCTCTCTCTGTGTTCACTTGGTTGTGCGTGACTCCGGACAGCATGGCGGTGGCTCGGACTCCTGTGAGCCCTCCGGGTTGCCACTGAGCTGCCTGTCCTTTGGGGTAGGGACCCTAACGTGTAGCTGTGGTCCCCCGTCGGTTGTCTGGGAATGCCGGGTGAAGCTACGGTCCCCTCTAGAGCCGACACTCTACTCAGCCTAGCCTCAAGCAGTCCTCTCATGTGAGGCTCTACCAGGCTCTCTCTACTGTGTCTTCAAGTATCATAGGAGGGCTTCTCTGCCTGCAGTCTGGTCGTCTCGGCTGTAGTTCTAGGGCCCGGTATCACCGTCGCTCTCTTCCCTCACACTCCCGGGGTGCTGGCTTCGGACGTGCTTTCTCTCTGCGGCTCTCACTGGCTCTGTTCAGATTCTGCACTCCTACACCCCACTTGTCCAGGACGTGTGATTCAGTCTTTTCATCTCAGGCTACCTCGGCCTACTGACTCCTTTCTCCTCCCCTTCACTATTTCTACCTTCTGTCACCTGACTACGTGTTTGCCCACCCACTGCTCTAAACCCACCACCCCTCGCCTGCCTAGAGTTCCCAGGCTCCGGGTTGGGTGTCGCCCTCTACTGTACGTGGGTTGTGTGGGCTGTGAGGGTGTTGATGTTCAACTGTCGTCCTACCTGCCTGGCTGCAGTTCCCTTTGTGGCCTCCTGGACGCAGGGGCGCCACACATCTCCAGGAGCAACAGCCAAATCCACGTCATTCGCTGCAAAGGTGGCCGGATAGGGCCAAAGGGGACGTCCAGTAGGGTCCAAGGCCACCGGCGCGAAATACTGAACGTGAAGTGCAGGGCAGGAGGGAGAGAGCCAGCAGAGGGTCACTGGGAACAGACTAGTGGAGTGGACTAAGGACTCAGCTAACGAAACGGAGACTGCTATATCTCCTCCAGGAGCAGCAGCCAAAGCCATGTCAGCAGCTGCAAAGAGGACCATATAGAGCCAACCTGGAACGGATAGAAAACATCACCTAAGAGGGGCCGTGGCCACTGGCGCAGGACACTGAGTGTGAGGTGCAGGGCCGGAGGAAAAGAGCCAGCACACGTGAGACGACCCAAAAAAGGTACACAGAACGGGGTGGCGGTGAAGTGTTTTCTAATCTGCCTAAGAAGGACTGGATCCCCTGTTCGAACGACACAGCACCCGGCTGAATGTGGCCGCTAAAGAACTGTGAGTAAGTGAGTGAAACTGTGCCCTCCAAATTATTCTGGTGTCCTCAGCCCTGCACTACAACTTCACCACCCTATACATATTGACTTTGATTACTGCCCCGGGGTCCCGCTACACCTACAGAGAGCGACATCATCTGGCTGCACCGTCACCTGCCCCAGAGGTCTGAACTGCAGCATCGGCTACACCTGGCCAAGCACCGCAGGTGGTGTCACGACAATTATCCCAAAATCCCCATTCTCCGAACTTTTATTGACACCACCAGGGTCACGGACCCCCGTGACTCCCCAGCAGAACTGTTACCCGGTTCCGAGTACCCCACGGCCCTGGGGGCGTGTCACACATATCATATACATTACTAATCTCCACATATGAGGCAGAAGGACAACAGTTTTCAGGATCTCTTCAGGGCTCATTAGGTATTGGTCCTCTAATGCAAAGACTAACTGAAAGTCTACCAACCGGAGCGTAACAGTTTCATTGAAATACACTAAGCGGTTATGCTCTGGTCGGGCTAGCCGTGGCCAGTTAGTGCACTGCCATCCGATCTCAAACCGAATTGCATGGACGTCTTGAATGAGTCCTATTACCTGCTTTATTCATATCTCCGGATAATCTGATGAATTTGATGTAGTTGACCTTTCCATCAAAATTACCGATATTATTCGGAAAGAGGACCTTTCTTTTTGGACTCCTTTTCTTGAAGATCCATGGCTCGGTATTGGTGGGAGCATTGGTAGTGGGGAAGAACAGAGCATTGTGTACTCTGGAAACTTGTTGCAAAAAGTCAATTGTAAGTTTGTTACTGAAATAACACCAGGTAAGACGTCAGATGTACAATGACAATGGCAAATTCCATGAAAGAGATGAAGCAGTCATTGTGTCTGTCAGTTGCCACGGGGAGATGCAATATAAATACAGACAAGAAGGTGGCAAAGTCACACAGTCTGCGGGCAGAAGACGAAATACACCTATCTTCTCCAACAACCTCAAAATCTGGTTACTGACATAGGGTCACGGCCAGGTAAGTAATTAAGAACATGAAGGTTCTAATATTGGCATATACAAAGATAGGAACTCGTCATTAAGGCTGTGTGCGCAGGTTTTGTTGAAATCGCGTTTTTGATGCATTTTGAGTGCAGATTTGCCACAAATCCTGAAGGGTTTCCTGATGCTAGAAAAAGTCAAGAAGAATCCTGAAGACTCCTGCATACGTACAGTAGTTTCTCCTTGCAGATTTGGTGGAGAAATAAATCTGCAGTTTGTCAATTCTTGCAGCATTTTTGCAGAGGATTTCACCCATTCTAATGAGTGGGAAAAATCTGCACCAAAAACTCACGGCAAAGTGCACCAAAACTGCACCGAAAATGTGTGTTTTGGCCGTTGTGTGTTCCCTGCCAAGAGATGCTGACATTTCTGCACCAAGCCATAAATGTGTGCACTTACCCTAATTATACAATTAGTAATGTGAACAACTAGAGAGACATATAGGTCAGAGATAGATGATAGATACATAGATGATTGAGAGATACAGGTGAATCTCAATGTTTTAGAATATCATCAAAAAGATCATTTATTTCAGTAATTCAATGCATAAAGTGAAAGCATATACTTGTATTATATAAAGCCATTACAAACACAGTGATCTATTTTAACTGTTTTTCTGTGAATGTTGATGATTATGGCTTACAGCCAATGAAAACCCAAAAGTCATTATCTCAGAAGATTTGAATAATTAACACAAAACATATGCAAAGGCTTACTAAGGCTGGCTTCACACTACGATTATTCGGGTCTGTCCGGTCTGAACCGGACAGAACCGTATCCGATTTTGCCCCTCATGTATCCCTATGGTGCCGGAAGGCTGTTATTTGCCATCCAGTTTTGTGGTTTTCCAAGAGTATATATATATATTGAGAAAAAAGTTTAAAAACTTACGTTTTTTTCAAAAAACTCAAAATTCTAATTTTTTATTTTTGAGGTTCTTGGTACACACATTGGCCAATGTCTGTTTGCTCATCGACTGCGACAAAGTGACTTCAGGTCTGATGAGTCCTAACGCTGACATCCCTGTCCTCCTTGTCCTCCCTATCCCACTACTAAGTGGGCAGACACCATCTAGAGTCTAGATGGTGTCTGCCCACTTAGTAGTGGGATAGGGAGGACCCTAGACCCTAGACCACCTGTAGGTGATGAGCATGAAAATTGCAGACATGGAGCCAGCAACTCCACATGACACAAAAGAGAAAAAACTGCACAGCACTCACAGACTAATGTGAACTGGTGCCAGCAGGGACGCTGGGTCAAACAACTAGAAAAAAATTCTCTGCAGCACTCAGCTACTACCAATGATGTACAAATGCTAACAAGTTGATGAGCAAACAGACATTGGCCAATGAATGTACTAAGAACTTCAGAAATAAAAAAAATAAGAATTTTGAGTTTTTTGAAGAAAACGTAAGATTTTAAACTTTTTTCTCATATATATACAGCTTGTTAGCATGTGTACATCACTGGTAGTAGCTGAGTGCTGCAGAAATTTTTTTTCTGATAGATAATGAAAAAAGATTATTGAGCAGCGATTCTTTTTTAGCAAAATGCTAGGTGCTTATCAGTCCTTGAGATGGGAATCAACCACCCACTTCAGACAATATAATTGCAAAAATAAAGGCTGCAGCACTCAGGATTCAGGATGTTTTCTCGCCTTTAATGGCTTACAGGCATGGTGTAGCGACGTTTCGGTCCTCAGACTGCTGGAAGAAGGTCTGAGGACCGAAACGTCGCCACACCATGCCTGTAAGCCATTAAAGACGAGAAAACATCCTGAATCCTGAGTGCTGCAGCCTTTATTTTTGCAATTAGAAAGATAGATAGATAGATAGATAGATAGATAGATAGATAGATAGATAGATAGATAGAAATAGATACATAGATAGATAGATAGATAGATAGAAATAGATACATAGATATATAGATAGATAGATAGATAGATAGATAGATAGATAGATAGATAGATAGATAGATAGATAGAAAAAAAGAAAAAAGATAGGTAGATAGATAGATAGATATATAGTTACATAGATAGATAGATAGATAGATAGATAGAGATAGATAGATAGATAGGTAGAGATAGATAGATAGATAGATAGATAGATAGATAGATAGATAGATAGATAGAAATATAATTTTGTAACAGATTTTTTTCATTGTTGATAGAACACTGGCAAATGTAACTATTGAAGCATCATTAATTATTATATCATTGATAACAAACCCCTGAATACAAGGTGTGGGTATTGATGAATATTAGTTACCTTTCTGCTACCAGTAGTGATAACTGTAATAACCCGTCTGATCAGCTGAATTTTGTTATGAGAGTTTGGGATTGTTAATGTTTCACTTTTCCTGAATACGTCCTAAGAGAATTTCATGGACTTTGATATTCTTTGCTTATCTTGCTGATTGGAAACCCACCCAAGCCTATTGCTTACCAGCAGATCCATGTGTCGCCTGGAGAAACGTAATAATCTCCTTTGTTTATAGCAATGTCTGTTTAGTTACCAAGGATGAGATTTATTAAATGACCTTTCCATTAGGAAAATTTGACCTGCTAATGCTTTTCAATGGTACTTTTAAAATGATCAAAAAACAATGATTACATTACTGATCTCTGAAATAACAGATACAGCTGCCAATAGAATGTTATGAGCACCCACTATTATCTCCTATGTCAGTAAAGGAAAGATGGATTTTACCCATGAATTGAGAATTAGTTATACCCGAAACTGCACAGAGGGCTACGAGGCAGGGTGGGGACGTGCATTGAAATTACAATATCACGCCCATCAGGGCATGATAAAGACTCTTGGAGGTGGCAAAAAGGAGCTAAAGAGGACGCCCAGGGGGGCTAATAACGGTAGCCCCAGCTTCATTATCATAGGAGGCAATAAGTAATAAAAAGCTTTTAAAACACATTCCCACCACACATTTAGGAGAGAGAGGGATAGTTAGATTAGTAATAGGAAGGTAGTCATAGCCTGCAGTGATTTAACTAGGTGACAGGTTCACTTTAAGCGAGTTTGGTCCGATCTGATGAGAGCACTACTCGCGGCATCTGTTCCTATTCTCTGTGCATAAAAAACATCCCTTGGCTCTAATTGATGTGGATGACGTGTCCCACGTTATCCACATAGCTGAACAAAGTGTCGCACCTGCGCATTAGCATCTATGATCTGCCCTACTGCAAGCATGCACATTGATGTCCTTAGCTGTGCCTGCAGTAGGCCAGATCATAGTGCGCCTGCGCAGCCGGTGATGCTACTGCGCAGGTGCGAGACTTTGTTCAACAATGTAGATTACACACCAACTTCTCTCAAAGGACGACAGAGAGAAAGAACAGACACTGACAGAGATTGTGCAAAGTTGCTAAAACAATTTTTTAAGAGGCTGTGATATGAAAGCAGTGATGGCGGCTTTTCAGTTGCAACCTTTCTCTTGCACAACCAGTTGGAGTTGGTGCAGACTTTATAAATTGGGGACATTTCTCATGAGCTATGAGACATTTAAAAAAGTCATTCAATACTCAAATTGATAACCAGTGAGCATCATCGTACCTAACTGACCTTTCTGAAATTGCTATTAAATGTGCCAACCTCTGGGTCTACTTGTCATTGCTGCGTAATTAAGAGCGGACACTGATAATCAAGAGCCCCGGTATAACCATTATCATATACCTGGCTCTTTGTTTTTTGATGACGGCAGGTAGCTGCAATGATTTTTAAGACCACACTATTTTTTTAGGCTGCAGTGAGTCCCCTTGATGGTCGGACCCCTATATTGATATTGTAGCACATTGTACAAGTACTAATAACTCCTTGCTCACGTTTGCTTTCATTACACTTTCTCCTTGTCCGCCTAAGTCTCCATCAGCCACTTGTAATCTACCCTAAATCACTGTCTCCTTTACTAATCTTCAGTGAGATAATTGGTCTAAAACTCGATAATTCTCTCAATCCCTCATGACAAAACCTACTATCCGGTGTTAGCTGGGAATCTCTCCAGGATCCCTATGACAAGCCCTACTTGCTTTGATTTTCCTCCTTGTATATTTGGGTATTGAGAGTATTTTAGTCTTTAGTCGGTTTAGGTCACTGTGCCTGGACTGAGATGAACCAAAAAAAATTAACTGGAATATAAATTTGTATACATGCATTAAACAGCAAGACCCTATATAAAATAGAACACTTAGTTAGCATTATTTTGATTAAAAAAAAAATTAGAAAGCCATCCCACCACGTCAAGGTGACCCATATCCTGATGGTACCAGCATCTAATATATAAAACCTTCCCATATGTCTAGTGACATAAATATTAATGAGGACTGAGCAGCACTGGGGCACAACATGGACGCCCAGCATTGGGAGCTAAATAAACAAATGGGAGGCCACAGCCTTGTTTGCATTAACTACAAAGAGAACAAAAAAAATTAACTTGAGTAAAACTTTGTATAGATGCAATGTGTAGGAGAGTGTTCACAGTCACCAGTCATTAAACAGCAACACAGAAGAAAAAAAGCAAAAATAAGCAAATACCCCTCGGGCACTGGTACCGCCCGCACCCTATTCACATTTCCATCACTAGCCATATGGTAAGGTTGTAAATATTTCGATGGTAGGACTGTCCCGATATGGGTCACCTTGATGTGGTGGGATGGCTTTTGCATTTTTTAAAATCAAAACAATGTTACCCTATTTTATTTACATGCACGGTTGCTAATTATTTATGTATTTTAAGGTATTTGCTCATTTTTTATTATTTTTTACTTGGGTGCTGCTAAACTAAATAGCAAATTGTCACTTCAGTGAGGAAGTAAACAAACTCTAATGCCACCTAATAAAGGTAGCAATCCTGAAAGTTGTAATTGACTCTTTAGCAAGCCGTTTAATATGACTTAGGATTTGTGCCAGATCAGAACCCCAAACTGCAGACGCTGCGTTTCGGGGTAACTGCCCCTCATCAGTGCAGTGTGTGGGAATTCTGATCTGGCTGTATGAAAGGCTAGGTCTCCTCGGCCGGCAGTCATAATGTTCTCTACAAGGAGAATAGCTGTTCCCCCAGACTTGAACTAAAGTGAGCATTTTACGCCAGGCTGCACTACCCCTCTTTTCCTGCAGGGGCAGCATTTTGATAAATATGTTGTCAGTCCCACACTGAGCCCTTATAATATAGTCGTTACAATAAATAATGACATAATAATAGTAATAATAATCATATTATCTGAGACCAGTGCTTTTTAAGTAATCATCGTATATTCAAAAATTGTTATTGATTGTTTACTCACACACTTACGGTAGATCTGAGAATGGATAGGCAAGCTATCACAGGTAGAGGAAAAATTCTTGTGGATGATTGACCCCACAGGCTCCTCTGCCATAAATGATGACTTTAAGGTAATAAGTGGCATATAGAAGACAGGGGTCTTGACACAGATTTTGTATTTGGGTCACATGCCTCACAAGTAATGGGGATATCCAGGACTTTTATTATTTTTCCCAACTACCTAACTGTTCTGCCTAGCGTAAATTTCTTCCAACTCAAAGTGGTCACAAGAGGCTGAAGTTTCGTTGACGAGACGTGGCTGCCGACGTCATGCTGATTGACAGCCAGCTCCCCTTTGCCTACCAGCTGTCACTCAGCATGACATTTACAGTGATGCCCCATCGACAGAGTCGAGCAGAATAGGAAGGACTCCTCCCGTGATGATCGTCCGCATGGAGAATGGGCAGGTAGTTGGCAACTGGATGGTTTTTAGCCTCATAAACAAAAATAATAAAAGTCCTTGTGGCAGCCCTACTGAATATCCAACATCATACTGGGAGCAGGGAAGGGGATTAGTGGTGCCTCACCGGAATCCCGATGGTCACATTATGACCACTCATAGCAATAGCAATGGAAGAAGAAAAGCTCCAGCACGGGGTGTCTCTTCTTTAAAACTTTAATATTTTATTTCCATGTCAATAATAAACCATCATGCGGGGATGCAGCCCCTTAATGTTTCCTCTTCCTTTGCTAGCCCTACTGAATACTCTTAGGTATAGAGAGCAGGTGGATTTCCAGGCAGAATCATGTGCATATACGGTACATGAAAAAAAACACCATGTGCAATATTGGAGTGTTTTCCCAGTAGTTTTTCTACCAGAAAAATCCACATTGAAAAATTATTTTTCAAAATATCCGTCTGAGGCTATGCGCACATGGAGTCTGATTGCTTAGAGTTCGGAGCAGAGATTGACCAGAAACGCTTTTCAGTTTGGAACTGGAGGAGGCTTTGTAGAGTTTCTACTTAGTTTGGGTTCCTTGAAAAACTCCGGAGGTGATTAATCAAAAATTTTTTTTTTACAGATTTCTGGTGAAAATATTTTTTAAATTGTTTGCATTACAGGGGGTTGTTAAAAGAAATGCAACCTCTAATGTTTTTTTGCCCCAGATTTGATAAGTTGAGCAGAGCTAGGGCATAATGGGGCAGGGCAGGGCGGGACGGGCTTGATGAGGCAGGGCAGGATGGGCATGATGGGGCAGGGCGGGATGTGATGGGGCAGGGCGGATGGGCATGATGGCGCAGGGCAGGACGGGACGTGATAGGGCAGGGTGGGATGGTATATGGGCCAGGGCAAGACGGGATGTGATGGGGCAGGGTAGGACAAGCATTATGGGCAGGACAGGACATGATGGGGCAGGGTGGGATGGGCATGATTGAGCAGGGCAAGACGGAATGTGATGGGGCAGGGCGGGACAGGCATGATGGGGCAGGGTGGGATGGGCATGATGGGCAGGGCGGGATAGAACATGATGGGGCAGGGCAGAACGGACCATGATTGGGTAGGGGGGATAAGCATGATGGGGCAGGGCAGGTCAGGACGTAATGGGGTAGGGTGGGAACGGGCATGAAGGGGCAGGGCAAGACGGGATGTCATGGGGCAGGGCGGGACAGGCATGATGGGGCAGAAAAGGACAGAACGGGATGGGGCAGGGTGAGATGGGCATGATGGGGTAGGGTAGGATGGACATGATGGGGCAGGACAGGATGGACCATGATTGGGCAGGACAGGATGGACATGATTGGGCAGGGTGGGATGAGCATGATGGGACAGAGCAGGTCGGGACGTAATGAGGTAGGGTGGGATGGGCATAATGAGGCAGGGCAGGATGGGATGTGATGGGGCAGGGCGGGACGGGCAGCAGGACTAGAAAGTTATGGCATGGCAGTCCGTCACACCCCCCGCAGTGCTTGACACCTCACAGTCAATCTCTATAGGGGCCTGGTGTGGGCGGGTGCAGCTCTCCCAGCTCTGATGTGTTATTGAAGCCAATTTTTTTTTATTGTGTCAGAATGGCTGGAGCCAGTAATCTATGTGATACATCATTGGATTCAGGATTTGTTTACATTATGTTGCTGTCAGATGAGGTAGCAAAAACCTGCCGACAGATTCCCCTTAATGACTTAAGAGCATCGTCTCCAACACAGTGCGTCACAATGACCAGCAAGACAATGGCCGGTCTTGATGAAGCGCACCCTCTATGTGAACATATTCTGCTTCCTCAGCTGGAAAAAGAAAGAAACCGGGTTCTTAATTCTAAATCTGTAGTGAGTATTTTCCACCACTAGGGGGAAGCTCAGGAAATCTAAACCTGACATCCTACAGTAGTACTGAAAGATGTTCCACATAATCCTAGGAACAGATAAGAGTTTTACAGCTAAAGTCACATAAAAGCAGAAGTTCTAGCCCGGCGTCATCATAATGAGAAACGTTCAGCTGTAAAGTGGATGCAAATACGGTACTGCACAGTGTGAATGGAGTCACTACTGCAAACAGGTCACACGTAAAGAATGGGACATTGATTGGACTTCATCTACTGAGCGCTCACCTGACCTCGTCGTGTTCTGGAGATCGGCTGAAATTCAGACGTTGTATGGCAGGTACATGTAATATATGTGACTGTCTGTCTGTCTGTCTGTCCTTAAAATAGAGGAAACATTTTCGAGGCACAAATATTAACAACTCTGCTGGCTACCAGTGCATTGTATTATTATGCAGAAGCTGAAAACCAGTTTGTGTAACTACCCGTATATATGAAGTTTAGATAATGCTCTAATACAAGTAAATACTAATCTCTTCTCTGTCTGACAGTTTGATACAATGTGTCGGTGTATACTAAATGCATCCGCCTGGATCCAGACTAGTTAGGTCGCTTTCACATGTCTGATAATTATATTATGAGTCTGGACCGACCGTGGGTATCAATAACCTCATAGGTCGGTCCAGACATTGCATTTCCCACCATGGTTATGAACGCTATGTAGGCGCCATTGTCGGTGCTGCAGCTGAACTCCCCTATTAAAGTAAATGGGAGCAGGGAAGCAAGACACAGAAATGCCCACTGCCCCGCGTATGTGAGGCGCCCCCAGGGCGATGGGGTACTCGAGACCGGGCCTAGCTGTTGTCTCTGGGGGAAGTCACAAGGGTCCTTACTCAGTTCCATGCCCTGGGCTTCAGTTGATAAAGGGGATTATACACAAGAGAGTTTTTGTGACGCCACCCGTGGTGTGTGGCTAGGGATGGCCACCGCTGCTGCAGAACTTCCTGGGTGATGGACGGGCAACTGGGATGGAATGCCTCTCCACGGATAAAGCCAATCCCCGGAGCAGTGTAAATAGTCTATGTGTGAGATGCAGGACGACGGGCACAAGTAACAAGCAGACTCACTGTTTTGTAGTTTTCTCAGTCCTTTACTGGAGCAGATGTTAATAGCGGTCCACGGAGTCTTTTGAGAGCAACTCGGGTTTCTTCCCATCCGGCTGGGTCTTTGGCTCCCTTACTGCGCTGGGTTTTGGCTCTTGCTGCTGCATAAGCTAGGCTGCCAGACCTGTCTCTTTCTGCGAGGTACCGATATGACAGGCAACTCGAGTCCTTTCCTTCTACCCTGATCTGGGGTGTATACTGCTGAACTCTCACAGTGTTGCTGTGTCTTTGGTACAGTGTAGCTGGAGAATTTGGAATCCCCACTTTCCGGTACTGACTGCCGGGACATGAGACCCTGCACAGTCTCAGACTCCGGTGTCCGTTCTATGCGCCTTTCCTTTGGGGAGAGCACGGAATTGCTCAGCCTCCCAGATGTGTTCCTGCTTCTTTCCTCAGACCTTAGCCTTAGGCCTGGAACTTGTCAGCGGACCTTGGGATGAGCTTAGCACAACTCCTTTACACCCAGGTCTTCTTCACAGTCCTCCTAGGAACTGCACTGGACTAGCTCCTCCTGAGACCAGAATATATAGCGAAGCTCACCCTGAACCCGGGCTTGGTCTCCCACTTCTGGCCTGGAGATGTGAGTGTTGTGTGTGTTAGCTTATGAGAAGATCCTTTTGTTGCTCTCTTGTGACACCACCACCCGGGGGCAGTGATGACACTGTGGCACTTTGACCCAGGGGTGCCACATTTGGAAATTTGATGTTTTGAGTCCATATACAGTTAACAACCGTCCGCCATTACCACTGCAAAGCCGGTCGATGCTGATGCTGGGTGTCAGATCTTCACTGATCTGAAATTGATAACCTATCATAAAGGCATGTGCAGTGGTGTAAGTAGAGTCCGGTGGGTCTTGGTGCAAAATTTGAACCTGCTCCCTACACATTGATCAGATGTATGTAGAAATTTAGGGATTTGGGGGTGGTTGTCTTGACGCCGCCCGAGGTATGCAGCCATAAGTGGCCACCGCTACGGTCCGGGACCATGATGGGATGGCAGCGGTGATGGTTTTGCTCCCCATGGGTGGAGAGGGTCCCCAGGGCAACTGGTGTAGAGGAACTGGTGATGGAGGGCCAGAGTGGCTGATCTGGCTGGAGGGAAGGATCGGAGCGCCACGCGGCTTATCAGTCTACTGCTCCTCAGGTGGGTAATGAACAGTCTCACACACAGTTTTGAGTTCCAAACCCGGTTTACTTAGCTTTCTCTCTGCAGGCACCACAGGGTACAGTTCTGGTTCAGTTGCAGTCCGGATAGTCGTCATCAACCGGGATAGCTTGTCCAAAACACCCCCTTTATGTTCCTTTCTTTTTGGGTTGTTCTCTTCTTCAGCGCTGCCTGCTCGCCTTACTTCTGCTCGTGGCTCCGCACACAGTGCCCCAATCCAGCAGCCACGGGACCTGTTGGGCGACCGGCCAGGTCCCCTGATCCTAGTACGGCTACCTTTTCAGCGGATGTGTCGGTGTTGGCCACAGCTCCTCTAGATCTTGTGGCCTCCAGTTCTGTGGTTGGAGTGTAGAGTCTCTTTGTCACCTTCAGGGACACTCCCCTGGTTTTCAACCTTCCCTTCTAGTCTCACTTCAGATTGGGGCGCACGGGTGGATTGCTCACTGTCC